>JAVIWB010002700.1:0-360773 GCA_031893035.1 Dermolepida albohirtum
ACTAGGTAGACTAAATGACTCTTCAAAATTTGTCTTCAGTAGGGTCATTACTGATCCACTAAAGCGAATGATGAATTTTGGATATGATTTTGTATGATTATAATCCACCTACTAATTGTTTGATCGCAACTACAATTAGTAGAAATCTGATGCACTGATAGACCATATTTTCATAATTCTTAAACATATAAAACATAAATAACTTAATAAATAATAAATTCAAACAGGTAAAAAAATAACCCTAGATTAGAGAGATACAAAAGTAGTAGGATTAACCAAAAACATTTTCGCAGAAACTGCTTTCTCTCTTTCATTTAACAAAACGTTTTCAATTCCTTCAGTTTTATTGTAATATTAAAAGTAGAATTATATTATTAAATATGAAACACAATATTGTTGAATAGAATTTTTTTTGAAGTGGTCACTTACTTATTATATGCACACAACACTCTCTCTCTATATATATGTATATATGTATTTAATTGTATATAAAAATGAAATTTGTTTATGTTTTATTAAAACCATAGTTAAAGAAATAATAACTTGAAGTATATTGTAGAAGTCCTATACTTAGTTAAATAAATAAATAATATTATTAAATATTATTTAAATAAATGTTTATAATTTAAAAGAGATAGTTAATTTTCTTTGGAATAATTCTATTCTTTTAGTAAAAAATTCAAACCCCGAGATGAGCTTAATAAATAAGAACAAATAAAATAATGGACATTTCATTGATTTGACTTTCTCACATTTAATTTTAATGGAACCTGTGGTTGATTAACTAGATCACTGAATATTGATATATAACCCCTTGCCACAATAATTTTCGTTTTCTGTATACGTATTTCGACAACTAAGTTGTCATCATCAGCAGATAATTAAACAGTGTCGCACCTGGACAACTACGGTAAAAATACCCGTACGAAAAACAACTTCCGCACGCGATCCGTACCGCTGAAAGCCAAAACGTACACTGTGAAACGAAAATTATTGTGGCAAGGGGTTATATATCAACCTTTATTCAAATAAAATTTGTTTATGTGTTTTATTAAAACTGGAGTTATAGAAATAATAATTTCAAATATATGGTAGAAGACCATACCAACTTAAATAAATAAATATTATAACTATCTAAATAACTATTCATAATTTCAAATAGTTAGTTAATTTTTTGTGACTTTCTCTGGAATAATTCTATTCTTTTACGAAATAATTCAAACCCTATGATAAACATAATAAGATCAAATAAAGTAAGTTAATTATTTAACTTTTCTCACATTTAAGTAAAAATAAATATTTATCAGTTTAAGTTAAGACGAAGTTTATAATATTTTTGGTTTCCAAAGAGTGACCAAATATTTTAAGACAACGTTCTATCTAAATATTTATAATAACGTGGAGCTATTTAAATAAACAAAATCATAAATAATACTAATAATTCACAATGTATTATTATTGAATCAAAGTTAATACAGTTAATACTTTTGGTATTCAAAGTGTAACTAAATATATTAAGACGTTTTGTCTAAATATTTATAATAACGTGGAGGTAATTTAAATAAACAAAATCGTAAATAATACTAATAATTCGCAACAATATGTATTGTTATTGAATCAAAATGACCACCCAGAAAAAAAGCTGGTGTCGTTCTACTAAAACAGATAAGTGCAGTTTTCAAAACCAATCACTCTTTTTATTATACTACATATATACTGCCATTATCCTACTTAACCCAAGAACGTGGAGGTCTGTAATAAGACAGTGCATCATTTGCGTAACCAGCTTTAATCTATATTCACATCGAGCATTTATAAAACTGAGCAATGTTTTTATCAACTCCAGACATTCAATTTATGCCCTTTTTCAATTATAATAAACAAACCAAGAAATGTTCCACAAGAAGAATGATAAATGATGAAATTTCAAAATATTGTCTATATGTAATATGTTTATTGATTAGATAGAGGTATTTCAAAGCAAATATGTATTTTATTCCACGACATAGTATATCGCAATATAAAAATCGTAAAATTGTATTAAACGCATATTATGTTCGTTGTCAAGATAGAAAAGTAGTAAAATAACACGAGATTTTTAATGTTATAACGGGATTACGCCTGCTTGTTTTTGATTTTCTCACCAGATTTATTGAAAGGAAGAAGATAAATGGATTCTAAATTTCATTAGCACAATAAAAATGGAATGTGTTGTATTTGGTAGTTCTTTCAACAGTTTTATTAATTCGTGAAGGTAATATTTTAAATAACCTAAATTATGCAAATTTAACACAGGGAAATTATCATTTCCTGCGTGACTTATTTGAATGCCAAATACAAACCAGATACGGAATGTTTAACATAATCTCTAGGAATTAATACATGGTTTTTCAAAATTATCTACAATTATTCGATAAAATGTCTTGTTACGGTGCTTTCGAATTCTAAATTCGTAATTAAAGTACGTTTCTCGATAGCGATTTTAGCATCGTAACAGTTCAGTTTCCATCAACATTCCTCTTAACATTATGTTGGAGATGAAACATATGCACAGGATACTTGTGCAGTGTATCGAACCACTAAAAACTTAAGACGAATGCTCAAGAGGAGAACGGGAGAATTTCTATGCGTTAGAATACAGAACAGCCAAAGTAAGCAATCGTTCGTAAAGCATATGAAAACACACACAGGCTGTACTTCTCTTGCTGTTGTGCAAACGGAATGCAGGCGCCGGCCGATCGGGGTCATTGCTTTGCGGTTCTCTTATATCTTTTACGGGTTTTAAACAGAACATTTTTCTTATGCAGACAATAACGGACGTAGAACACAAAGACATTATTCCACGAACATAATTCATGGAACATGACTTACAAGCCATTGATATTTACCTGTATCAATTAAAAAAAAGGAAATGGCGTCGAATTAGTACATGAAAGCATTCGGATGACGAGGTACATTAACTACGTGCTCTATACAGGTGTTCACATAATGAAGATGGAGGAATTTCTACACCTTAAACTGCAGAAGTAATATTAATACGAATTTTAATTAATGACATGAACTTATTAAGTTATTAACATAATAAATGTCATTGCAATTAAAAAAAAGGAAATTTAAATTTATGAATAACAAACGATGTGTAGTAAAGATGAAACGAAATTTTAAAAGAGTAGGAGATACTCATACTTTAAAAGTTTTCGTAAAAATAGGCACAATTAAGTCAAAATAATATTTATTCAAACAATTTGCCGGTACAAAGCAAGAGTAATAAACTTAATCACTAAGGTTAATATATAGTATAACCCCTTTCCACATTAACTTTCGTAATTCTGTATACGTATTTCGACAACTAAGTTGTCATCATCAGCAGATAATTAAGCAGTGTTGCACCTGGAGAACTACGGCAATAAATACCCGTACGAAACAATTAATCTGGCACACGATCCGTATCGTTGAAAGCCAAAACGTACACTGTGCGGATCGTGTGCGAGATTAATTATTTCGTACGGATATTTATTGACGTAGCTCTCCAGGTGCAATACCGCTTAATTATCTGCTGATGATAACAACTTAGTTGTCGAAATACGTATACAGAATTACGAAAGTTAATGTGGAAAGGGGTTATATATTAACCTTAGTGATTAAGTTAATCAACCACAGGCTCCATCAAATTCAACTTCAAGAGTAATAAAGCAGATAAAATAGAATTGTAAAGTACAGACTCGATCTGTCACAACTACAATTATAATCAAATTTTAAAATATTAAATCTGTAAAAGCAAAATTTTTAAATTTTCAATAGGTGTTATTGCTTTGAAATGCATTTAACTTGCCGTGTAAATGTCATCATTGGTTTCCTTTTGAAAACTTCTCAAATTCATTTTTGTAATTCTTTCTAACTTTTTATATATAATGTATTTTTTCATTATATTTGTACTTTTTAATGTATTTACATAAAATTCTTAATTTGATATGTCAGACATATTTCATACACTACATTTTGTATTATGTTTCAAATGAAATGTCTTTAACGATTTCTGTATTCTAAGATCTATCATTTTATTTACAAACAAATTAATTATATTAATTAATCAATCACTGAAGGTTGATATATAACCCTTTGCACATTAATTTTCGTATTCTGTATATATATTTCGACAATTAAGTTGTTATCAGCAGATAAATGTCTTTAACGATTTCTGTATTCTAAGATCTATCATTTTATTTACAAACAAATTAATTACATTAATTAATCACTGAAGGTTGATATATAACCCTTTGCACATTAATTTTCGTATTCTGTATACGTATTTCGACAATTAAATTGTTATCATCAGCGGATAATTAAACAGTGTAGCACCTGGAAAACTACGGCAAAAATACCAGTACGAAAACAAATTCCGCACACGATCTGTACCGTTGAAATCCAAAACGTGTGTAATAAAATGATAGATCTTAGTCAGAATACAGGAATCGTTAAAAACATTTCATTTGAAATATAATACAAAATGTAGTGCATGAAATATGTCTGACATATCAAATTAAGAACTTTATTTAAATACATTAAAAAATACAAATATAATGTAAAACTTAATTATATTATAGATAAAAAAGTTAGAAAGTATTACAAAAATTAATTTTAGAAGTTTTAAAAACGAAACCAATGATGCTAAAGACCAATTGCATGCAGGGTTGACACTTGACACGGCAAGTTATAGTGCATTTCAAAGCAATAACTAACACCTATCGAAAATTTAAAAATTTTGCTCGCGTAAAACTTATTTTATTTGTTCACTATGTTTGATTTTCAAGGATCAGAGACCCTAGATACCTCGACAAGGTACTAATAACAATTTAAAAATGTTTTAATTTCATTTCAATCTAAATTTAAAACTTTAAATTTATTTCTTGGTTGAATTTTATCAAAGTTAATAAGTTTAAGTATAAATTAAATATCCTAGGTTTGTATTTAGACGGCGCTCAAATAAAATTGTGTACGTGCACTATTTATTGGCCATGTGAATATCAAATAACTGATGCATTCAATGTAAATTGTTGTTTTTATTTAAAACACAAATAAGAAATAAAAGTTTATTTGGTTTATAATTAATATGAGTAGGTTGACGATTATCATGATTATGATAAGTGATGCTGCTAAATGAAAAAAAGTAACCTTTTTAAAAACATTTCAGAACTTTTTAGTTCCTATTACAACTTTGCTAAAAGTAAGGCTTAGTAACTGATCATGCTTTTCAAGGTTAATAATAAACTATTGGGTTGGCAACTAAATACCTTCGGTTTTTACTGAAGAGAGCGTTGCTTTATTTTTTGTATAATGTATGTTAGTGCTGTACTTTACCGTTTGTCGCGTGATACTAGTCACATTGACGTAACTTCAGAAGCAAGTAGTGCGTGATTTTTATTAAAGCTATTAGTTGTGGGTTAATTTTAAATGGAGTGCAGAACATTTTCGACATATTTTACTATTTTATTTCTTAAAAGGAAAGAAAGCTGCTGCGGCTCACAAAAAGATATGTGAAGTTTATGGTGCTAATTGCTTAACAGAGCGCACGTGTCAGAATTGGTATAAAAAATTCCGTTCTGGAGATTTTTCCCTCAAAGATGAGCAACGTTCTGGTCGGCCTACTGAAGTTGATGATGACCAAATCAAAGTCATAATTGAAGAGGATCGTCATATAACTGTTCGAGAGGTTGCGGAGAGGCTACATGTATCGCACACAACAATTGAAAAACATTTAAAATGTCTTGGGCTAGTTAAGAAGCTTGATATTTGGGTACCTCACGAATTGAAAGAAATTCATTTAACACAAAGAATCAACTTTTGCGATTGCACCTTAGACGAAATGAAACCGACCCTTTCTTAAAAAGAATCATCACTGGTGATGAAAAATGGGTCCTGTACAGTAACATAGTTCGAAAACGACCATGGAGCAAACACGATAAACCAGCTCAAACCACATCGAAAGCTGAATTGCATCCAAAAAAGATCATGCTGTCAGTTTGGTGGGATTACAAATGTGTTGTGTTTTTTGAGCTGCTTCTAAGGAACCCAACGATCAATTCTGATGTTTACTGTCAACAATTAATAAAACTGGATGAAGCAATCACAGAAAAACGGCCAGAATTGTCAAATCGGAAAGGTGTAGTTTTCCACCAAGATAATGCAAGGCCTCATGCATTAGATATGTCTTTCAAGATCGCTGTCGACGCCTGTTTAGTGGCTTCGACGTCGGCATAACGGTGTCCTTTCATCGGCAAATGTAGTTTGGAGAATAGATAGAAATCACAGGGGGCCAAATCCGGTGAATACGGTGAATGGTTGGTGGTTAAAATGCCATTTGTAGTTAGAAAATCAATGATAAACGTCGAGCGGTGAGATGGTGCATTATCATGTAAGAAACGCCAACTACTATTTTCACGATATTGAGGACGCAGACGACGCGTACGCGCCAAAAGACGCTTCATAACACCAAGATAATATACAGCATTGACTGTTTGACTAATTGGTACGAACTCTTTGTGCACTATGCCTTTCGAATCATAAAAATAAATCTACACTGTCTTCACTTTTGACTTCTCCGAAGGGCTTTCTTTTCGGTCTTCGCTTAGATGCTTCCATTCGGATCTTTGGCGCTTAGTCTCTGGATCATATTCAAAACACGACGTCTCATCGCCAGTTACAATAGAATACCTGTAGTTTTCGTCCATTTTTGAGTCTTTAATCAAGTCTGTACAATGTTGAAATCAGTTAGCTTGTGTTACAAACCTTGCACAAATCTTCCAAATGCTGTGCCAAAATGCGATAAATTCAATCTTTCGAAATATTTAATTCCACTCTCACGTATCGCAATGAAGATTTCAGTTCATTTCTGATAAATTCACGCACAAGTTCGATGTTACTTTAGGTAACCAGAGATTTTTCTGCACCAGGATGTTCGTCGTCATTTATGTCCGTACGACTGTCTTTATATTGTGTATACCACTCATATACACTCGTACGTGATAAACACACATCATCATACACTTGTTTTATCAAATTAAACGTTTCGGTAAACGATTTACCGAATTTAAAACAGAACTTGACATTTGCTTTTTGTTCAAAATTTATTTTTTAAACAATGCCATATACACACTGTTATTTTATGCGCAATTTCTCTGCTTCTAATTATGCAAATGTCATGATATTTTGACATAACATTAGTGAAAGATCTACCTTACCGGCGTATATTGTTTTTCATAGATGGCGCCACTAAGAATAACTATTTTAAAAAAGTGTATATTAAAGTATTTCATAGACATGCAACTCATTTTCAGTTTTCTTTTTAAGGTATACTTAAATTAAATTATAATTTTGTATGTATCATGTGTGTATTAGTTGGCAACAATTTCAAAAATTGGTTGTTAAAGTTAGGCAATTTTACATCAAGAACTTTAGTGAAGACAGCATCTATTGAAAAAATATTATTAAAAAAAAACAACAGGCAAAGTATTAAAAAAAATTAGTATTAGAATATTTAAATAGTGATTATTATTACTGTTGCAATTAAATTATTTCTAAAAATTAATAATATTCTTGTATTAGTTGGTGATGCATTTTTGTAAGAAATAAATATACTTACTCATTGACAATTATCTACGTATTTATTAATAAGTAAAACACTACTTTCATTAAAATAATTATCGTGTATCCATCCAACGAATTTTCTAAATTGGCTTCGCGTGTACATTGGCATTATATTCACTTTATATGAGCCATTGTTCTGATATATTTCTTTATGTTAATATAAGATCTCATAAACACGTGAAAGGCAAAAATAAACTTCGTTTAGTCAATAATTTACTAACCCGGTTCAATCCATATTTCAAATGGTCCCTCCTTTAATTAAAGTTAGTGCTAAACCAAAAAAAGGGAAAAGAAAATGCATAAAAAACTATTTATGTTATTTTCTTCATAGGAAATGCCATCATTATATTCGTTTTATAATATGACAAAGTATTTTTATTTATTAAAAACAAATAATTGCTGTAGTTGCCCTACTTTTAAAAACGAGAATAATTATTACGGATCTTTCCTTTTCTTTTACATGTTAAATATTTCATCTTTTTTCTTAAAATTATAGAATTTGCAACTATTAGTATAAAGTACGCATCACTTAGACTATAGGTTTATATATTAGGTGCGCAACTAAGTTCTCGCTGTTTTTTTGATGAAAATACAACTTTATTGTGAAAAAATGTTTAGAAATGAATTATTCAAAATATTGCCCATCGCTAGCGACAACTTTTTCTCATTTTTCTGGCAGAGCTCGAATACCGTCACGTTAGAAGTGTTCGCCTTTTGAGGCTATCCATGAATCAAGCCATTTTGAGATGTCTTCATATGAGCGGAACTGCTAATTAGCTAGACCATGTGCCATCGAACGGAAGAAGTAATAATCGGACGGCGCAATATCTGGAGAATACAGCGGTGGGTGGTTTCTAAGTAAGTTTTAACGGCTTTGGCAACGTGAGGCCGAGCGTTGTCATGCTGTAGAATCACTTTTTCGTGCCTCTGCTCGTATTGTGGCCGCTTTTCGCGCAATGCTCGGCTCAGTCGCATCAATTGAGTTCGATACCGTTCCCCAGTGATGGTTTCGTTCGGTTTCAACAGCTCATAATAAATAACACCGCCCTGGTCCCACCAAATATACAGCAAAACCTTCGCAGCGTGAATATTCGGCTGAATCGACGACGTAGAAGCATGACCGGGCAAGTCCCCATGATTTTGTTCTCTTTGGGTTGCTGTAATGAATCCATTTTTCATCACCCGTAACGATGCGATGAAGAAAACCCTTCCTTTTTTGCCGCTGGAGCAGTGGAGCAGGCGAAAAAACGACGCTCAACGTCTCTTGGCTCAAATCATAAGGAACCCAAGTTCCTTGTTTTTGAATCATTCCCAACGCATGAAATTGCTGGGAAATGGCTTGGCGGGTAACTCCTAATGCTGAAGCAAGCTCTTTTTGCGTTTGGCACGGATCCTGATCGAGCAATGCCTCCAATTCAGCGTCTTTGAAAGTTTTTGGTCTTCCTTCACGCGAACGATGGTCAACATCGAAATGACAGTCTTTGAAGCGACGGAACCAATCACGGCACGTTGTTTCACTTACAGCAGCATCTCCGTAAACTTTTTGGAGTTCTCGATGCGCTTCAGCCGCCGTTTTCTTCGAATGAAAGAAGAAAAGCAACGCTTCCCGCAAATGACGATTATTTGGCACAAAATCAGACATTTTCACACAACCAAAAGTAAATGACGCAAAAACAAAATCACTAATGTGTCAAAGCGATTTGTTTACCATATGTCTAAGCTTGGTTCATGACGTTTTGGTTATGTTACAATCGACCAGCACTTACTATTGGAGCCATCTCTTGAAAAACAGCGAGAACTTAGTTGCGCAGCTAATACTTATAATTCAATTTATATATTTTCTTTCTAATTTAATTAATTAATTGCGCAATTTATCAATTTCAACTTTATTTATTATTTTCATTCCACTCGATCTCTTCTTTCATATTTAACACATTTAATCACAATTTTAAAATTTGATCAGTTAGATATTCGTTGTAAGAGTGCATAAAATTCATCTTTAAGTTAATTCTTTCTTTATTGATACATATATGTTTTAATGGTGAAACGGTGTAAGACATACTATTGTCAATGGGGTTTCCAGTGCCCTTTTTCGTAACCACGGCAAATTCCCAATTCTTATTTTACTAAAATTAATTACAGTATTTAAATAATTTTATTTCAACATTATGAAACGCAAAACAGTATCGACAAAGCTTCATTTCGATATGTTGTTTTACATTTTTCAATATTAGATTATTAAATACAGAACAAGATAACTTATTAGCTGTCATTTCATTAATACATTTAATCATATTTTCCAGAAACGCTACACAAACAACGTATACAACTTAAGTGCAGTACAATGTACATACATGTTTCTATCATGCTGGTGCATAAGTTCATAGCATTTTTAGTGAACTTATTAAAATTTATTGGTTTTTAAATAAAATACATCAAATAATTAAGAAGATATTCTCCTTCATTATTTACGGTTAACTCTCAACGACTCCAGCCCTAAAAAAATTCGGGGTTTGGAAATAAAGAAATGAAGTTATTAAAGGACATTCCTCCAAAGTTTGATAGAGAGTGAAAGAGGTGAAAATCTGACGAGCGAGATTGGGAGGACTGTGGAATGACCTCCCACCCAAGTTCTTGAGTGTTACAAAATGAATTGATAATATTTTCCTGTTTTTTTTTCTTGAAATGCGGCCTCTTTGCCCCACCTAATGCACAATATCAGCTTACGTGGATGACTATCAGTGTTTGCTCAAGTCGATGAAGTTGTTGACAGTAAATCTCAGCAGTGGTGGTTACATTTCTGGTAATAGACGACGGCCTCTTTGCCCCACCTGATGCACAATATCAGCTTACGTGGATGACTATCAGTGTTTGCTCAAGTCGATGAAGTTGTTGACAGTAAATCTCAGCAGTGGTGGTTACATTTCTGGTAATAGACGACGGCCTCTTTGCCCCAGCTGATGCACAATATCAGCTTACGTAGATGACTATCAGTGTTTGCTCGGTAAATTCTCTAATAGACAAAAACAGTCAATGTTGCAAAAAGCCAAAAAAATGACGAGCTAATGCAGAGGCACAAATGATAACACGCTAATTATTATTTTGGCTCGAAATATGGGGCAAACAAATGCCTAGCTTTTGAACTTTCGCCATGGAATGCAAATGCCCTTGTTTGTTTGGTTACAATGCATTATAATAGCTAATTCCCAAGTTAATTGGCGTGGGTCATCTTAAATTAAAGTGTCCAAACAATCTTTATTAAAGTCCGATAGCCTTCCTTATCTTTGAGAATCATTTATGTCCAAATGACTTTCCTTACGTCAAGAAAACCATTTCCGTGTTTTACTCTCCCCTAATTACGTTTTCCCCGTAAACAGCACAAATAGTTCTAGCGGCTTTCGATGCATTAACTCCTGTGTTAAACTCAAACTAAAAGATATATCGGAAATGTTCGTTTTTTTCTATTTTCTATGTTCTCTTGTCAATAAATAAAACAATCCTTGCGTAAATTCAAAAACTTTTACGCTTAACAATTTTTTTTCAAGATATCAAAATATTCTCATCTTAGAAATTAAAAGCGTTGCGATCTTAAGCGTTAATTTAATATATCAGCGGTTTTCTATCTTTAAATATTATTAAATTAATAGTAGCGGTATTTGAATCTGAAATTATCAAGTGTCAATGTGACCAACTACTTCGCACAAAAATTTAACTCTGACCTTTTAAATAAAATGTCAAAGTTATTGAAGTAAAACAATATAAAGTAGAAAAAAACAGTAAAAATTTTTGTTTTTTTAGATATTTTGTGCACCCAATCTTTAGAAAACTCGCCACAAGTGGTTCTTTTGCTATATTTGAACTCGTGCGCAAAAATCATGCCTTATGAAGCTTGTATTTAAATACACTCTTAATTGATTTGTGTCCTAAAATTTAATAAAATTGCACTCTTCAAAGAAATATCATTTCAACACATACAAATTCTTACACTCTTTTAACAATGTTTTATAATTAAACCAGATAATTTCGTACGCAAAACAATCTCTCTTAAACGACTTAAAATTCTTATAGATTATTAGAAACTGGCTATTAACAAATGCATTGGTTATTTAAGTTACGTGGAAGTAAACCAATAATACTTAAATATACCCACAAATGTTTCCGGGTGTTTACAGATATCGTAATCCTTAATTCGTTAACACAGTTCTTGATTGTTTACAATTTCTATAATTATTCATGTAGAGCAGTAGTTATACTTATGAAGGAAGCCAGTGTACTTTTGGATGTTTTAAATTATAAAATAATATACATCAATTTTGTAACAGGAAAATAAAAGTATTGTTTTTAAACATATGTATTAATATCATTGCTTTAGCTTTCAAAAGTTTAATTTCAATTTTGGAAACTTAAATTATGAATTTCGAAATATTAGATTGGAATAGAAATAGTATATATTATTAATTTTATACTAATGCAGTAAAGGTTAAACTAAAAAAATTATTTTTAAAGATCTATAAATTCTAGTTATCTGTGTTTGGGTTTTTCAACAGTAGGGTATAATAAAACACTTAAGTTTATATTAGCGATGTTATGGGGGGGATTTCCCACATTTTCAAGTTATTTTATTTAATTGCTTTGCTTTTCTTTCCTTTTAACCTGCAATAAATCAGTTTTATGTATACGTATGTACATATTTTTATTTGATGGATTTTTTTTACTAGTTTTTAAAAATATATTAGTATTTTTAAGTAAGTACAATATCTTTTCTGTTGATTTTTTTAAATATTCAAAAACATCTTAAACTACAAATTTATAGAGTATTTTTGTGGGTTTATACATATGTATGTTTGGAAGTGACGTAACTGTTATGTACATTTGCTAAAGGTCTAATCTGCAGGCATGTGTTATATTTTTCTTTCCTTCTTTCTACTATATCTATGCAGGAGTGTCAAGTGTATCTATGATTATATTCATGTGTGTTTATAAATTCACGTTGATATATCTATGTATATACAGGGAGGTCCAGACAATATATTACTTAAGTAGTAAGTTATAATAAAAGTAATTAAGATTGATATCTCTTCTAGCGTTTATTGTATTTTGTAATGTATATATACAAATGTGTATATAAAATTTTCTTATCCCCTATTGATAGAAAGACCCAAACACAAAAGAATAAAATGAACTTGTATGACATAGTCACGATTTTAGGTTGTTCTAACACTTGTACACTCAACAGTGTACAACTTGGTCCTTAGCGGTGTAGATCGCGTACGGAATTTGTTTTCGTACAGGTGTTTTTCGCCGTGTTTTACCAGGTGCGACACTTTGCAATTGTCTGCTGACGATGATAACTTAGTTGTCGAAATTCGTATACAGAATTACAAAAGTTAATGTGGAAAGGGGTTATATATCAACCTTAGTGATTATAGTATTTGGTTTGAATTAATAATTGATGAAGAAACATTCATTAAAATATTAATAAGTTGAAAAGTTAAGAAGATAATTTTAGAATGAAATTAGCTGGGGAAACTTTACAAAGAAGGAAGAAATACTTTTAACACATTCTAACAAAATATTATTAATACAATTTGACATTTTAAATCTATTCAACACACATACAATTACGAAATAACAACCAAATTTGGTAACCCAAAAAATGGGAATATTTTAATGTTTGATCATTATCCAAAGTTTTTCTAAAGATTTGATATCTGATCAATGAACTATACTATGCTGAAACAAATCCATTGTCATTTCTAACTACGGATAATTCATTCTTTAACTAAAACACTCATTTTACGATGATTTTCATATTCTAAAACCTATAAAGACTATCATTAAATATTATACACAAGCATCAGAATTCATTTTAATACAAATAAAAGATATAAGAGCTTCGCTACTGCCAACGACAGCTATCCAAACTACAACGAAATTTTAATTTTTCGTAATATAAATTTAACATATCAAGCCAGCAAATTTTTATACAGCATGGAACTTCTTATGGAATAAATTCAGTAATTCCAAAGTTGTATGTATTTCACAAAAAATCCTGACCCAATAAACAAATTATTCTAGCGGCGCCGAATTTTATATATTTCACATGCGTCACCAGTTTTTAAGTTACGACATTATATGCGTTTTTAATAGAATGATATATTTTTTAATATCTCTTTTGGAGAAAACTTTTAAAGGCCTTTTCAAAAAAACCTACACATAATGTCTGTGTATTTAACAGTTGTGAGATATTTTCGCGTTTTTAAAGAACAAGGATAACAAATTGTTAAAACTATCAAAATTGAAAAACTATGGCAACATTCGGAAGATTTACTTGTAATAAACAACGACTGTGAAAGCCTGCATTAAAATTAAAAAAAGAAATTTCAATCACGTTTTTACGTTTATATTATGAGCGTTTATTCTATTTACCTTATAAAGATTACTGATTAGTAATTAATGAACTTTTACATTCAACAGTATATATTTTTATATAATTCTAGATTTTTAAGATAAAGAAACGCGATTATAAAAGAATGCCTAACTACAAAAGTTTCGTAGGTCTATAATGTAGTGTAAAATGGAATAAAAACAAAGATAATAAAGAAAACTTAATAAAAATTAAGGACGCAGTTCTTATTTTTTGATATCTTCAACTTCTTTTAATTAATATTAAGACAATGTTGATGTTCCTCCTTCATTTAATGACTTGTAAGATTTATTCTTTATTAGGGAATAAATATTTTTAAATATGAAAAAACAGTATCAGAAACTTAATACATATCTATATTTTAAAAAAAACATTTTAAAACAATATTAATAATTTTTTAATTTAATTTCTATTGCGAATATTTTGCTTCTTAGAGGTAGTCTTAGTTTTAATATCTTTCCATCTCTATATTTATTTTAATTAACCTATTTTTTGTTTTAGTCATATGCAATATGTAACGTTAACCCGCCTGTATTTACATTACTGAATAAAGAAAATAACTTATTGTACTCAATTTAAATTATCAATATGATTAGTGTAATATTTTGCTTTGTATATTTTGTCATAATGAAAAATACGACTTAACAATGTATTTTATTATAGAGTAAAGCGTGAATAATGCATATCTTGAGAAGTATCATTATGATTCTATATATGTAATGTGTAATTAATCAACACTAAATTACAATTACATTGTTACAATAAGCGTTTTACTATATAAACATGTGCATTGTATAGCAAAATATTTCTTTGAATTATGTAAATGATACACTGATACACTGACTTGAATTATTTATAGTTAGAATACATAGTTAGTAAATGCATATATTCACCTATATTTTAAAGAAATAAGTTAAACCTAGCCCATTAAAAAGGAAAGGGAACCACACTACATTTTTCAATACACACTTACCAAGATTCAATTCAAATAAAAACTTATAACAACAAAGAATATTTATGTACGTATATTAACGATATTTCAAACACCACAAACTGTCAACACATTTCACTTTACGAAAAAATGTTGATGGATCGTTCATGGCTAACGAAAAAGTTTAGTAAGGTACGGTTATTCAAAGTGAATGACATAATTTTGTGAAAATAGAAATATGCAGGTGTTCTCCGTATACTTATATATCTGCAACAGCTATTACTGTGAGATGATATGCAGATCGAGTACTGCGACCCGACCATGCTGCCTGCCTCCAGTTTCCATGGACTTCGTCATGTATTATTTTAAACTCGGCCTGGCCCTCCCACGGTTCGTCCCTTGTGTCTCTCTAGATAGAATACGACACGTTCGTCTTGAAATGCATACAAATGTTATCTCACTTTAACAGTCCTGACTTTGTTTTGTTTTGAATGACGTGTCTGGATTTTAAAAAGGATCGAACTGTATCTTTTCAATTAACGATGTTATCAACAATAATAAGAACGTAATGTTTACTATCGCATTATACAAATTGCACTGTAATCTAAGTGGAATAAAATTATAGAAACTCGTAAATTTTATCGAAGTGCTATTAGTATTACTAAATTGAGAGATAATGACTGGTCACTGAAGTAGTAAACATTTTTTTAAAATTTCTACTGCAGAATGAACGATAGGAATTTCCTAAAGTTATTTTTCAACAAGCATAGAAGCATGTGCTTAGCTTTTTCTAACCATACGTCATACAGAGCATAAATTTAATTATTATTCTTTTGTCAATATGTTATGCCTGATTATGTGATCCACTAAAGAGCAACTAATACATATATCAAAACTACCACCTAGGGTACACAAATTTATTTAATTTCGAATTTTGTTTGAGTCGAAAATCCATAAACTTGTGTTCGCATACAGATTTATAAGCACAAATGTCACAAATATTCATTTTATTGTCACTATTACCAAACGCTTTAAAGATTGTTACAAAGACAAAGACTTTCGTGTCAAATAGAAAAGCATTTTAAGTAAATACAGCACTTTGATATTTCTAAAATTTGTGTAATATTGTATTAATGTGAATGTACCATACACCTACTTCTTTTGTAGGTTAGGTTAAGTATTATATATACTATATATAGTGTATATATACACTATCGCTCATAAGAATTTGGTCACTCGCATTTAACCCGCAAATTGTAACAAAAATCAAAATTGAAATACTAATATCTTTTTATTATTTACATATATGTAAAATATATATTTTTACATCTAATATAAATTGTAAGTCTATTTCTGACAAATAGGTATATGTTGGTTCCATAATAAATACATCCGACTCCAGGCCTATATATGTACTTGCAGTCGGTATCATGCATGATCATCAATAGTGATTAAATATAATTAATGAAAAATACATATTTTTACATGTAAAATAAATTGTTTTATAATATATTTATCTAAATTTTTGACTCGTCTATATGCCCTCTTTTATTTTTAATTATTGCAACAGACAATCAAGGCATTCTCTTGATTAATTTTTTTAATGTCTCAGGTTTTATTTTACCCCACGCCTCTTGCAGGTTCTTCCACATATTAACAGCAGATGTGGGAGCCGATTTTCTCACCTCTCAGTCAAGTTCTTATCACAGCAACTTGATAGGATTTAAATTGGGACTCTGGGGAGGCCACGCCATAACTTTTATGGTTCCCTCGTTCTCCAATTTCTGAAATATTCCCTGGCATAGTTTGCAAGTGTGTTTCGGGTCATTATCTTGTTGGAAGATAAAATTCTGATCCGAAATTTTAATTCCAGAGGGGATTACGTTGTATATATGCGCTTATACTGTTCTTTTTTTAGTATACCTTCGATTTTTACGAGATCACCCACATTTGATCTAGAAAAGCAACCCCATATCATAACTGAACCTCCACCATGCTCACCCACAGACCTCTTCACGAAAACACGTCTTCGTGAACCGAAAATCTCGAACTTGGATTCATCGGTCCACAATACTTTATTCCAGTCTTCTATGGTCCAGTTTTGGTGATCACGAGCCCGCTTTAAATGTTTTTGCTTGTTTTGCTTGCGTAGAAGCGGCTTCCGCATTGCAATTCGTCCATGAATACCGGCTTCTTTTAATTGCCGTTTAACTGTGGAAACACTTATGGGTTTTCGACGAACAACATTAATTTCTGCTGTGACTTCTGGGTCTGTTTTTCGTCTATTTCTCTTGCTCGTTACCACCATTGCAAGATCTTCTAATGAGGTTGTTGCCCTTGGTCTGCCTTTTCGAGTTCTGCTCAACACACTTCCACATTCGCGCTGTTTTTTGGTGATATAATCCACGGTGGACTGATTTAATTTAAGTTCTGTGGGAAATTCGCGGTTGCTTTTGGCAGTTTTATGGTATGCAATTATAAACGATCGTGTTTCTACACTCAATTCTTTTCGTTTAGGCATTTCTAATCGATTGAACTTCTTTGAAACACCCGATGTTATCACTATGAACACCACACAAAAAAAACTGCAATTTTGCCAAAATACCCAAGTATAAATACTTAATAGTTTACAATAACACCCTACCTTAAAATAAAATCATAACAATGGAAAATTTCCAAGAATTGAGAGATCTAATCCCTTAAGTGAAATTATTCTACCTGGAGTTTTATTAGGGTACTATCGTTCATTGTAAATAATAATGTAATCCGGTAATTATTTTTGAATAAGCTTTTATAGATTTTAATGTTTACTCTGCAATTATTTCTTACTACAGAAATAAATTTTATAATTACATCTTTTCTATAGAAACTGTAATGAAACAAGGGCGACCAAATACTTACGGGCGATAGTGTATATTAAATATTACAATAAAACACAATCTCAAAACAAATTAGAAATTTGGAAATGTTCGCAATACTTTCATTACATATTTCGTATGTTTCGACCAGCTTTTTTTGTGTCTTATTTTACCAAACGTGAAATATCAGTACTAAAGTTTAATATTTATATTTTCTTGATTAAGGTGAGTTTAATTATTAAAGGTTGTTTCACTGCCTGTAATGTAAATAAATGAATAAAAAAACACGGTAAGTGTATCACACATGTGTAAAAATAATAACGTATAACCATTATGTTATGATATTTGATATACTTTTTACTGCTGCATATATTACTGTTTTAAGCTATATCTATACAAAACGACATTACGCAGAAAAAAGCATAGAGTTAAGATATACGGCTGCCATGTGACGAATAAATTAATTAAATTTAAAAAACGTTGACATAATTTATTCCGGATTATGATATAACGTTATTTATTATAGCATGCAACGCCATTCAATATAAAAACGATATTGATAATCCATAAAAACAAAATAAACAAGGTTGCTACCCCGCCCGAACCTACCTGTTACTGCGCTTGAAAATACAACCCGGCATAAGTCTGCTTTAGGGGTAGGGGAATAATGAAGGTATTAAGGGGACCCCACAGTATTAGAAAATTCTCAAACGCTATCTAATACTGAAGATGAGTCAGTGATCAGCAAAACGAGTAATAATAAAATTTGCAGGCAAAGGAGAGTGCAGGCGTGATTAATGGTACAAAAAAAATAAAGCAACAGTACTAATCTGGATTTGGTCATTATAAAATAAAACAACCTCCAGAGATAAGGCGTATAGTGGAAATAGAATTTAATATTACAAGGTGAAAAGAAGGGAATATCGAGTAATAATGATACATTCAATGCGCTAGTAAATAATCTGTAAAAGTCAAACTAATTTTTATCGACGAATTATAATATTATTGTTAACAACAAACAGGAATAAAAAGAATTTCAAATAACAAAGGTGAAATGTGCAGACAGATTCGCATCCTAAGTTATTTTCTCTTTGCGAACTTTATATCGATTTAGTTAATTTGTTGAAAATGATTTCTTAAAATATCTGTCACAAGTAGATAATTTATTAGTTACTCACTGATCGAAAAAACTCTTTCGTGACTTTCCAAAAACACAACAAGGTATTATTTATTACCCTCCTGTCGAAATAGAATAGATTGTAATTATTGTTACAATTAAATAAAAAAATTCAATTGTAAGTTAACAGAACATTTACCAAGTTACTGGGTATTTCTCAAAATATAAATAAGAATTTGTCTTTTTTTTTGTTGCATAATTAATAACAATATTGAGGCTTTTAGTCTACTATTATTTATTGTATTTAAAGAATTAATTTAAATCAATATTAATTTCACCCATATTTAAATGATTGGGAATATCAATTCTAAGAAACATAGAAATTACACCCAAAGGTGTAGCATCATACTGAATGTACCATTCCCACAACCAAATATCTGAGACATAACTGTTAATACTATCTACACATATTTTTTTCTTTTTCGTTTGAAACACGTAACTGTAAATAATATTAGCTCCTGACACGATAATTTGTATTATATATATATTTATATAATTGTTAGTAGATGTCAATTTACCAGTACTAGGACAGCAGATTTTATTCCAAATAAAAAAAAATATTTTTTCAAGGGGTTCGCAATTCACCGACTCAAGGAAATTTATGTAGAGAAGTACCTCATAGAATATATCGTGTGAAAAATTTTCTTATAGTTTTATATAGGAACAATTTTCTTATTGTTATTAGATTATTAAATTGGATTATTTGATTATAAACAATTGTTGGAGACTGTGAATAATCAAAAAGGTAAAAAACCCTTACCACATTAATATTTGTATTCTGGATATATATTTCGACAAATAAGTTGTCATCATCAGCAGCAACTAAGCACAGTGTCACACATCGACCCGTAGAAAAGCAGAATAAACCGCGAAACACTTTATACGAAGGCCTTTTTTTATATTTTTGATTATTTTTATATGATGATTTTCAACATTCGTACAAAAACTTTTGTGACTGACTGTATATAATATGTATAAAATGCTTTACAACTTTTTTTTATTTAATAAACATGATTCTTTATTTTAAATAGTTAATATAAAAGAAAAGAAAAATATAAGACGATATCGAGGTTTCATACTCATTTTATTTTACTCGTTTAATATAGGGATTGGACAATTCGGATTTGGAAAAATAATTTTCGTTGTAATAATGAAAAATTTACTTGGAACCTATAAAAATGCTGCTTATTTTAAATAAAAATATAAAACATGTCGTAATAGCTGAACATATTCATGAAATTCGAAATCTAAATACAACAATAGATGTCAATTTACCAGTATTAGGACAGCAGATTTTATTCCAAATAAAAAAAAATATTTTTTCAAGGGGTTCGCAATTCACCGACTCAAGGAGGGCACATTTTTGCAACCTATCAAATCCTTCAAAAAATTTTGTGAATGAGTATTTTAGAATCGGTTATTTTATGTTTTAAGAGACCCTTGTAGATTTATATCTTATCCTAGCTATATAAATTTTTTGCTATTACGTGTTTAGTATTTCTATTGAAAATAATATTTAGAGTTGTCTGTCGTTTTCTTGAATATTTAAATTTAGTCTGTTTATCTAAATTACCAGGAGTCTATATTTCTTTCGGTCGCAGTTTACTTCGAATTTTAAATTCCCTTCAGATTGCTATTCTAAACGTAAGGTCATATCGATAGGCCTATTGTAAACTTTTATTACTGCTTTAATCCCCTTTTTCTTAGAAAGTGTGTACCAACAGTACTCAGAGGATTATTTTAAATGATGATATAGAAAACCCACTGCATATATATAGAAGTGAGAAAGATATTTCTAAACATTATCTAGAAGATATAATTAAATGGGGTAAAAAATTACATATATGTATTACTAAAGAAAAATAAAAAAATGACAAATTTTAATAAAAATGAATTTAATGATGTAGAACGCTGTTATGTGTGTGATTGTGAATTTACTGATAATAATAAAAAGGTTCAAGATCATGATCATTATACTGGCAGATACAGAGGTGCTGCATGTAATAAATGTAATTTAAAGTTAAAACAACCATTATTTATTCCTGTATTTTTCCACAACTTGAAAAATTATGACTGTAATCTATTTATAAAAAATTTAGGATTGTATAGTAGAAATATAAGAGTTATTCCAAATAATAAAGAAAAATATATTTCATTTAGTATGATGGTATTCAATGAAGATGTTGGCCAAGTTTTTGAACTTAGATTTATAGATTCATTTAGTTTTCTAAATCAAAGTATTAATGAATTGTCATCCAATCTTGAACCAAATCAATTGAGGGAAGTAAATAAATGTTTTACAAAATCTGATTTAGATATACTATTTAGAAAAGAAAATAGAAAAATAATAAGGAAAGGAATTTATCCGTATGAATATATGGATTCATATGACAAATTTGATGAAACAAGACTGTCACATATTAAACATATCTATTCATCATTAACTAAGGAACATTTCTATCAAAGGTATTATAAACATGCTCTGAAGATTTGGAAATATTTTAATATAAAAAATATTGAAGAATGGCATGATTTATATTTGAAAATGGATGTTTTATTATTAGCAGATATATTTGAAAATTTCAGAAATTTATGTTTAGAAAAATTTGAATTAGATGCTGTTTGGTATTTTACAACTCCAGGACTTGCTTGGGATTGTATGTTGAAATATACTAAAGCTGAATTAGATTCATTACTTGAATATGAAATGTATATATTCTTTGAGAATGGTATTAGAGGTGGTATATCTCAATGTTCTAATAGATATGCTAATTCTAGTGATGATAATTCACAAATCAGTTACCTTGATGCTAATAATTTATATGGTTGGGCTATGTCTCAAAAAATGCCATACAAGAATTTTAAATGGATCTATGATATAAATGTTGATGAAATTTTAAATAGTGATAATGAAAGTGGATATGTATTAGAAGTTGATTTACATTTTCCAAAGCAGTTACATGATAAATTTAATGATCTACCCCTAGCTCCAGAAAATAAACCACCTCCAAATAGTAAAGTAAATAAACTTATTTGTGATTTCTATGACAAGAACAATTATATAGTACATTATAAAACATTAAAACTTTATAAAGATTTAGGAATTGAAATAACAAAGGTGCATAGAGGAATTGAATTTACTCAAACTGATTTTATTAGACCATATGTTCAATTTTGTACTAAACAAAGACAAAAAGCAAAAAATGAATTTGAAGTTGGATTCTGGAAATTGATGGTAAATGCAATTTTTGGTAAAAGTATGGAATCGGTTAGAAAAAGACAAGATCTTAAACTTTATTCAAACGAGTTAAAAGCCCAAAGAGCTATTAATAAACCAACATTTAGAAAGTGTATAATATTTGATGAAAACCTTGTATTAATTCATAAATATAAAACAATTGTTTCATTTAATAAACCTATATATCTTGGACAAGCTATACTAGATCTATCGAAAGCATATATGTATGATTTTCATTATAATGTAATTAAAAAGGCATATAATGAAAAAGTAAAATTAATGTACATGGATACAGATTCTTTAATCTATCATTTTAAAGAAGATTTTAATAAATTTATCAAAGATAATCCAGATTTATTTGATACATGTAATTATCCAAAAGATCACGAACTGTATAGTGATAAAAATAAAAAAGTAATTGGCAAATTTAAAAATGAACTAGGGGGTAAAAAGATACTTGAATTTGTTGGATTAAGATCTAAATCATATGCATATAGAGATAATAATGTGCATAAAATATTAAAAGGATTTAAGAAATCTGTTCTTGATAAAGAAATTAAATTTCGGCATTATAAAAAATGTTTGTTTGATCAGCAGGAATATTATCATAAACAATGTGTTATTAGGAGCTATGATCATAATATATATACTGAGGAATTAAATAAAAAATCATTGTGTTGAATAGATGATAAAAGATGTATTCAAGAAGATAGTACTGATACACTGGCTTGGGGGCATTGGAGAATTGAAAACAATTGATTTTTATAGTACTTGTGTGAATTTATAATTTTTATCAACAATAACTTTTATTGGAAAGAATTTCTCTGTTTTCATAATTTGATAACTAATTATATAATTAAACATGACATTTATTTTATCTATATACACTACCGTTCATAAGTATTTGGGCACCCATATTTTATAAAATTATTTGAACAGCATAGCTTCTAGGAAATTCATTCTTGTAATATTGGATAGGTATAAGGAAAGTATTAAATCTACAGAAACGCTGCATAAGTAACATTATGTATTACTTTATTACCTGCAATAAACCAAAATTTGTTATTGGGACTACCTGGGGATTAGCGCAATAAAAGTTTCTCCAAGTTCTTGTAATTGTCTTTCTGTGAAGGATACTGAAGGATAAGTTTAGTAATGATGTTTTAATGACCTCGGGCGAGTTTCATGTTAGATTTTTGAAATTGCCCTCAGTTACGTTTCTGTATTCGTTGTGAGATATTCCTGTGCTAGTAGTGTTGTTAAGATCGTTAAATATGCCAAAAAGAAAAGAGATGGACATTGAAACGCGTTCTCTTATAATTGCGCACCATCAAGATGGCAAAAGCAACCGGCAAATTGCGAAACAATTAAAATTAAATAATACTTCCGTAGACTATGTCGTCAAAAAATACCGAGAAAGTGGCAGTGTTCTCAATAAATCACGGAGTGGGAGACCCAGAGCGACAACTTCTGCTGAGGATCGTGCAATAGTGATCACAAGCAAAAGAAATCGACGGAAAACAGCCCCAGAAATCAATGCAGACCGTCCAAAGTCAATAAGCATAACAACGGTCAAACGTCGCTTGTACAAAGCAGGTTTGTACGGACGAATTTCAATGAAAAAACCGTTATTGCGCAAACAGAATAAGCGGAAACGCTTAAACTGGGCTCGTGAACACCAACATTGGACAGTTGAACAGTGGAGTAAAGTCTTGTGGACCGATGAGTCAAAGTTCGAAATTTTCGGGTCCAGAAGACGTGTTTTCGTTCGGAGATCTACAGGTGAGCGTGCGGCAGAGCAATGTATTGTGCCTACGGTTAAACATGGCGGTAGTTCCGTGATGATCTGGGGTTGGTTTGGTGGTACGGTCGTGGGTGATATTGTGAAAATTGAGGGAATACTAAGGAAAGAGCAGTATCGAAACATTTTGGAGACCAACGCTATTGCTTCAGGATTAAGACTTTTGGGTAGGAATTTTGTATTCCAGCAGGATAATGACCCAAAGCACACATCCAAAATATGCAAAGACTATTTGCAACTCTTGGAAGCGGAAGGATCCATCGAAGTTATGAAATGGCCTCCCCAAAGCCCCGATCTAAATCCAATAGAGTTATTGTGGGAGGAACTTGATCGGGAGGTCCGGAAAGCAGTACCAACATCGGAGGCTGATTTGTGGAGGAAACTGCAGGAAGCTTGGGTCCGCATAACACCGGATACATTAGCAAAACTAATTGCAAGAATGCCGCGATTATGTGCTGCCATTATAAAAAACAAAGGAGGTCACATAGATGAATCGAAAATTTAAATATAATATGTAATTCTACTGCCAGATACTGTAATTAGTTATGTATGTACATGTAATAAATATATTTTCATTTTTTCACTAGTGCTTTTAATCATTTCTTCTAAATTTATGGGTGCCCAAATACTTATGAACGGTAGTGTAATTCTTGTTTATTCTATATTTCTTATTTTTTACAAGTACTGTATAATCAAATGAATTTGTTAAAATATTTTCGAATTTTGAAAAATTTGTAACTAATAGAATTTTATTTATTGGTAGCTTAGGTAACGAGTTATATGAATTTATGTACTTCATTGGATCATTATTAAGCGCATTAATTTCCGTCGTGTAACTTTTGTCAGAATCCATTCCAATTTATTTATATTTAAAATAATTATGTAACTAATTTATTTTTTTTAGTGTTGAATATTTTTATCAAAAAATTTGGTTATTAATACATATACTTTTTGACGTTAGACGTTATGTTACTACAATTATTACGTTTATATATTACGTTCAATGTTTATGTGTTACGTTACGTTCTATGTTTCATGTTTAGTTCACTTTTTTGGGTAGGTACTTTTCTCAAAAGGCGTCACAAAACGCGACTCCTGGTAATTTAGATAAACAGACTAAATTTAAATATTCAGGAAAACGACTAATACTAATAAATTAGTGAATTTCTTTGATTCATTTGGCAATTCATTACCAGAAAAATTTATAATTCAAAAAAGTTATATAGTAACTCATAATAATTATAAATTTCAAAATTCTAATGATGTAAATTGTGGTTGGTGGTGTTTATTATTTTTATATGTATGTTACTTAACGTCAGAGAAAAAATATTTATGATTTTGTTTCAAATAATCGAAGATCTTGTATATTTAATAATTTCTTAATTTCGTCTGTTAGATTAATATTTTCAATTTTTTTACTTTTATCAAAACACAGTAATGGTATATCATCTTCACAATCTGAATCTTCTTTGTTAGTTATATTCATAAGAGTTCTAATATTTTTTTCTATTGTGTCTTTATTTTTTTGAGACAATGTTTTCTTTAAAGGAATTGGAGGTTGATTAGGAAGTTCTAAAGTTAATGAGCTACTTTTTATTTTATCATCTATTGTGTCAACAACCTTATTTAAAATATTTGCTAATACTGGTCCAGCCGCAGCGGCTAATATGGGAATTAAAATACCACCATTTATTTCACCTCCTTCGACTATTTTTGATTTATCTTGTAGAATTATCGATGAGCCTTTCTTAATTGTAAAGCTCGTTTATATCAACAAAATTAAAAGATTTTTAAAAATAAATATTTATTCTAGAAGAATAAATGATTACAATTAAATCTTTACATGTCCGAATTAGCTCCGCAGTCCGACGAAGAACTATCGCTGTAACAGGTTACATTATATTAAGCATCAATGTAATAATTATTTATTAATACATACCTTTGTATTTCGTTTAAAAAAAATAATTTCTGTTCCGGAGTACTAAAAATTATTCGTATCTCACCGATGGTTCCGTTTAGTACTACTTCCCCTTCTACTTGGGAATTAATAGTCATGCTGTTCAGATATATAACTGACCCCATTATTGTTGGATCATATCTATTGATAAGAAGAAAATTATCCGTTCGGTGGTGGACAATGATTACGTTTTCGAAATCACCACCGTTACAACAGATATGTAAATTGTCAAATGTAACTGTATTCATGATGCTGTCGAAAACCTTACTAAATTTAAATCTTCTATACTTCTCGTATTTTTCCATAATTTTTTAGGCACAAAAAATGTTATTTTTATCACGAGCAAGTAAAACAACAGTTCTTGTCTAAAGTCGAAGGAATAATAACTGCATATTCGATTTCTTACAGTATTTATTTAGTTGGTAAAGATTGTTCAATATTGACTAATACACAAATATAGTTTTATATGTTTATAATCAATAGTATTAAAATATTGAACGTACAAATAATAATTTACAAAATGATTCATAGAAAGGTATTATTATAAATCTTGAGTAATTTGCTAGCTTAACAATTCCGACATTTAAAATAATCCTCTGAGTACTGTTGGTACACACTTTCTAAGAAAAAGGGGATTAAAGCAGTAACAAAAGTTTACAATAGGCCTATCGATATGACTTTAGGTTTAGAATAGCAATCTGAAGGGAATTTAAAATTCGAAGTAAACTGCGACCGAAAGAAATATAGACTCCTGGTAATTTAGATAAACAGACTAAATTTAAATATTCAGGAAAACGACAGACAACTCTAAATATTATTTTCAATAGAAATACTAAACACGTAATAGCAAAAAATTTATATAGCTAGGATAAGATATAAATCTACAAGAGTCTCTTAAAACATAAAATAACCGATTCTAAAATACTCATTCACAAAATTTTTTGAAGGATTTGATAGGTTGCAAAAATGTGCCCTCCTTGAGTCGGTGAATTGCGAACCCCTTGAAAAAATATTTTTTTTTATTTGGAATAAAATCTGCTGTCCTAGTACTGGTAAATTGACATCTACTAACAATTATATATATATAATACAAATTATCGTGTCAGGAGCTAATATTATTTACAGTTACGTGTTTCAAACGAAAAAGAAAAAAATATGTGTAGATAGTGTTAACAGTTATGTCTCAGATATTTGATTGTGGGAATGGTACATTCAATATGATGCTACACCTTTGAGTGTAATTTCTATGTTTCTTAGAATTGATAAAAAAAAAGACAAATTCTTATTTATATTTTGAGAAATACCCAGTAACTTGGTAAATGTTCTGTTAACTTACAATTGAATTTTTTTATTTAATTGTAACAATAATTACAATCTATTCTATTTCGACAGGAGGGTAATAAATAATACCTTGTTGTGTTTTTGGAAAGTCACGAAAGAGTTTTTTCGATCAGTGAGTAACTAATAAATTATCTACTTGTGACAGATATTTTAAGAAATCATTTTCAACAAATAAACTAAATCGATATAAAGTTCACAAAGAGAAAATAACTTAGGATGCGAATCTGTCTGCACATTTCACCTTTGTTATTTGAAATTCTTTTTATTCCTGTTTGTTGTTAACAATAATATTATAATTCGTCGATAAAAATTAGTTTGACTTTTACAGATTATTTACTAGCGCATTGAATGTATCATTATTACTCGATATTCCCTTCTTTTCACCTTGTAATATTAAATTCTATTTCCACTATACGCCTTATCTCTGGAGGTTGTTTTATTTTATAATGACCAAATCCAGATTAGTACTGTTGCTTTATTTTTTTTGTACCATTAATCACGCCTGCACTCTCCTTTGCCTGCAAATTTTCTTATTACTCGTTTTGCTGATCACTGACTCATCTTCAGTATTAGATAGCGTTTGAGAATTTTCTAATACTGTGGGGTCCCCTTAATACCTTCATTATTCCCCTACCCCTAAAGCAGACTTATGCCGGGTTGTATTTTCAAGCGCAGTAACAGGTAGGTTCGGGCGGGGTAGCAACCTTGTTTATTTTGTTTTTATGGATTATCAATATCGTTTTTATATTGAATGGCGTTGCATGCTATAATAAATAACGTTATATCATAATCCGGAATAAATTATGTCAACGTTTTTTAAATTTAATGAATTTATTCGTCACATGGCAGCCGTACATCTTAACTCTATGCTTTTTTCTGCGTAATGTCGTTTTGTATAGATATAGCTTAAAACAGTAATATATGCAGCAGTAAAAAGTATATCAAATATCATAACATAATGGTTCTACGTTATTATTTTTACACATGTGTGATACACTTACCGTGTTTTTTTATTCATTTATTTACATTTCAGGCAGTGAAACAACCTTTAATAATTAAACTGACCTTAATCAAGAAAATATAAATATTAAACTTTAGTACTGATATTTCACGTTTGGTAAAATAAGATACAAAAAAAGCTGGTCGAAACATACGAAATATGTAATGAAAGTATTGCGAACATTACCAAATTTCATTCATGTGAACCAGATGTGTACTTTCCATACACTAATTTGTTTTGAGGTTGTGTTTTATTGTAATATTTAATATACACTATCGCCCGTAAGTATTTGGTCGCCCTTGTTTCATTACAGTTTCTATAGAAAAGATGTAATTATAAAATTTATTTCTGTAGTAAGAAATAATTGCAGAGTAAACATTAAAATCTATAAAAGCTTATTCAAAAATAATTACAGGATTACACTATTATTCACAATGAACGATAATACCCTAATAAAACTCCAGGTAGAATAATTTCACTTAAGGGATTAGATCTCTCAATTCTTGGAAATTTTCGATTGTTATGATTTTGTTCTAAGGTAGGGTGTTATTGTAAACCATTAATAATAATAATAATAATAATTTATTGATATATATGTACATATACACGTCATGGAATAATCATAGATAAATAAAAACACAATTAATGCGCTCACAACACGTTAAAATCCGCAAGACCTATACAAAACAAAACACCAGAGTACCAATTAAAATATAAAAACACAAAAAGGGCAATGTCAAAATTTATGCTTCAGGAAGTCATTTACTGAATAAAAAACGTTCTCCATCAGCACCTTTTTTATTAATATTTTGAGATTAATCCATGGTAGGTTCCTAAACCTATAAGGCAAAGCATTGTATATCTTCACGGCCACGTAATTCGAACTTAGCTGACTTTTCCCAATGCGATGATACGGTATCACCAAACCGCTCTGGTTTCGTGTTTCATATTTGTGAAAATCACCATTTTTGCAGAACTTATCCGGCGACTTATGAACAAATTCCAGGCAAGCAAGTATATACAAGGATGGGAGGGTCAGTATTTTGTGTTTTCTGAATAGGTTTACACAACTTGTGGTATTGGATACACCACTAAGGGCCCTGACTGCACTCTTTTGCATCCTGAAAACCGCCTCAGCCGCGCCAGACGCTCCCCACATCAATAGGTCATACAAAACCCTGCCCTGAAAATTTGCATAGTACACAGTCCTAGCCGCCTCGGGTGTAGCCACCAGTTTCACTCTTCGTATTGAGTATATTGCTGATGCCAAATTGCGACACAATTTATCAATGTGGCACTCCCAGAAACTTAATATTCACTTTGGGCTCGCCCGCCACTACTCTTGTTGTTATTGCCAGCTGTTGGGTTTTGTCCTGATTTAATCTCATAAGATTGCTACTAAACCACTCGCATGCCTCCCCCAATGCAGTCTCCATATAAACCTCTGCAACTTCCTTGCACTGGGCACGCATCATTATCGACGTATCATCTGCAAACTGGGTGACTCTACCCACAGTGACATTATGGGGCATATCATTGACATAGATTAGAAACAGAAGAGGCCCCAATATTGACCCCTGTGGAACCCCCCGATCAATAGGGGCTGCATCCGAGAGTCGATCATTCCAGTATACCTTCTGTCTTCTGTTTGCCAAATACGAACCGATCAGCTCATTTGCTTGTCCTCTCACTCCATACATGTTTAACTTTCCCAGAAGTATCCCGTGGTCCATTGTATCAAAAGCCTTACTCAGGACGCAACATCCCAGAATTACCGCATCTTTAGCATCAAGAGCATCCGCTATATATTCCAGGACCTCCGCAATCGCGGTAGTCGTGGACTTGCCCCTCCGATAGTCATGCTGACTCACATTTATGAGTCTGTGTGTCTCAAAGACCTGGATTAATCTCTTTTTGACAATGGATTCCAAGATTTTAGACATCACGGGTAGAATGGAGATTGGTCTAAAATTCCTTTTGTCAGTCGATCCTTCCTTGTGTATCGGAAGCACTTTTGCTATTTTCAGAGGGTCCGGGAATACCCCCCGGGCCAAACACTCATTGAAAATGTCTGTTACTGGGGCAGCTATATAATCGATACTCTTTTTCAGTATGCTTACGTTCATTCCATATATATCAGTAGTCCGCTGACTCCCGAAGCCAAAAACAACTTCTCTTACTTCCTCCTCTGTCGCAGGGTAGAGGAAGATAGTTTTCTCTACAATTCCTATGCTCCGCCTCATCAAATCGTGCGGACTCCGGTTGGTTCTCTGTATTAACTTGATTGCTTCTCTCCCTACCCCAACAAAGTAATGGTTGAAATCATCAGCAGTCACCTCATGCAGAATATTCTGATTGCGTTTATTTCCTGCTACTTCGCCCCTAATCACTTCCCATGTGGCCTTAATTTTGTTCTCGGCTCCAAGTATGTAATCAGAGTTCCAGTCCTTCTTACTCTGGGTCACCCGATCTTTGTATTCCTTTTTTAATTTTCTATATAATTCTTTGTACTCTCCATCGCCTGTCACCCTACATACTACTTCGACCCCATCCATAAGATTTCTGACGGCTCTTACATCCTCCGTATACCACGACATATTGCCACGTCCATAGCCTATCTTTTTCATTATTTCCGGAAAAGCTCCATCAAACTCATCCAGATAAAGATAAAAAAAAACACTTAAAACGTTCTTGTATATCATCAATTGATTGGAGTGCAATCCAATCCACATTTGTCAGATTGTTAATGAACAATGGCATCATTTATATGTCTTATTTTTCTATAAATTTGTTTCATTGGCCCCGTACAATATTTACTTGACAGAAGTAATCTCTGACCCAAATGATCAGATAAATGAGGGTTTGACGTTTCACATAAATCAATAGTAATTTTCTCCGGTACGAATATATTGTCTATACATGTTTTCGAATGATCGGTGATTCTAGAAGGCTCGTTGAATATTCTCCGCAGACCGTAGGAAGAAAGCAAATTGGTTACATCCACTGAATCCTTAGTTCCTTCAAGAAAATTTACATTAAAGTCACCCGCTATCACTATGTTGGCATCAGGATAATATTCAGATATTTCGTATATCGCATCATTTATATTTCCTAAGAAATTTTTCAATCTGCCCGACGGAGATCGATATACACAAATTACCACTACGTTCTCATTTACCAAATAAAGGCTTGCCATCTCTATGTCAAACTCAACAGAAAAACAATCTATTTTGTCTATTTTGTGAAAAATTATATTTTCTCGCGTCAAGATTAGAACACCACCGTGGGTTTTTTCTTTTCTGCAGTATGCCGAAGCTACATTGTAACCATTTAACTTCAAACTGCTTACCGATGAATCGGTGAGCCAATGTTCTGTTATACACATTATATCCGGTTTGTGTTCAAATAGATAGATGTTTAACACATCAATTTTATTTGATATGGATTGTATGTTTATGTTATATATATTTAAGTTATTAATGCGAGACAGTGGCTTGTCGACCGGGCAATTTATCGAAGGTAGCTGTCTCTCGAAAAAACCTAAATTTCTTTACCAAAATATTAACTGGCCAATTTATCGGATTATACAGTTCGTCCTTCAATATCATATCCGCTCCTATTTTGAACGATTCATTTCTCCCTTTCGTATTTAATTTAGATACGGTGAAATTTTTATTAGAGAATTTATTCTCTAGATACATATTAACGCTTTCTTCCGTTGTGTTTTGCTTACATTTCCCCACATATAACCAAAGTCTTTGTTCGCTGGCAGAGAGTTCACGTACCTCAGATATGTCGGTACCGTAAATTTTTTCTTCGTCCCTGGATCCTTTTCTTTTGACTCTCATGTTTTTCCGATGTCGCTTTTTTTCGCTCCTCCTCGGCACTATCAATATGGACAACAGTATCTGTCGATGAATTTAGATCTAAATCGCACACCGAACTTTCCGTATTTAAAATAGTTTCTGCATCCTCTCGGTTTTCTATTAAATTCTTCTTGTTAATAATATTCAATTGATTGTTAAGATGCTTAAGCTCATCTTTTAATCCTTCAATTTCTTTTTTAAGATCTTTTGTATGTTCTATTAATAGTTCAGTGAACATAGATTTAAATTGCGCAACACTAAGTGTTATTTGATTTTGTTGCTCCTGTTTAACCTTTTCTCTCGTATTAGAAACCATAACGAGAACAGTTTGATTTATATTTAACTAACTAGATAGACACCGTGGAGCACACGTATTGCACCGCACAACTGCACCAAGTAAACTGAAAGTAAGTATTTATACTTGGGTATTTTGGCAAAATTGCAGTTTTTTTTATGTGGTGTTCATAGTGATAACATCGGGTGTTTCAAAGAAGTTCAATCGATTAGAAATGCCTAAACGAAAAGAATTGAGTGTAGAAACACGATCGTTTATAATCGCATACCATAAAACTGCCAAAAGCAACCGCGAATTTCCCACAGAACTTAAATTAAATCAGTCCACCGTGGATTATATCACCAAAAAACACCGCGAATGTGGAAGTGTGTTGAGCAGAACTCGAAAAGGCAGACCAAGGGCAACAACCTCATTAGAAGATCTTGCAATGGTGGTAACGAGCAAGAGAAATAGACGAAAAACAGACCCAGAAGTCACAGCAGAAATTAATGTTGTTCGTCGAAAACCCATAAGTGTTTCCACAGTTAAACGGCGATTAAAAGAAGCCGGTATTCATGGACGAATTGCAATGCGGAAGCCGCTTCTACGCAAGCAAAACAAGCAAAAACATTTAAAGCGGGCTCGTGATCACCAAAACTGGACCATAGAAGACTGGAATAAAGTACTGTGGACCGATGAATCCAAGTTCGAGATTTTCGGTTCACGAAGACGTGTTTTCGTGAAGAGGTCTGTGGGTGAGCATAGTGGAGGTTCAGTTATGATATGGGGTTGCTTTTCTAGATCAAATGTGGGTGATCTCGTAAAAATCGAAGGTATACTAAAAAAGAACAGTATAAGCGCATATATACAACGTAATCCCCTCTGGAATTAAAATTTCGGGTCAGAATTTTATCTTCCAACAAGATAATGACCCGAAACACACTTGCAAACTATGCCAGGGAATATTTGCAGACATTGGAGAACGAGGGAACCATAAAAGTTATGGCGTGGCCTCCCCAGAGTCCCAATTTAAATCCTATCGAGTTGCTGTGATAAGAACTTGACCGAGAGGTGAGAAAATCGGCTCCCACATCTGCTGTTAATATGTGGAAGAACCTACAAGAGGCGTGGGGTAAAATAAAACCTGAGACATTAAAAAAATTAATCAAGAGAATGCCTTGATTGTCTGCTGCAATAATTAAAAATAAAAGAGGGCATATGGACGAGTCAAAAATTTAGATAAATATATTATAAAACAATTTATTTTACATGTAAAAATATGTATTTTTCATAAATTATATTTAATCACTATTGATGATCATGCATGATACCGACTGCAAGTATGTACATATATAGGCCTGGAGTCGGATGTATTTATTATGGAACCAACACATAGCTATTTGTCAGAAATAGACTTACAATTTATATTAGATGTAAAAATATATATTTTACATATATGTAAATAATAAAAAGATATTAGTATTTCAATTTTGATTTTTGTTACAATTTGCGGGTTAAATGCGAGTGACCAAATTCTTATGAGCGATAGTGTATATATATATATATATATATACACTATATATAGTATATATAATACTTAACCTAACCTACAAAAGAAGTAGGTGTATGGTACATTCACATTAATATCACACAAATTTTAGAAATATTAAAGTGCTGTATTTACTTAAAATGCTTTTCTATTTGACACGAAAGTCTTTGGCTTTGTAACAATCTTTAAAGCGTTTGGTAATAGTGACAATAAAATGAATATTTGTGTTATAAATCTGTATGCGAACACAAGTTTATGGATTTTCGACTCAAACAAAATTCGAAATTAAATAAATTTGTGTGCCCTAGGTGGTAGTTTTGATATATGTATTAGTTGCTCTTTAGTGGATCACATAATCAGGCATAACATATTGACAAAAGAATAATAATTAAATTTATGCTCTGTATGACGTATGGTTAGAAAAAACTAAGCACATGCTTCTATGCTTGTTGAAAAATAACTTTAGGAAATTCCTATCGTTCATTCTGCACTAAAAATTTTAAAAAAATGTTTACTACTTCAGTAGACCAGTCATTATCTCTCAATTTAGTAATACTAATAGCACTTCGATAAAATTTATTTCACCTCCTTCGACTATTTTTGATTTATCTTGTAGAATTATCGATGAGTCTTTCTTAATTGTAAAGCTCATTTATATCAACAAAATTAAAAGAATTTTTAAAAATAAATATTTATTCTAGAAGAATAAATGATTGCAATTAAATCTTTACATGTCCGAATTAGCTCCGCAGTCCGACGAAGAACTATCGCTGTAACAGGTTACATTATATTAAGCATCAATGTAATAATTATTTATTAATACATACCTTTGTATTTCGTTTAAAAAAAATAATTTCTGTTCCGGAGTACTAAAAATTATTCGTATCTCACCGATGGTTCCGTTTAGTACTACTTCCCCTTCTACTTGGGAATTAATAGTCATGCTGTTCAGATATATAACTGACCCCATTATTGTTGGATCATATCTATTGATATGAAGAAAATTATCCGTTCGGTGGTGGACAATGATTACGTTTTCGAAATCACCACCGTTACAACAGATATGTAAATTGTCAAATGTAACTGTATTCATGATGCTGTCGAAAACCTTACTAAATTTAAATCTTCTATACTTCTCGTATTTTTCCATAATTTTTTAAGCACAAAAAATGTTATTTTTATCACGAGCAAGTAAAACAACAGTTCTTGTCTAAAGTCGAAGGAATAATAACTGCATATTCGATTTCTTACAGTATTTATTTAGTTGGTAAAGATTGTTCAATATTGACTAATACACAAATATAGTTTTATATGTTTATAATCAATAGTATTAAAATATTGAACGTACAAATAACAATTTACAAAATGATTCATAGAAAGGTATTATTATAAATCTTGAATAATTTGCTAGCTTAACAATTCCGACATTTAAAATAATCCTCTGAGTACTGTTGGTACACACTTTCTAAGAAAAAGGGGATTAAAGCAGTAATAAAAGTTTACAATAGGCCTATCGATATGACCTTACGTTTAGAATAGCAATCTGAAGGGAATTTAAAATTCGAAGTAAGCTGCGACTGAAAGAAATATAGACTCCTGGTAATTTAGATAAACAGACTAAATTTAAATATTCAGGAAAACGACAGACAACTCTAAATATTATTTTCAATAGAAATACTAAACACGTAATAGCAAAAAATTTATATAGCTAGGATAAGATATAAATCTACAAGGGTCTCTTAAAACATAAAATAACCGATTCTAAAATACTCATTCACAAAATTTTTTGAAGGATTTGATAGGTTGCAAAAATGTGCCCACCTTGAGTCGGTGAATTGCAAACCCCTTGAAAAAATATTTTTTTTTATTTGGAATAAAATCTGCTGTCCTAGTACTGGTAAATTGACATCTATTGTTGTATTTAGATTTCGAATTTCATGAATATGTTCAGCTATTATGAAATGTAAACATGTTTTATAAATTTATATTTAAAATAAGCAGCATTTTTGTAGGTTCCAAGTAAATTTTTCATTATTACAAGGAAAATTATTTTTCCAAATCCGAATTGTCCAATCCCTATATTAAACGAGTAAAATAAAATGAGTATGAAACCTCGATATCGTCTTATATTTTTCTTTTTTTTTTATATTAACTATTTAAAATAAAGAATCATGTTTATTAAATAAAAAAAAAGTTGTAAAGCATTTTATACATATTATATACAGTCAGTCACAAAAGTTTTTGTACGAATGTTGAAAATCATCATATAAAAATAATCGAAAATATAAAAAAGGCCTTCGTATAAAGTGTTTCGCGGCTTATTCTGCTTTTCTACGGGTCGATGTGTGACACTGTGCTTAGTTGCTGCTGATGATGACAACTTATTTGTCGAAATATATATCTAGAATACAAATATTAATGTGGTAAGGGTTTTTTACCTTTTTGATTATTCACACAGTCTCCAACAATTGTTTATAATCAAATCATCCAATTTAATAATCTAATAACAATAAGAAAATTGTTCCTATATAAAACTCTAAGAAAATTTTTCACTCGATGTATTCTATGAGGTAGTTCTCTACATAAATTTGCAAAAATAAAATAAACAAATTAATTTTTTAGTTTCTCAGTTCGGTACACGGTGTGTTGTCACTTTTTATTTACGTATTTGCGTACCAATGTATTAATGTAATCACCTCTATATGTTATGTATAAAAATTTTAATACCATATCTAGAGATTGTGATATTAATTGTTCTACCCTTCATGAAATTAATCTCATCACTTCTCAATACGAGGGTAGTTTGACAAGTAGTGAGAATGGAAAAGAAAAACGAATTTTTTAAATACAAAATAATTTTTATTTTTCAATATATTCTCCTAAAAAGCAATACATTTATTCCGACGGTGCTCCAATGCCCTTATGCCATCTCTAAAATGCGATTCCGGAAGGTTTGCAAAATATTCACTTACGAAGATGATAAGCTCGTCGTTAGACGAAAATTTCTTTCCACCTAGTGCCATTTTCAATTTTGGAAAAAGGTGGAAGTCGGAAGGGGCTAGATCCGGCGAATAAGGCGCATGCGGTACTAATTGGAAATGCAACTCGTGGATTTTGGACATCGCAACTGTGCTGGTATGCGAGGGAGCGTTGTCTTGGTGAAACAGAATCTTTTTCTTTGCCATTCCTGGTCGTTTAGTACGAATCTCAACATTTAATTTTTGTAAAGTTCTGCATAATATTGTCCGTTTATTGTGGCACCTTTCTGAAGGTAATCAATGAGCAAAATGCCCTTTGAATAGCAAAAAAATGATGCCATCACCTTGTTTGCCGATAGTGGTTTTCGCTTTCTTTGGAGGTGCAGAACCACGCTCTAACCATTGTTTCGACTGTTGTTTAGTTTCGGGTGTACTGTAGTGTATCCAAGTTTCATCGCAAGTAACAAATCGCCTACAAAAATTAACCGGATTCCGCTTATAAAGGTCCAAACACTCATTGGAAATGCGCAAACGAGTGAACTTTTGATCAGTCGTAAGCAATCGCAGCACCCATCTTGCCGAAAGCTTGGAAAAGCCCAATTCTTTCGTTAAAATGTGGTGTATGCGTTCTGTTGAAATGTTTACCATGTCTGTTATCTCTCTCATTTTGACTCGTCGATCTTGCGTAATAATAGTATGGATTTTTATAATCGTTTCCTTAGAAGTCACGATTTTGGGTGCTCCAGAGCGCGCTTCATCAACACAGCTTGTTCTACCTCGTTTAAATTCATTTACCCATCTACTTATTATGGCGGATGATGGAGCAGATTCACCTAATGTTTCCCGTAACTCATCTTTTATTTCGGTAGCTTTCATACCCTTAATTACGAAGTATTTAATCACCGCACGATACTCTGCTTTTTCCATTTTAACAAAACGACGTGTTGCTTCTTTTTCAATCAGCTGTCAAAAATAAACTAATCAACCGATTTATCTAAATATCGGAATGTAAACATATAAATAAGCAACCTAAATTACAGTGTATTTGTTTTACCAATTAGAGCGCCACCTATGTGTCATTCTCACTACTTGTCAAACTATCCTCGTATTATAATAAATTTATTTATTTTCATTCTATACATTTAATTTATTTTTTATTACTTAATTACTTATCGTTACTATTTATATTGTTTGATTTTTTAAGTTATTAAATTTGTTTTGTTGGGCAATGAAGTGTGTTATTATTTTTAGAGTTTTCTAACTTTACTAAATTGAAATAAATATGTTTTACCATAATCTCATGTTTATATTTGTAAATCTTCGACATTCATGTGATGTACAAAAACTATCGTGACTGGCTGTATATAAACTACATTCAAACATAGTGCCTCAATTTATAAACTTATATAATATGGAAAGTGGTTTTTTAAGTAAAAAGAAATGATGCAAACAATATTCTTGTTCCCAATATTCAGTAAGTACGTACTTTATTTATGACCTTTATTGCTTTTTATAAAAGGTGAGTCAAAAAAACTACATGTTGGATGTAGTTCAAAAACAATTGTATGAATAAGATTACTATTCTCAGAAGTGTCGGCTATTTAAATTCTATTGAACATGTGAATGATACATGTGTTACATTCACAAGAAAACAAGAAGCACTCAAAAATTAAACTGATCGATTGGCTGTTTCCTTTCTCTAACTGTAACTTGTTGCCTGTTTATGTAATAGCGTCTATCATACGAGTAATCAACTCTCGTAGATTTGGTTTTGTTTAGTGTTTGTTTTTAATTATTGCCATTGCCTAATGGAATTAAATTTAGAATCATGTGGCACTAAACGAATTGAACTATTTGGCTAATTTTTCTTACGTATTAAGTTATTATGCAATTGTACAATACTAAATGTTATTCTCTGATAATTTATTTTACAGAAAATGTAAGAATTGTGAGCTTCACTGGTTTTTCACTGCTTTATTGGTAGTAAAACTGATTAAATCCAACTCATAAATTACAACTCTCGAAGTAAGCAGCTGATATGCAAAAATTTGTAGAATATTTTTTGTGTTTATTTACATTTTCGATCTATAGGTTCCATACCCACATGAACACTGTTGCCACATTAAAAATTGTGAGGAACAATTTAGAATTAGCATTTCGATATTTTAAGAGTTTAGGATTCTGATTTAAGAAAATTTTGTGTGTGTTGTGCGTTCAATGTTAAATACTGACTAATGGAAAAACGTAGACATTTAAAATAAGAAAAGATCGCAATAGAGACTATTGAAAATTGGAAAGTTTTCTCATCGGGATATAACAAGGAGAGAATGAGTTTCCCGTCATACCGTGGAGAGGGTAGCGAAATTAATTCAAGAAAACACCCTCCACGTCGATCGAATGTTTTCGTTGCCGAGGGATTAGAAAAATCTCAAAACGTGAAGATTGCTTATAAAAAAAGTTTGGAAATTCGACAACGACATACTAGAGAAGTTCTATGCAGTCTACAGTAAGACAACATAAACATATCAAAGGGAAAAACTCAATTTACAGAAAAAGTGAAGAATACGAGGTTACAGTGGGTGAGGCAGCATAAAGACATCACAGTTGATGACTGGAAAAAGATATGCATCATTAACTTCATTTTAGTATATTTCACATTAATTGTAAATTTGGAATTTAACCGAAAGTATACATTTTTTGAAAGTCGTGTTCAGTGTGATGAATCGTGACGGTAAAAGAACTAGGTCGTTTCGTTAGGAGGAGGTTGTCTGAACGTTTTCATGAAAATGCTGTTGTCAAAACAGTCAAACATTCCCCAGCTATAATAATTTGGACCTGAATATCAGAAGAGAAGCTTGAACCTGCTTATTTCGTTACTGGAACGATGAACCAGGTTCGATATAAAGAAGCGATAGACTACTAAAAATCACAGTTTCAAATCAAGATTTTGGAGCCACCGAACGGCTTCAGATGTGGTTTTACGAAGTCTTCTTGTGTGCCGGGGAACGCTCGACAACCGCATTCGTATACTGTGTGTCTGTTTGGTTCGTCGCGCGAGAGTGGCCTTATGTCCCACTTATGTAGCATGAGCTATTGAGAAGAATGTTTGATATCCAATTAGGGTTCCCACTTCTCCGAAGCGCGGTCTCACCATTCAGCCATTCATGGGGTCAAAGCATTCTTCTGAGAGCAGTTGAGCGGTTTTTAGAGGAACTCTTCTCGATTTAAGACGATCAAATGGGGTATCAGTTTTTGTTAATCTTATCATACTCTCGGTATAAGATCTTATATCACTGGATATGATGTGGTTCAATGTGGCTCAAAATGGGGAGCCAGAATTTTGAGGTAAACTTCACAGTTCCGGAAATAATGCGCATGATCTGATTAAGAACGGAATCCATTCCATTCGTATATCAACTGTTTAGCCAGGTTGACGCACAGTATTCTGCCGTCATATATACGAGATTTTGTGGAGAGGTCCGCAGAGTAGCTGCCCTTACTCCACACGATGTTCTAGCAGGATTGTAAAGGATGCTATTCCTCGTTTGTATTTTCGCAGCGTTATCGGACAAGTGCTTCCTATACGAAAGAGTTCTACCCAGCGTTATCCTAAGATATTTGGGGAACGGGTTTGTAAGAATTTTGAAAGATTTGTGGGAATGCCTGTCACTTCGAAAAATATAATTTGCGGTATGCCACGAAGAAGGTCCGGCCATTCAATGCGCGAAATTAGGAAAAAATTAAAATTAAGAAATCTACGATAAACTATTTATTTGCCGAAATCAATTGTGCTTCTGAAAGGACAATGTCTGTTAGAACAGTGAAACAGCGACTTCAAGAAGCAATACTTCATGGTTGTGAGGCCGTACCAAATTCGTTGCGACGTCTAAGTAAATACAAAAATAACGGTGAGCACGAAAACAGCGATCCACTGCCGAATAGTGAACACACGTTTTATCGACCGATGAATTTGAGTTCGAAGTATTTGGAAAAAACCAAGAGAAGAACGAATCACAAAAAAAATCTCTCTAATTGTGTTGTGTCCACTATAAAGTAAGAAAGAAGTGCTATGCTTGTCTGGCTTTTTCCTATGATCAATGGAGATCTACGAAAACTTAAAGCAAAAAGAGAAAAGAAAATTATTTTCAAATGTTCGAAGATAAGCAACAAGTGGTATTAGTCAGTTGGATATTTTAATGAAAAAAAGATCTAGCCAGTAATAATATTTAATGTTATTAAAATACTTTTATTTTTTACAATTTTTTTATTTATATAAATTTGATATTAAATATATTTTTCCAAAACAAATCTGTGGCAGTTTTTAATGATTTTGTTTATTTATGCCAATGTCAGAACTTCCGTAAGCGGTAGTGTACATACACTACCGGTCATATTTATTTGCCCACCCTTAGTTTTAGCCAAAATTATTAAACTATCAAATGTGTACTGAAAATTTATTTATTGTACCAATACAATAGTGTAAAATAAACATAAAATAGTTACATTTTTCTTATATAGAAACTTTATCATTAATTATTATTAAATTTTGCTCTCATCAATGTGCCCACCTTTATTTTTGATAATTGCGGCACATAACCGCGGCATCCTTTCAATTAATTTTTGCAGTGTATCTTCTGTAATTTGTGCCCAGTTCAAACTTTGATTCGTCTGTCCACAACACATTATTCCACTGATCAATCTTCTTCTTATGTTCTTTAGCCCAATTTAGTCGTTTCATCTTGTTTTGCTTTCGTAGTGTAGTGGTTTTCGCAGAGCAATTCTTCCGTATAAACCCGCTTGCCTTAACCTTCTCTGTACCGTGGACACACTAATTGGTTTAGCGCGCGCTCTATTCATTTCAGCAGCAATTTCTGGTGCTGTTTTTCATCTATCGCGTCTACTTATCCGTATTAGATCCCGGTCATCTGCAGATGTCGTCGCTTTGCGTCGTCCAGATCTTCTTTTGTTGGAAAATGTACCACTTTCTTCAAATTTTTTAACGTTATAATCAACGGTTCTGCGATTTAATCGTAATTCTTTTGCAATTTCGCGATTACTTTTATCCGTACGATGATAAGCAATTATCATAGCACGCACTTCAACAGATAATTCCTTCGTCTTCGGCATTGCATTAAAATATTCACAATAACTCTGTATTTCACTGTTTTCGCAACAAAAGATGAACGATGACTGACATCAAATTTATTTTCCTTTTTGAATAACACATCCTAATATTGTAATTAGTTAGTACAATAACACAATATTGGTAATACTTTTCGGAAATGCAGGTAAAACTGTTAATACTGTTGGGATTAGCCTATATAATATTTATGGTATTTTTCCAATTTATGACACCTTTACGATATATCATAAACAACTTAAGATTTTCGTAGAAATTCATATGGAATTACTTCCACTAATAATATTGTTGAATAATTATAATACAGATTTTTCGAAAGATAATCCGTATTTGAGGAAAAAACATAAAATTGTGGTGGGCAAATAAATATAACCGGTAGTGTATATAATATACTAATGGCGATGATAAAATTTGAAATATTTTGTACTGGTGTAATTAAGTGACAGCCTAATTCTTTAATATTTAATACTAAATAGGTCAAGAATTTGTTAATTAACTTATTTTACTCTCTGACTAACATGTAATTATTAATATTTTTAAGACATTTTGGGATTTTTAACGAAAAATGAATTAGTTACATCAACATCGTTTACAACTTGTTATAATAACAATGTTATCTCCTGCATAACTTCTAGAAGGTAAAATTATGATTATTTTAAACGTACGCAAAGTAATTTGTTTACAGTAATATTACTTCAAAAGCTTATGGGTGATAAGTGATAACAAAACTATAACTGTACAGACCACCTATGTGTAAAGATTTTACTCGAAAAGAGCAATGAAAATAACTAACATTCCAGTTCTATTGTTATCTTCTACTATATTGCCATTAAATACATCATTTGTTCACAAATTTCTAAGCCTTTCAATTTGCAAAGCGCTCTTGTTGTGAAAGTCTCGGAAACGTGATGACATTTGGATGCAAAAGAGTATTGTGCTGTTTGTTCTAAAGAAACCGATGCGATTGTAATACATTCAGACATATAAATACGTACAAGGATATATTGATGGTATTCCAAACGATTTTAAACGCTAAATTCTTAGATTTTGAATTTCGATTGCACGAGCAATGCATAATAACTCAACTAAAGTGATCCACTTCATGTTAGTACATAAATATTTATGCACGTTAAGTGTTTGCATAGATAATGCACAAAGATAATGGTATACACATACACGTACTTAAGAAAAAGTTGTTTGGAAACAAACTTTACATAAAACTAAAAGACACAAATGTTCAACGTAATTATTTGTTATTATGAAATCAGTTGTATACAGAAATGAAGTCGACTTTCAATAAGAATTGTCAAAAACCTTCCCTTTTTTTAAGAAAAGAATCATTCAAATTGCACGAATTACTATTTTCATCGTTGGAACAAAATTTTAACAAACTGAAAGGTTTGCTTAGATATTAACTCCACATTCAAACTTAAATAATTTAAAATGTACCCTGCTATCTTTAATGAATTGCCAAGAATTTAAAGTTCAAAGCAATTTTAATAATCTGTTATATTTTTAAATTTTAAATAATTGTGTATTTGCCGCAGACATTATTATCAGAGCACTTTGTTGTCAATCAATTTTAGTGTATATTCCACAAGAAAGTGCGCTAATTAATGCAACTGTTACCTTAGGAATGCTCCTAAAGTAACAGCCCGATCCTCTTGTACTTAACTTACCCGGTCAAATTCCTTACTACTCATTGGAGGAGTAAGGAAAAGGTACAGAGTAAACCAAAAAAAAATTGAAAAGAACATGAATTACTAAAGCTAAAAGGCAAAAACTCTCTATAAGAGAAGCAAGAGCGAACCAGTCATCTAGAGAGATAAAAATACATAATGCTGTAAGAGGTAACCGTAGAGGAAATGGATCCGATATCCGACGGGAAGATTCAATCAATTAGATGATCTAAGTTCAAAATCTGTAGAAACAGGGCCAAGCTTACATAGTGACTAAAATATCCATAATCCAGGGCAGCTTCAACAGGCATATGCAAAGAATGCAGAAACTTCAGAAGCACAGATTTATGGCCACCTCGAGTTAGTTTAAATTTTAAGGTATACTTTAGGAAACTGTTTTGAGGCACTGTTGTTTACCATATACATCAATTACCTCGGGAAAAATTTATCATCAAGTCATTATTATTATGTAGATGTGTTGAAAATTTGCGGTGAATAAAAAGAATCATTTTAAACTAAATGTTAAAACATGCAATCTAGAATTTTTGCAAAAAAGAAAATGTTATTCTATTACTTTATATGATATATGAAACACTTATAGAGTATTGTTATTACTGAAACTAACAACTAATGACCATGCGAGAGTAGCCGTTTATATTTCGGGAACTGGCAACACTGTTAATGTTGCCTTCGATCTGATGATTGCATCGTGAAGTTTGTCATTTTTGACAATACATTTACCTTGACAGTTTTATTATCCGGTCGCTATTTCTATTGTTGACAGTAACTTGAAAATTTTATGTCAGCGAAAAAATGTAATTAACTCGCGAACACTTTCGGCGTGGATTATCTCAACAAGAATGCATCGACGAGCTGAATTCTTTATATGGTGATGAAGCACCATCGAAAACTACAGTATATCGTTGGTATAGTGAATTCAAACTTGGATGGCGTTCTTTGGACGATGAATTTCGTTGTCCCACAAATGTTGTGTGTGTGTATGTTGGTTTAAACGATTGCAAAAGTGCATTGATTTTCAAGGAGAATATTTTGAAAAGCAATAAAACTATTTTCGATAATAAAAATTTTTTTTGTTTGCTATTCCCGAAATATAAACGACTACCCTCGTATTATAATATATAATCTAAAACACTTGTCATTTCAAATATATATGCACAATGGGTGTATGTAAATGACTGGGGGGCGCAATATATTCTGACAGTACTCTTTCTCCTGCGGATCTTCTTACGAATATTCGCCTTTTACTACCGAACAGTTCAAACTTCGATTCGTCTGTCCACAACACATTATCCCTCCAATTCTTATGTTCTTTAGTCCAATTTAGTCGTTTTATCTTGTTTTGCTTTCGTAGTAGTGGTTTTCGCAGAGCAATTCTTCCGTATAAACCCGCTTGCATTAACCTTCTCTGTACCGTGGACACACTAATTGGTTTAGCACGCGCTCTATTCATTCCAGCAGCAATTTCTGGTGCTGTTTTTCGTCTATCGCGTCTACTTATCCGTATTAGATGCCGGTCATCTGCAGATGTTGTCGCTTTGCGTCGTCCAGATCTTCTTTTGTTGGAAAATGTACCACTTTCTTCAAATTTTTTAACGTTATAATCAACGGTTCTGCGATTTAATCGTAATTCTTTTGCAATTCCGCGATTACTTTTACCCGTACGATGATAAGCAATTATCACAGCACGCACTTCAACAGATAATTCCTTCGTCTTCGTCATTGCATTAAAATATTCACAATAACTCTCTATTTCATGGTTTTCCCAACAAAAGATGAACGATGACTGACATAAAATTTATTTTCCTTTTTGAATAACACATCCTAATATTGTAGTTAGTTAGTACAATAACACAATATTGGTAATACCTTTCGGAAATGCAGGTAAAACTGTTAATACTGTAGGGATTAGCCTATATAATATTTATGGTATTTTTCCAATTTATGAGACCTTTACCATATATCATAAACAATTTAAGATTTTCGTAGAAATTCATATGGAATTACTTCCACTAATAATGTTGTTGAGTAATTATAATACAGATTTTTCGAAAGATAATCCGTATTTCAGGAAACACATAAAATTGGGGTGGGCAAATAAATATGACCGGTAGTGTATATTCAAATTCTATTTATTTTTAAATTAGTAGTTAGTAACACTATGTTACATCTCATTTAAATCTCTTAAGTATAAATATTGCCAGACTAAATAGTGGATGTGATGTTTATGCTTTATCTATCGTTAAATGAAATTTGGCACTTTTCTCAATCGTTAATATTATCAATATGTAAAAGTGTTTATTCTTTTATGATTACACAGAATACATAGGCTTCTTAATATTAATATGAAGTTACGAAGAAGACAATCGTTTATTTCTTTCATTTTTTTTCTTCTTCTGTACTGTAATTAACTTTATCACCTTTTAATTTAAGTTGCTGTTAGATATCTATCGATTTTAAATTCTTCTTTTTGTAATTATCATTCACCATATTTGTAAGTGTAATAAAGGTTATTATAATAACATTTCTCTAATATAAGAAATGTATGTTATTTAAATTCACAATAACAATATTAAAAACACTGTCTAAGCGTATCAAAACTTTAATAAAGATTTATATACTTTATTTTTCATATTTTATATTTTTTTGTAGAGTAATGTTATGTTTACACGGTTGTAGATAATAAAAAAATATGTTAAAATATTAATTGTCTTACGCGACTTTGAGTGTAAATCTTGAATGTATTGTATGGGGGTAATTTGACGGAATGTGGGACTTAAAATGAAACACTCGCCTACTGAGTTGATGTTAAAGTGCGTTCAAATTGTAGTTGGAAATTCGCGTTCTTTCACGCTTTTGATCTGCGTTCAGTAAATGAGGCACCCACCAGGCAGAGAACTAAGACACGCCTAATTCGAAATGCAAAATCTCAATTGTATTTATCTGAATTGCATCACGTATAGTGACTTTATCTATTTTACAACTTTCACTGAACACATTTTTAAAAAAGTGTATCTTCAAACAAAACTGCAGACGATATTGAAAATTTAAATAGGCTCTTGTAAATGCATAGCCTACTCAAAAATAATACCACCTTCCGTCAAATGATCTTCGTATTGCAGATTTTCTATATTTCTACTTAATTGATTTGTTCCAAAGATTTTGTTATAGTTACATGTACGTTTTAAGAAATCTGCACAATTTGTTCCCTTCTAACAAACCAATCTATAATTTGTTATTTAAAATATAATATGTTGCATCGGTCATAAACAATTTGTTGGAATGTGTACTGTATAATTCATACTTGTATTTAAAAAGATAATTTCAGTTTCAATAATTAGAAATATATATCGTGAATCAAAAAATATAATCGAGTTTAATAGAATTGTAATAAATAACTTATATGTTATTGTTAATAGGATTTTGTTGAACTTTAACTTAACCTCAATATATACCACTAGCTTGTCTGATATAATTATCGAAAAACGAAGTAGTAGAGATATTTATCATTTTTCTAAATGTGGACAATGACTTATGCACTATATTTTTAGGTTGAACCATAACGATACTAAACTAGAAAGAGAGCTCTTGTATGTTTCCTAAAACGAAAAAACGAACAATAGTATGGATAGTGTGAAATTTAAATATACAAGAGTTTGTTTACATTTTCAACCTGATACCAAAAACTTCAAACAACTGCATTCTCTTTCTTGCCGTTTGGGAAATATTAAAAAAAATGTATATATTAACTTCACTCCCCAAAATAGTGAACAGTAGATGTCAATTTACCAGTTCTGGGCCAATACATTTTCTTCCAAAATAATCCTTGGTTCAAAGCAAAAGATATTTATAAAATATTAGGATATAATGATACTAAGAGATCTATACAGTTACATGTAGATGAAGATGATAAAATAAATTATTCAAATGTATTTGGGTGGTGTCAAAACGTCCCCACCCTAAATGAAGATGAAAAACATATTATTAGGAGACCCTTGTAGATTTATACTGTATATTTTTTTATCGTTATCTATATTTTTGTTATAGATTGTTTAGTATTTTTATTGAAAATAAGAATTGTGATCAATGGAGGGCAAAATGCTCTTTTGAGAAAATACATATTCACTAAGTACCTACTCAAAAGGTGAACTAAACATGAAACGTAGAACGTAACGTAAAACAAACATTGAACGTAATATAAACGTAATAGTTCTAGTTATTATGTCTAACGTCAAAGTATAAGTGTGTATTAATAACAGAATTTTTTTATAAAAATATTCAATAGTAAAAAAATAAATTAGTTACATAATTATTTTAAATATAAATAAATTGGAATGGATTCTGTTAAAAGTTACACGAAGGAAATTAAATCACTTAATAATGATCCAATGAAGTACATAAATTCATATAACTCATTACCTAAGCTACCAATAAATAAAATTCTATTCATTACAAACCTTTCAAAATTCGAGAACATTATAACAAATTCATTTGATTATATAGTATTTGTAAAAAATAAGAAATATAAAATAAATAAAATCTATATAGATAAAATGAATACTTTGTTTAATTATATAATTAGTTATCAAATGATGAAAAAAGAGAAATTCTTTCCAATAAAAGTTATTGTTGATAAAAATTATAATTTTATTCCCATACAATAATAAAACAAATTTCAATTATTTTCTATGCTCCAATGACCCCAAGCAAATATTTGTTGGATACACCTTTTATCATCTCTCCAACACAATGATTTCTTATTTAATTCCTCAGTATATACATTATGATCATAGCTCCCAATAATGCTTTGTTTATGATAATACTCAACCCAACCCAACCCACCCAAAAACACTCCAAAAGTCCCCTGAGCGAACCCAGAGTACCACAAAACATCCCAAAAGTCTCCTGAACCAACGCAGCGCACCCGAAAACACTCCAAAAGTCCCCTGAGCCAACCCAGAGCACCATAAAACATCCCAAAAGTCTCCTGAACCAACCCAGCGCACCCAAAAACTCTCCAAAATTACCCTAAGCCAACCCAGAGCACCACAAAACATTCCAAAAGTCTCCTGAACCAACCCAGCGCACCTAAAAGCACTCCAAAAAGATTATTATCTCTAAATGCATATGATTTAGATCTTAATCCAACAAATTCATCTTTTTTGAACGAAATAAAACACAATGAAAGACAAATAATTTGGTAGGTAGACTTCCGCGGTCGTGGTCTATGCTATCTGCTTCTGGGTTTCCGGGCTGGAACCGCGTCACTAGTAGTTCAGCCCTGAAGATGTCCCATACAAATGGGTACGAAACGTCGGCAGATATACTAGTGACGCGGTTCCAGCCCGGAAACCCAGAAGCAGATAGAAAGACATAACTTTTTATTACATATACATATACATTATATTTGTATCATACCGACGCTCCAGAATCACTACTTGCGTCGCTGTACCAAATAATACATTTTACATGAAGCATCATGACATACTACTATACATAGGTACATGTAAATAATAATTAAACATTTTAAAACATTATATCACCTCAATATTTCCTGAAGGAGTGAAAGTACTCTATTCCTAACAATCATGTCTGGAAATATTAGTGTCATATTTCCTTCGTCCCGGGTATTTACAGAAATTTTGTTATCATCAACATCATTGTATCCGCCAATAATCATTGTATCATTTAATATAATGACTCTTTTCCCTTTTTCAATTGGCACTAAAATTATCTCCTTCCCATTTGGATATTTATGTAATTTTGCCATTATAACTATATTATCGTATCTGACTTCCACTGTTATTGGATCTGTATTCATCTTAAGATGTTTTCGTTTAAGTTGGCACTGTTTATAATGTTCTAACAGCTTATCCATTATAAGTAAAGTATGCAAAAAGTCCTCTCATTTGATAATTATCGAGAGTATTTTTTGTTTGTTATATAAAGAACAGGCAAAATATGCATTTATTTTTTGTTTCAATTGCATAGTACATTATGAATTTATTATACTATAAAATCGAAAACGTTTTTTTTATATTATTTTTGTAACTCGAAGATTGAGATGTTGCAGAAGTTCCAAAAAAGGAAATACGTATCATGGTAAATGTTCTAAGATATGTACCCAACTGTGTAATCGAACGAGATACTCCTATTGTTTCTGTTAAAGACGCCATAGCTCAATATTGCGTCAAATACCATGACAGACTGCTCTAGTACATAAAAAAAAATTTAAAAAAAAATTATTCAAACCAACAGAAGAAGAGAGAAGACTGAAGAGAATCACACCTTCAGATCTTGTTACTAAACTGAATTGGTGTGAATCGTGTTTGGTATAGTTAACTGCTAATTTAATCATAAAATTATAATATTAGTATTGTATGGATTAGTTCAGTGGAATCAATCTCCTCGAATTATTTAATGTCAAATTAGTAGCTTATTCCCAAGCAGCACAATTACTATTTGGGAACGTAATTACGACTACTAAAATGACTTTAAAGTGTCCCGCGACACTACAAGGGAACGAAAAAACGACGTTCCTATTACTACATTACTGCCAAAATGGGGAATAATTTCGTGGTAATATTTACAGATCCGCCTCGGTAACGGTTACGGTCGCCGAAACGTGGCAGGGTAGTTCCCGCGTGTTTATATTTGACGTATATATTTCTCTCTTTCTCTTTCAACTTATCTTCTTAGATTTATTATTATTGTATACACATAAAGCCACTGTGTATAAAACGAAATGTTATACGAATTGAAGATGAAAAGGTGTAGGTATTGTAAAATGAAATGATAACAAAATATTTAGATAAGTTATTATATAATAACTTTATACTGAAATATTTTGTTATTTATTCGTTTAAAGTTTAAACGAAAGCAAGTTTACTGCAAAATGTAGGAATTATACCTATAAATTTTTTATGCGCCCTTATAATTTTAATTTTTAGTAAATTTTTATTTAGAAATTTTTTTTTATATTTTTCAATCCTGTCTTGAAATTTATATAAAATTATATTATCTTGATTTATTATATTGAAATAAGTTATTATTCGATATTTTTGATAAAACTGCTAATTTACCTGTAAATAATTTTATATGATTCATGTAATTTTTTACGGATTACCGATCCGCTGTAACAATTCACGTAACAATATGGCGGTTCTCTATCATAAACATATATTACTTTGAAAACCCAGGGAGTAATATCTACTTCATAGTAATTTCTAATAGTAATGTCCACTTAGAAGTAAATTTACAACATAAAGTTATTTTTTCGGGTGAAGGAAACGTTATTTTGACTTACGAATATTACTTATAAGTCGCCCACTATTAGGGGAAATTTTAAGTCTTTATAACGTATTAAAAACTTCAAAATTTACTTCAAAGGAATTACTACTTTATAGTCGTACTTTAGTGATATGAATTGGTAAATTTGACTGTCGTAGTTTACTACAAAGTCTTGGTAACTTCAAAGTTATTTTATTAGGAAAAGTGAAGTCGCTAAAACCAGTGAATTGACTTTGAAGTTATCATACTACAAGGTAACAAATTGTAGTAGAAACGTCGATCCGGCTACTGTAAATTTGGTAAATAAAGTAATTTAGATCAAAAAGTATTATTTATAGTAGTAATCACGTTTATGCTACTACAAATAAGTTCCGATCTCGGTTTCGGCTACTTTTGTGCTTGTTGGGTTACTTCTAGGGTAGATTGTTGAATAAATGGAGTGCAGAAGTCTTTCAGCAGCTTGATATTTACAATTTTTATTTATAAGTATTTTTATTTATTTATATATTATCCTATAATTTTCTATTTGTGCCTCAAAATAATTTAAATACGTCATCTATCCAATTGACCACCTTTCTATTTCTGTCGCAATTTTACATCTACTTGATCTCGTAGAAATATATTTGTATATTCTTGGCTTTGTTTTTATTTATTATTATCTATTTTATAACCGTTGCGAATAGAAAGTATAACCTTTGTAATTTATCCTTTTTGAATCAACTACAAAGGAAATTATATTTAATTTTATATGGTTCATTTGCACTCTAGATGTTTACACAGTTCTACTATTTCTTCCTATTTCACAGTTTTATACGATTAGCTGTTTATATATAACTCAACGATTTTCTATGTATTTACTGTATTCTTCCAGTAGACTATTTATTGCAATACGATGATGATTTTCTACCATTCCATTAGGTTCGTGTATTTCAACAGTTGAATGTACATAAGTCATATTAATTCTGAGAAAATTAGAATTATTTTGAAATCGTCTGTTATTAAATTTTTGAAATAATTCCAGCTATTACCGTGGTATTCAACTTATTGTGTATACAAAGAAAGACAAAGGATTACACGAACCACAAATATAAATTCACTGACCTTTTAATGAGTGTATTTTATTAAGAATTCGTTTGGAGATATCCGTTTTTAAAAATACAGGTTGTTGTTTATGGTATTAGAAAAACAAGACAAAATGTCACAATAAGTCAAAATATTTAATCGAAAAATTAATAAAAATCTTCTCGGTTAAAATTATTTTTAAATACACTTAAGCATACATGTTTACAAAAACTGTCTAATTGATTTTTTCCGGAATACGTAATAGCTCAACATTGAGTATAATATTATTACTATTTAATCGGATATCTTTTCAAAATTATAATACAGCATTTATTTGTACTTTATGCGAGAGCTGGAACTTTAATAGTAGCAACACTGCTATGCAAACGAAGCGAAACGGAATGAATTATTCTTACTGGCTACCACATAGTCGAGTCTTACCTATGTCACGATAAATGGACTCTTCCTTCCGAATCAAAGCGCATGCGGTATGACAAGAAAAAGATAGTCTCCTATGAGTTAGCGATCTAAACTATTGTGACTTGTTTTCGTCATATTCAAAAGACACAGCAAAGTTGGTTGAAAATTAAAAGTGCTTGTGGTCGCACAGCAAAACGATGTCACGAAGGTCTTATTGAAGCGTATGAGGAAACAGTGTTATTATCCCGAACAATGGTGAAGTGAGTTAAAACTTTCATTGAGAAACTTGAGTGTGTGAGAGATGTAGCTCGCTCTAGTGCAGGCTGTTACAGTGTTGTTAGATACAGATCGACGTCAGACGAATCGTGAATTAGACCAAGAGATAGAATTATCGCATACGACTGTGCTGCATATTCTAAAGAATTGCCTAGGTGTGAGGAAACTTGCATCTTGGTAGGTTCCCCATAACTTGACGGAAATACAATTGCTCAAGTTCACTTGGCGCGTTATGGTCGTAAAGGAGATGCTTTCTTAGGTCGTATTAATAAACTTAATGAGACATGGGCCTGATCATACGAACTCAAACTTAAGCGCCAATCTAATAAATGTAGTCATTCCAGGTCATCACGCCAAACAAAAGTTCGTCCTGCCCCCACCAACGTGAAAGTTTTTGTGACTCTTGTGTATGACGGTGACCGAGCCATTCTAGTGCATACCCTGCCACAACAGACTATCAATGCACAACATTTTCTTCGGTTTTTGGAATATAGCCAGAGGTTGCAAAGGCAGCGACCACATTTCTTGCAAAACCCTCCTGGAATTTGCAGGATATTGCTAGGGCGTACAAAGCACGGTCTGTACTCGATCTGTTTAATCGCTGGTGTTGGGACTTTGACTTAATCCTAAAAATGAAGGGACCACTTCGCGACATTTAATTCCGAACTGCTTCCGAGATTATGCAAGCAATAGATCGCTCTATCAGAACCATCAACAGAACAGGCGTTGCTAAAGACATATTACAATTTCCACATCGCGGTAAACACGACTCGTTGACAATGCTGGTACCTATATTGAAGAACTTTTGTTCTAGTTTCACACATGTATCATTTTTGTATTAACCTTGAGATTATTGACTTTCGGTGCTTATCTTCTTGCATAAAAAGATGTATAAAATTTCACAAAATGTATTTTTAAATATGGAAACGAATACATTCTTACGGTCTTCTGACGGCCATCATGCATGCCTAGGCAGAATCGCGATTCGTCGCTGAATACGACATTATGCCATTCTGCTTCCCAATGCTGCCGTTCTCTGCACCAGTCCAAACGTCAGAGGGTAAGACGCCGTCGTGGAGAGCGACGTGATATTGGATTTGCTGTTGAGAGGCATGTGCACAGGACTGTTGGAGTAATGGTTTGGGGGGCTATTGCATATGGAAGCCGATTACCTCTTCTGTTTATTCGGGGCAGTATGACAGCTGCGCGTTATGTTGATGACGTCCTACAAACCACTTTATTGCCTTATCTAGATGGCCGTCCACACATCCTTTTTCAGCAAGACAACGCGCGTCCACATATTGCTCGTCGTACTATGGACTTTCTACGAGAAGCTGGCGTTAATGTTTTGCCGTGGCCACCCCGTTCACCGGATTTAAATCCCATCGAACATGTGTGGGACATAATGGGGAGAAGACTGACCAATTTGAACCATCCTCCACAAACTCTGGCACAGTTAATCCACCAAGTTCAAGTTGCTTGGAACGAGGTGCCACAAGCAGACATCGACCATCTTATTTTGTCGATGCCTAGACGTGTACAGAAGTGTCTACAGCTACGGGGTCGCCAAACACATTATTGATTTTTTTTCAAATTAATGTTAATAAAATTTCTTGGAAATCTGATCGTTTCATTCTTGACTTAAGCTTATCACATTACCAAAAAATCACGTCCAGGAAACTATTCCTTCTAGGTGTAACATTTCTAATGTCATTGAGTATATATATATATATATATATATATATATATATATATATATATATATATATATATATATTCTAACCCGTATAACAATCAAATTATTGGGTTGGCAACTAAGTACTTTCGGTTTTTACTGATAGAGAGTGTTGCTTTATTTTTTGTATAGCGTATGTTAGTGCTGTACTTTACCGTATGTCGCGTGATACTAGTCACATTGACGTAACTTCAGAAGCAAGTACTGCGTGATTTTTATTAAAGCTATTAGTTGTGGGTTAATTTTAAATGGAGTGCAGAACGAACATTTTCGACATATTTTACTATTTTATTTCCGTAAAGGAAAGAAAGCTGCTGCGGCTCACAAAAAGATATGTGAAGTTTATGGTGCTAATTGCTTAACAGAGCGCACGTGTCAGAATTGGTATAAAAAATTCCGTTCTGGAGATTTTTTCCCTCAAAGATGAGCAACGTTCTGGTCGGCCTACTGAAGTTGATGATGACCAAATCAAAGTCATAATTGAAGAGGATCGTCATATAACTGTTTGAGAGGTTGCGGAGAGGCTACATGTATCGCACACAACAATTGAAAAACATTTAAAATGTCTTGGGCTAGTTAAGAAGCTTGATATTTGGGTACCTCACGAATTGAAAGAAATTCATTTAACACAAAGAATCAACTTTTGCGATATGTACCTTAGACAAAATGAAACCGACCCTTTCTTAAAAAGAATCATCACTGGTGATGAAAAATGGGTCCTGTACAGTAACATAGTTCGAAAACGACCATGGAGCAAACACGATAAACCAGCTCAAACCACATCGAAAGCTGAATTGCATCCAAAAAAGATCATGCTGTCAGTTTGGTGGGATTACAAAGGTGTTGTATTTTTTTAGCTACTTCCAAGGAACCAAACGATCAATTCTGATGTTTACTGTCAACAATTAATAAAACTGGATGAAGCAATCAAAGAGAAACAGCCAGAATTGTCAAATCGGAAAGGTGTAGTTTTCCACCAAGATAATGCAAGGCCTCACACATCTTTGGCAACTCGTGGGAAACTATTGAAGCTTGGCTGGGAAGTGATGCCACATCCCCCATACAGCCCTGATCTAGCACCATCTGATTACCATTTATTTCGAAGTTTGCAGAATTCTTTGAATGGTAAAACTTTCACAAATGACGATGACCTTCACTCGCACCTGGTTCAGTTTTTTGCTGATAAAGACCAGAAATTTTATGAGCGCGGAATCATGCAGCTGAAAAAAAGATGGCAAAAAGTCATTGAGTAAAATGGAAAATATATAATTGATTAAAAACTATTCTTTGTTTAAAAAAAAAAGTGTTTTATTTTATACTACAAAACCGAAAGTACTTAGTTGCCAACCCAATATATACTTATTATCCATTTATAAAGATGGATTACACAGAATTGAAGTAAATGAAAAAAATGTAGAATTTAGAACGGTGTTTTAAGCATCTATAAATGACTTTTTGTAAGACATTGCTGTATGTAAGAACTGTCAATCAATTGAGAGTAAACGATCATTTATATAAATAATAAAGAGGGGAGACCCCAAATTGGGCTGTTGTAGAATCTCAGATGCGCAGCGAATATGCTTAAGCTATATCCATTGCAATAATCACACGTCAATTTATTGACCAAATTAGAATCAATTACGCTTACAGTAACACAGGGAAAGTCGAAAGACACCTTGGTGATAAGTGTATTATGGTTATATATTGTTTTATAAGGAAAAAACAAAAACAAATGATTAGAACTCTTGACATATTTTCATTTATTTATTTTATTTATTTATCTCTGAAGTATCAGTAATCACTTAGAGTACTTAATTTTTACCAGCGCGACAGGATAAAATCGATATAGTATGGGCGTAAATATGAACGTGTGTGCTAACAAACATAACAGCTGAGCGATCGGCCTTATGCATGATGAACCACCGTAGATATTCGGCATGTATTTATTACTTATTACGAACCTGGTATGCAGATAAGTATCACTGCGATAAGTGACACTATCATAATATCAAGAATAAAAAGGAAGAGTCGAAATACAACAAAAAAGCAACTTTCTATACAAAAGTTGCGAACATTATTATTTTGCCTTTGGTGAGATTGATAACGCATATTTGTTATGGATTGCTAGCTCACAGTCAATAATATATCGCTTTGAGGCTACGGTGTGACTTCTTTTGATATCGCTGAAGAAGCTACCCAAGTTTAGTCGGGAAGATTTGTTTTATTAGACCTTTATCTTTTTCACTATCTGTTGGATATTCTCAAAAATTATGTTCAAAATTTACTGGACTACTTTTTGGTTCTATATCACTAGATTTCCTTGGAGAATTGTAAATATTAAGAAAATGAAAAGTGGATCTTAAAATAATACAAAATATATTATTGATTAGTTCAAATAATATGTTCCTTAAAAAATCCGTCTAGAAATTAATAAAAGCCGACCGGAATTATATATCTATCTGATGTTTGTTACGAAAATAATTTGAAAGTTATAAAATTGTTAAAGTTTAACATTACAGAATGATTTTTTTCAAGATATAAAAATTATACACTACCGGTCATATTTATTTGCCCACCCTTAGTTTTAGCCAAAATTATTAAACTATCAAATGTCTACTGAAAATTTATTTATTGTACCAATACAATAGTGTAAAATAAACATAAAATAGTTACATTTTTCTTATATAAAAACTTTATCATTTATTATTATTAAATTTTGCTCTCATCAATGTGCCCACCTTTATTTTTGATAATTGCGGCACATAACCGTGGCATCCTTTCAATTAATTTTTGCAGTGTATCGTCTGCAATTTGTGCCCAGGTTTCTTGAAGTTGTTCCCACAGTACAGTGGTGGACGATGGAACATGTTCTCGAACCTTCCGGTCCAATTCTTCCCAAAGAAGCTCTATTGGGTTCAGATCAGGACTTTGGGCTGGCCATAGCATTATAGAGATTTGCCCTTGCTCTTCTAGTTAACGCAAGTAATCGCCACACAATCTAAAAGTGTTTCGGATCGTTGTCCTGTTGAAATACAAAGTTTTCGCCAAGAATCCTTTTAGTCCTGAAGGAATAGCGTTATTTTCTAAAATTTCCTTGTAGCCTTCTTTTCTTAGGATTCCTCAATTTTGACGAGATCGCCTACAGATCTTCCACCAAAACACCATCAAATCTTTACTGAACCTCCTCCATGTTTTACGGTAGGCGCAATACATTCTGGCAGTACTCTTTCTTCTGCGGATCTTCTTACGAATATTCGCCTTTTACTACCGAAAAGTTCAAACTTCGATTCCTCTGTCCACAACACATTATCCCTCCAATTCTTATGTTCTTTAGCCCAATTTAGTCGTTTTATCTTGTTTTGCTTTCGTAGTAGTGATTTTCGCAGAGCAATTCTTCCGTATAAACCCGCTTGCATTAACCTTCTCTGTACCATGGACACACTAATTGGTTTAGCACGCGCTCTATTCATTTCAGTAGCAATTTCTGGTGCTGTTTTTCGTCTATCGCGTCTACTTATCCATATTAGATGCCGGTCATCTGCAGATGTTGTCGCTTTGCGTCGTCCAGATCTTCTTTGTTGGAAAATGTACCACTTTCTTCAAATTTTTTAACGTTATAATCAACGGTTCTGCGATTTAATCGAAATTCTTTTGCAATTTCGCGATTACTTTTACCCGTACGATGATAAGCAATTATCATAGCACGCACTTCAACAGATAATTCCTTCGTCTTCGGCGGCATTGCATTAAAATATTCACAATAACTCTCTATTTCACTGTTTTCGCAACAAAAGATGAACGATGACTGACATAAAATTTATTTTCCTTTTTGAATAACACATCCTAATATTGTAGTTAGTTAGTACAATAACACAATATTGGTAATACCTTTCGGAAATGCAGGTAAAACTGTTAATACTGTAGGGATTAGCCTATATAATATTTATGGTATTTTTCCAATTTATGAGACCTTTACCATATATCATAAACAATTTAAGATTTTCGTAGAAATTCATATGGAATTACTTCCACTAATAATGTTGTTGAGTAATTATAATACAGATTTTTCGAAAGATAATCCGTATTTCAGGAAACACATAAAATTGGGGTGGGCAAATAAATATGACCGGTAGTGTACGTCGTTCGCAGAAGTTATTGCTGGAGTGATATTAGTTATTACTAATACATTCATCTTGGCTAGTCACCATAAATTTCGTTACATCGTTATTCTCTACAATTGTCAATTCTATTTCTTAATAATATTAGTTGCAAAAGTATATTTCTTCGAACTTAATGAACGCAATTTTATAATACTTAATACTGTGGACTACCGCGCCTATTATCCCTGGTTACTTCATCTTGACTTCCAGATTGGAACCGCGTCGGTACTTGCGCTACCGACGTTTGGTCTTCAATTCCATAGAGCTTCCTTAGGCTTAATTACTGTTACTACTGTCGACGTTGCACTGAAACGTAACACTCGCAGCAGCTAAACCCTGAAGATGTCTTACGGAATTGAAGAAGCAACGTCGCAGCACATACTCAAAACGTTATTCCAAAACGAGTGCCAAGATGAAGAAACAGTTTTAGATTGTTAACTTTTAAGATTTATTTATACGCACAAAATATACCGTGATTTACATCTTTCATTATTACTAATTAAATTCGGAAATGCACAGTATATTTGTTCCTAGTCTTTTCATCCCAATATACTAAATTCTAAGTTTTTCAAGTTATTAAATATGTGCCTGAACAGTAATCATGCATACATTTATTATGCGTAAAACTGTGCAATGTGGTTTCTCATATGTAACTCTTCAAAAACACTACAGTCGTGACTCATACGGAATCATTGCACTTATACATGCATGAATATAGGACGTTATTCTTTATAGTAAGTAGCATGCGTAATGTATTTGCAATTACTTTATTAAAAAGAGATTTATGTTTTCTAATGTACCTTCTCCATTCAAGCAGAAATTGATTCATAGGATTACCATTTTAATGATTATATTCATAATGTTGATGATAAATATCGATGCCCAAATTTTTAATACAGTATTTAAATGAGTAATAAGTAAAGCTCCACTTGCACAAAAATTTCATTACTTGAATCTTAATTGAAATCATTAATTTGCGAAAAAGGATCGAACAAAATTGCTTGTTGAATGTTTTAAGTAAAGAATAAATACACTGTCGTCCATAAGTATAGAAACATATTAATTATCACAATAAAATTCAATGGAGAATGAAAATTTGAACAAGGAATATTTGCAAACAATCTTCATTGTTACAACATGCTAAAATTACAAATTGATTTGTATGTAAATATACTATATCAACATTCATAAGAATTTGTACTAAAAAGAACCTGTGTTATCGGTAATCGCAAAAAATCGTTTAGTATAAGTACACTGTTGGCCATACTTAAGAAGTACACTCGGTATATCCAGAACGAGTGAACATAAAAGCGTCATATTTGGTGTAAGACAAATTGATGTTGATATGATTAAATATCTCAAGCTGTACATCTGTGTCTCGCAGCGAAAGAGCGGTACAGTTGGTATCCTTGTGGGGGTGGGAAAATGGCATTTCAACGATTTTGAAAGATGACAGTTCGTCGGTAGGCTTGCAGAGGATTTATTCTTCAACGAGATCGAGCGCAACCGCACACAAGGGTGCGTTGGCGATGGGAAAATGGCAGGATTTGGGGCACGATTTGCTCGACCATCCTCCCTTTTCTCCTGATTTGCTACCCTCAGACTTCCATCTATTCCCAAATTTGAAAAAATTGTTTCTGGAAAGCGATTCACATCCAACGAAGAAGTTGAAACGACCATAAAAGAATATTTTAACAGCCTTCCAGACTCTCACTTCCAGGAAGGAATATTGATGTTAGAAAAACGTTGGACCAAGTATGTTGAACTCAAGGGAGATTATGTAGAAAAATAAAATCATTTTTTAAATTTAAATCGCAATTTTTCATTGTCAGGCAGAGAACTTTTCACATTGCCCACGTATGTATATATTAAATCATTTTACATTCGTATATGGTGTAATTTAGGTAACCAGTTCTTTAACATATTTTAAGATTTTTCGGTGACGAGATTACTGTAATCAACTTATGTAGCTACTACAGTGTGTAGTATATTATTTACAGACTAACAATACTAAAATATGTGATTAGCTAGGCAAAGTATGACAATCATACAAAAGTCTAGAGGCAATGTCGACCAGACGCTTGAGCAGCAGTTTGTTTTTAAACGTTGTTAGGGGTGATCGTATATAACGAATCTGAGTAAACGAGGATAATTTTATATGTTGTATTAAGTATAGGTACTGTGGGCCGTGATGTATCATTTGTGATCAGCGTTAACTTTAGATTCGTAACGTATGCCATTGGCTTTCCTATAAAACCATTTTAATAATACTCGTAAGGAGACAAAAAGAGGTGTTAGGATTGCTCGATGTTATGGGAAGGACATTATAAAATAATGAGAGAATCACAAATGAAATTTTAATAGTTTGTTTATGTTGTTTTATCGAAAATTCTATACTATTCGTCCTTGATTGAAGTATTTTACAACAGATGTGCAATTTCATTATTATTCAACGTTTTTAGATTTCATCTAGAGATGAGAGAGATTAATTTTCATAAAAATACCCACTGCTTAACTTTGGAGTCTTACAGCAATAACTCTGTGAGCGTACAACAGATAATTCCAAATTCAAATTGTATTCAACCCATTTTACATTCAGTAATAATAATTTACATATGTTAATGTATATTTATAAACAAAGCATCATATACATCTTCATATAAAATTTACCTAATATGTTCAGTACTTAAAACATGAATATAAAATCATATCTTAATTCAATTTCTATTTTTCAAGTTTCCAATTTATATAAAGTGATATGCCTAATTATGAATAATAGATAAAACGAGTTTATCTTTCCTTTTAAGACTTTCCAGTTGGCTCCACCTAATTTCAAGTCATTCGTAAATCTAAAAATAACCATTTACTAAATTAATGAATGACTACATTCGGTGGTAAATGCTCTCCTAAGAAATTAGTTTCCACGTAAAAATTAATTAAAATTATGTTTCTTAGTAACGAGAATTAATTAGAATATTATAACTTAATCATATAATAAGAACTAAATGTTTTCTGTATAGAGCCATATAATAAAATGTGCTATTCATTGTAAAAATATTTACATTCGGTGTCAGTATGTAATTAGTAGCGTGTAATATTTGGGTTTGGAAATATACTACATGGTTTAAATATCTTTTCAACAATTGGATATTTAGTTATACATTGAATATGAATATAGATTACTAATTATTTTCTAATTACGAAAGCACTTTAACAAGAAAAGAAATTTTAAGATATTCCATATACATGAAATATATAGCAACCAAATTTATATCAATAAAAGATTCATGCTTTGTTGCATAAAAAATTGCAAAATCGTGCCTTTTTTTCAATCATCAGTAACAAATTCTTGAAAATAGTCAATACGAGAACACGCGATGATTTTCTATGATTTTAAAGATTGCTTAAAACAACAATATCTTAAAAAATTCTAATTTTAATCGCTTTTTACGTCGTACATGTAATGCAGAAATCTTTGAAAAAATTTCTGTTCCCCGCGCAGGATTCTAACCCGCGATCTCATTTCGCAAATGAGATCACGGGTTGTAATTTAACAGTGGCTTGAAAGACACATCGCGCCAGTTTATTTTAATGCCTCTAGGAAACATAATTATGAATATAAAAAGAGTAAACGTCATCGAAGTGTAATTTTTAAATAATATCTTAAATATACAACATTATGCGCTTATTGAAATATGTAATATAAGATATGTATGTACAAGGGTAGCCGTTTATATTTCCGGAATAGCAAACAACAAAAATTTTTATTATCGAAAATAGTTTTATTGCTTTTCAAAATATTCTCCTTGAAAATCAATGCACTTTTGCATTCGTTTAGACCAATCCGAAAAGCATTGCTCTGCCAGTGTGAAGCCGGTACCTCCAAAATATGAGGTTTGAATGCCTCAACTGCCTCTTCTGGCGTAGAAAACCGTCGACCACGAAGTTTATTCTTCACGTGTGGGAACAAAAAGAAATTACAGGGTGCTAGATCAGGGCTGTACGGCGGATGGCTCATCAATTCCATGTTTTGCCTAGTCAAATATTCAATTGCTTGAACCGACCTGTGAGAGCTTGCGTTGTCATGGTGGAGATTGATCTGTCGTGTTCGGTTTGTATTCCTTATTTCTTCAAGAACTTTTGGCAAACGAATAGTTGCGTACCATTCGGAATTGACCGTTCTACAACTCTCTAAAGGAACGGTTACAACGTGACCGGTTTTTCCGAAAAAACAAGCGACCACTTGTTTTCATGTGCTTCGAGCACGAACAACTTTTGTTCTTTGAAACACCGCCATTGTATTTTTTGTGCATTTCTTGGCACCAATCGACGCGAGTCCTTTTTTGAGCGGTTGTCAAATTATGGTACCCAACGTGAACATAGCTTCTTAACTGCTAAATCTTCATGCAGGATCTTATGCACGCTGGTGTTAGTAATATATAGGGATGCTTCGATCTCACGGTATGTTACATGACGGTCTTGTATATCAATTCAGACAGTGCATTAATGTTTTCCGACAACATTTATGGGACGACCTTTACGAAATTGATCATCCAAAGAACGCTGTCCAAGTTTGAATTCACTATACCAACGATATACTGTAGTTTTCGATGGTGCTTCATCACCATATAAAGAATTCAGATCGTCGATGCATTCTTGTTAAGATAATCCTCGCCAAAAGTTATGAAAAATAATTGCACGAAAATGTTCCCGAGTTAATTCCATTTTTTCACTGACATAAAATTTTCAAGTTAGTGTCAACAATAGAAATAGCGACCAATGTTGCGACGTCTTGTTGTTATTACCTATTCAAAAATTTTGAATTTAAATATACGAAATTCTTTTTGCGAAAACAAAATGGTTCTACAAAGTCCTAAAAATTAATATACTCGTTTGATCCATTTAAAAATAAAAACTCTATTTGAAGAACTTTGTTTCTAAAATGCATCCTCTTAAAATACTCAAGTATGATATCGTACATCAAAGTAAGAAGTTTTGAAAGAAATGTACAATGAATTTGTTAATGACTTGATACATAACCCCTTTCCACATTAATTTTTGTATTCTGTATACGACAAAAACCTGCATGAAACAAATTCAGAAAGCCAAAACGGCTTTGAACGGTACATGTCATGTACGGAATTTGTTTCATGTGGGTTTTTGCCGTAGTTTTCCAAATGCAACACTGTTTAATTATTTTCTGATGATGACAACTTAGTTGTTGAAATATGTATACAGAATACAAAAATTAATGTGGAAAGGGATTATATATCAACCTTAAGTGATTAAGTTAATCAACCTCTGGGTCCATCAAAATATTTTCTTACGTTTATTTAATTAATTTATTGTAATGTTAACTAAAATGTTAACGATATATTCAATCAAACAGGTTTAAAGCATCTCTGCGGAACCTAGTAGTTTGTAATGTTTCCCGTACATATGTCTTGTCTGTCGATACATATTTTACCGATGCAAACATCTAATACTCATAGTTGTTATTCAGTCAAATTTGGCGTCAGCGCAACCATGTTACTGTTTCAGACCGTGTACCTTTTCTCCTCCCGCTCACCGCACGGTACCTAAACAGAATACGCGATGGTGGAAAGTTCCCCTTATATATAAGAGGTCTGCAGAATATGAAGGGGAATTGAACAGGCATTTTTAAAAGAAAGATTTGGAGGATTGCGAGCCATGCGTGTATCTCGTATGACGAAGACCGACCTTTACTTAACTGTTTTCACCCGTGCTCTAATAGCTTATTGAACTGAATTAAGCGAGGAGGATCCATATTCCGGGACTAGGAGGTAACAGATCCACCCTAATCGTATACGTCAGTGTTAGTTACATCTGTATATTGTTGCAATCTTGTCAGACTGGGTTCTGTCTACCATAATTAGGCTTATACATAAAGTGCATACTAGCACGTTAAGAACATTCTCTGCTAACGAAGAGATTTATGGCAAGTGAACATACACAATTGGTAGCGGCATAAACAAATCTCTACTAAGAATTGATACATACATATATATGTATGTGGAGTTTCAAACCATTATGCAAACGGTATTGGTACTATTTACTTGTAAATATATGTACAATCCATGCGAATATTTATTGAATTATATTTTATTTTTGGAGAAGAAATTAAAATTTCGTTTATGTAAATATTTTTATATTATTTTGACAAATGTATTTAAAGATTTACAAGGTTTTTATTTGAAAATACAAAAAGCGAATAATATATTTTATTCGTTAGGAATAAAAGAATTCCGCTAATAGAATTTTCTGACCACAATCAGTACACTAAGTAAATCAAATTAAACTGACGCAACGAAAAAATTTTTTGTTTTAAAAAATCCACGTTAACTATTATCTATTCTCACCTGACAAACTAACAAATCTATTTCTCAGCATGTAAGCACATTGTAAATAGTGTACATATGTATTTAAGTATTTGTGTATATACATTTATCAATGCATGTCAATAATTTGGGGCCAACTGGTTTTTGTTAAAAACGAATATGATTACTAAACAAAGAACGGAAAGGAGCAATCAAACTAATAAAAAACAATAAGGTATAATTGCACTTGTAATTTATATGCGTCAACACAATAACAAAAAATCAGCTTGTCGGTAATTTCAAGCACTAAACAGATTTGCACCAGTAATATATAAATTATCTTATTACGCTAATCGCTTTACGACTTTTTATATAAATAAACATTATTGTTCTAATTAATATAACAGTTATAAACTTCAAAATGACTTTTTAATTTAGATATAGAATATAATAAATAAATAAAATAAATTCAAACTATGAATAATCTATTGTATATGTTTATAGTAAAATATGTGGTTCTAATTAAGTGCAGTTTGTAAAAGCTGTGTAAAGAAACAATGGAATAAGGCAATTCAGTTCAACCCGTCGTATTTAAAAAAATATTAAAAGAGATGGAAAATATCAAAGCCAAAATACCAAACTTAATATTCTGCAGAAATGTGGTGAAGTTTCCTGACAATGTAATTCCTCGTCAATTGACAATAACAAAACCAAAACCAAAAACCAAATAACTCTCTGCTAGTCCACAGACTTTCATTTCATTCTAAAATTACGGCTTTTTTCGCGAGACACTCTTCTGATGCGTTGAATTCATTTAGAAAACGGAAATATATTGTAATCTTCAACAACGTATTGATATTGAAGGGGATTACTTCGAATACATCTAATACAATTTTTGTTATATGTGTACGGCTACTGCCAGCTACATTGTAATTAATGAAAAGAAAATGGTCGTATATTCATTGTGATTTAAAGCGATAGAGTGCTCTTCCCTATACTTCCACTTATTGGATAATTTTATTTTCTGTCTGCGAGATAGAAGTATAGTTTTATCGACAACTTAGTTGTCGAAATATGTATACAGAATATGAACATTGATGTGGTAAGGAGTTTTATTTACCTTTTTCGATTAATTTAGCCAATCGCAGTCTCCAATAATTTTGAAAGTTAGGTGGATATTATTTAATGCATAGGAGTGTCGGAAAAGTAACCTAATCAAAACTGGAAGTTACATTATTATGTTTTGGCGTGGAATCAATTTGGAATATGAGCACACGAAACTTGAGGAAATTGATATAAGGATTAATCTCGATTATTACATTTAGAATATTTTAGGAAAACATGTTTTATCGTATGCTGGGTTTATTACATTTAATAAAACATTCGTACCTATTTTGTTAGGCAATATTTAACGAAGTAGAAATTCATCGAATGAGTCTGGGTCCATAAATTTGATCTGTTGATTAACGATCTGCTTTCATATTAATTCCTGCAAATGTATTTTTGTGGATAATTTAAAAGCATTTAGAGAAGTCAACAAAGTGGAAGATTGTATAGGTCTTCAGAAAGAGGTAGGTAATACATATCCCTATGGAGTACACGAAGCACATTGCAAAGGAGTCTCTAAGAGCTGCATTATGACGCATACTAGAAAAGCTAATCCATTGGGCCACAATTATACACTTCATATCATTTAATTTAATCGTTGTTTATTCGTTAGAGATTTGAGTGTTTTTTGATTTATATTTCAACTTTATACGCCATAGAAAATATATTATAACCCCGTCCTTAAAGTCACTAGAGGTTTGTTACACGGAACTCTAGGGCATATCGAATTGAAATCGTAATTACTTTGTAGTGCACTTTTGTTAGAAGCAAACTCGAACATGGCAGCTAGTAGCACGTTTTACAAGTTAAACATATTGATCACTGAAGAAAAACAGCGCAAATTTCCGAATCATCTGTATTATAGAAAAGAAGGTGTGTATCCCGCGAAAGGATTCGATTACAATATCCTTCTACAAATGTTTAAAGTACATTCTATGGAGATGCGACGGTAAATTAATGGAATGAAATTTTCGTAAGTATAACTTCACGCTAGACTGTTGATTGTTCTTACTCACTGTCACAACAAAATTTTTAATACCACAAACTTCGTCTCGTCACACTTTGACTTTTAACTTATTATACCAACTGAAACGATCAACACAACTATGAATTCTCTACTATTGGTTATGAGTTATGACCCGAGTTTAACGTTATTCCTTTCCACTGTGATAACTATATCAGATTATTTAAAATACCTAACACTGCCAGTATTATATTTAAGTTTATATATGAGTTAATTTTGTATATTAATGCATTTGAGTTCACTTTTTTTTATATTAAGTATATATTTATTTTTTTTGTCTCTCTTGCACAAGGATTGTAAATTTTAGTTTTAGGACGGAGTGTATGTATGTATGTGTACGGTTATAACGAATTTTGTCTTTTACTTTTATATAAAACCTGTTGAACAATAAAGACATATTTTTATATTATTAAATTATAATTTTAAAAGACAAAGGTTTTGTTATAACAAGACATAACATAGCATTTTTCTGAGATATTAAAATATAATTACTGCTTTTAATTTATTGAAAATAAAAAATTTCCTTTTACGAATAACTAATTATAAAATATCTATATGACCCTTCATAATTTCACATAATAATATAATAATTTCAGTTACAATAACTGCAAATTTATATTATGTTAGTATTGTCCGCAGTTGAGCAGTTAGAGGCAATGTGTTTAGTAATTTATATAAATATAATTTGTACTTTTATCATATGAAATAAAATTTATTTTCGGTTCTACATTACTACTGTAATTCTTTTAATTCATACATAATTATAAAGGTAATGTTGATAGTCATAAATTGTAAGGTATTTTTAAGCAAATCTCTAAACGCTATTTTATCAATGATCGGGAATATAAATTAAAAATAAGATTTCGTTTTGTAAAATTATTACCGTATTTGCATAATTCCGACAAACAAATTTACATTTTAAAATGCTCATTAACAAGTTAGAAATTCAAAGAATGCGGAAGAAAGGATCTGTAAACCAAGAAGTGGCCTTGAGAAGGGTCAGTAATTCTAAAAGCATTTTATCAGACAATGGATTTAAAAAAAAAGCAAAAGTAAAACTGGTAATTAATTCAAAACAGAAGATTAGTTAATTAAAAAATAGCGAACTTCCGAATCAGATACGAAAATTCGCAAAAATGTTTTGTTTCAGAATTTGAAACTAATATTTTCAATAATTTTAAAAATAACATACGCAATACACATTAACTGAAGAAAAAAAATTATATTTTTATAAAAATTTCATTGTTAACAATAACCAAAATCAATCACCGTTTCATCACATGGATTTCTTTAAACAATACGAAAAAAATTAAATTAGGCAATTTTAAGACAAAATATATCTCCTTACCTTTGTAAAAACCCTCCCGACGACTTTAAAGCAGACGAGTTAAATACATGCACTAACCCAGCCACGAACGCCAATCTTGCACATCCGTCAGTGTCGGGTACACTGACTCTAGTCTACAATAAGTAGATTGAAGTGTTAAAGTCTGAGTTTGGGGGTTATTTATCTGCTTAATTGAATTAATTATCAAGCATGTTTGACTTATGTATACGAATTTAAATAATATCATTACACTAATGGATTTGCTATATTTCAACCCTTTGTAATTTTCACTGAGGAAGTCGTTTATTATCATCCCCCCTTTGACGTTCGTGGATGAATCGAACGACCGGGCATCATAATTACTGAAACAATACAAGTCCTTCCTGCAATTTAATCTTTTAGTAAACAATACATATTTTCATATTTATACAGTATTAATGAGTGATTTAATTATAAAAAAAAATTATGTACGACTGTTTACTAAGTTTAAAATATTTAACAATATTCCAGAAGACATGTAATGGAACAAATACATTAAGTTTAAATGCATTTTAATACGTTTTCATGAATTAATGTGTTATTAGAGAAAGTGATATAGCGCTTCAAGAAACAAGATAAGGTGTATAGAGGACTAACTACTTTCGCATATGAATTATATAACTACATTAATGCCAACTACTTTATCCCACAGGTACAGTTCTGAAACACTTAAAGTGTTTAAAGTGTAATCGACTTTTATTAACATTAAATTTCTCATACATGAACTTCAAACAATTTGTATCAAACATAAAACGAGTTTTATATCCATTCGTCATACAAGATGACGAAAGGATCGAAAGTAAACGCATTGAAAAAAGTTTGTGGGTGTATACAATACGGTAGCAATAAGATGTAACATTTCGTCATTTCAAGGACGAACAGAATTGTATACAATGATGAGTTCGGCAAAATAAAACGACCTTTGAATTTTGTCTATGAGTATTTGCTAGACCATAATAAATTAAAAATCAAAATAATAGATAGTGTAATTGAGTAATAAAATCGTATGCTAGATGAAAAAGAACTTATGTCAGATATAAGAAGTTACGTACTACATACATGCTTCTGAGGAAAAATAGTGTATCGGTTTTTGACAAAGTTATATTTGAATCGAAGTGCAATTTGCCTAGTAAATGTAAGTAAGTGACAAAAAAACGAATCACCCAGTCAAGCAGATATTTTAAAATGACATTTTTGCAGATGTTTACTGTGTTGAGAGAATAATAAATGATAAAAAATAGCAAGGAAGCAAAAGTCTGTTACCTTTTACCAAACTCTAACGAAAAAATTCACTTTTCTTTTCTTTAAGTTGGATCAATTTAGTTTAGTTATTCGACTGTATCAATCTATACTAGTGAATTAGTGTATTAAAATGCCAAGAGTTTGAGGGCAACAAACAAATTATCGGCAGCTAAACGATTTTGAAAGGAATCGTATCATTGGTTTACATAAAGGCGGATGCAAAGAAATATTGTTACAATTATTCGTTCTTGGAGAAATTGGTCACAAGAAGGTAGTCAACATTGTAGAAGGGGTTCTGCACAACCTAGAAGAACTATCACACGAGAAAATAGAGAGAGGCCCTTAAGGATCAGCATAATATCTGTGAGAAATATGTATTTTTGACCAGGGATAGATTATAGAATAAAAATAAGTTTTACATAATGCCCTTTGCTTTGGGTTGATAGTTTTGGCAGATATTATTTCTCAATAGCCTGCATTTTGCCATTAGATTAGATTGGTGTAATGTATTAGTAGACTGGAATGAAGAATGAAATCATGTGAACATATGATGGTCATAAATGAGTCCGTAATGAGTCGAAAAGAAGAAAAGCATTTCTTGATTTATTCGGTAGAACGCCAGATTACACTTACTAAAGAATTGATGGTTTCGCGTGGAATTAGAATAGAAAGTAGGATTCTTTAGTATTCCTTTAAGGCCATTTAAATGCCCAAAAGTACATTTACAAAATTCTGGAACCATTCGCTTTATCATATATCCAAGAGTTAAGGTATACTCCATTCCAGCAAGGCAATGCTTGTACTCGCGTTGTAGCGTTTACATTAGGATCCATGTAAGAAGCTAATAACAATATTCTCAATCTGCGCGGTCGCCAGACCTATCTCCCATAGAACATGTCTGGATAGGTCATAGGGTTGTAACTTTGTAACCCTCCAATAATTGAACACCAGCTATATGATTCTCTATAAGTTGTCCATAGAATACCTTACTAGAAGCATACCCGGGAAATAGTAGAATGTATTTGTTTACTTGGTGCGTCGACTCATTAAATTAACTTTATAAAAAGTACGAATTTTTCAATGATAATTGAATCATTTATTATTTCCAAAATAATATACATTTATGCTAAACTTGGTTAAAAAATGTGAGCTTTTACTGGATAATTCGTCTTTTGTCACGTAGCTTATTTACTTATATTACAGTGATAAGCGAATATGAGCTCGGTTCATCAAATTGTGATTCTATTTCAATTATTATCGTAAAACGTCATTATAAATATTCGCTAACTGATATTTGATGTTGGCAAACAGTTTATTTTATCAATAACGTTTACAAATTCTACATAAAACGAAATATTATTTAATTCTATTTATTAAAGACTACAAAAAATGCCGTAATCTTTTTCACTCTGATTTGGGCACTTTCTTGTTATATCAGCAATCCTGTTCCTCCCACGATCGAAATGTCGACGACTCAAACAGGAGTGTCAGAGACGCGATTCTAGATATGGTTTACAAAGACGAAATTTATTGAAGTCTTTTTATCTCTTTAAAGGTTTTTACCCAACCCCTTTTGTTCTCGAATTCAAATTCTATTAGGTTTACGCTGAAAATTCACTTAAGACACAAATCACCAAAGATAACTAATGCGTCATAAATACTTGACTAAGGCTAAGACGAATTCCATATATTTGCATCTTTGTTAGATACTTTTATAAAACATGAATCATATATTACACTAAGTCCTTTATTTAATCAAGAATTTATAACGTATCGGCAATTTTTGGTGAATTTTACTGTATCCATATTCACGTAGAATACTGCGAAAATTTCTAGAAGCAATACTAGGTAACGTAACTGAAAGTTGGAAGAATGATTGTTCACAGAATTTGCCGTTTTGTAAATTAGAAACCATTGAAATATCAAAAAGAAGTCCACTAGTTTCGATTATGCAATGTTTACAAAAGTACTAATGTTGTGAAAAAATTTTCTTGCGTACAAATGGAACTATGATTTAACTCAATGCATACACCACTTTCATGAAAAAAACCATAGAATGTGGACACAAAAGTTTAGTGGTGTTTTTCGTGAAGATTTTCTATTAATTTGCGCTGTTAGAATAAACATCAAGGACGTAAGAAAAAGGATACAAATGGATCGTCATGTGCCATACCATGAGATTCAGGCATCCATAATCAATATGAAACAAATACATGAAATCTTGGATGAAAATTTGAGCTTTGGTTTGAATTCTGCACAATTCGAACGAAGTCCAAGAAAATTCATGTCAAATAAAATAAAGATGCTTAAAAATTCTACTAAGATACTTCAAATTCCGTTTACAATATCACAACTGGTGATGAAACATGGATTCATGCCTATAAGCTTGTAACAAAACATCAGTCAATTAGTCGTTTAAGTGTTCACAGATAGACTCAAAGTATCAAAAGTTCTTGCTGAATGATATATCTGTTTCAATTGTTAATCATAGGACCAATTGTTGTACAACAATTTGTTTGGTAGAAGTCTTTAATGAATTGCGTAATATAAACCGATATTGTCGTATCCTAGTACATTACAGCAGAAGCGTTTGCACAAAACGCTTCTGCATATGAAAAAACGTTTCCGGAATTGATTTGGCAGTGCGTCTTAAAGGTCATTACTTTGAAAAATAATAAATCCATTTACATCAACTAATTATCTTTTTTCATACTTTTTCTAAAAAGTACCTTTGCATATGAGTCCATTAGGCAACAAAAAATAGCATTATCTTCTTTTATTTAATTTAATAAGAAATTTAATTGTAGTAAAAGAAGTATGTATGTATTCTTTCGTAATATACAGTTTTATTAATGATGTTTATGAGTTTATTTCCAAAAATAAAAAATTACCTAGGCACTTATAAATATCGATTATTTCGATATAAAATCTCCAATATTGCGTGTAGAATTGTAAAATGTGCTGTCTACATTTAGGCGCGCCATCCAATCGGAATAGATTAATGAAAACAATATATCAAATTTAACCGTGTTTAACTTAGTTTCGATGTATATAATGTTCTTTCTTATCAAAGTAAAATGTTTGATAAGTTTAAGTAACCATTTAAATATTCGTAAAATTTATCTAAATGAAAAATAATTTTATAGTAATCTAATATGGGGTAGAGGTAAATGATTAGTGAACGTAAGGAAACTAGAAACCTTTCTAATGAACCTTATAGTGATAAAATAATTAATAATGAAGGCACATCCCTGGAATAATGAACAAAATACAATTCAAATAAGACAATGATCGTGCTTCGTTAAAAAATATATGTATACATACTTACACTGTACATATGTCAAGCTAATATGTAAATATCTGTACAAAATTATTCAAAAGTACAACTGCTTTCACTAAATTTAAAAAAAAATAGCAAAAGTAGAATCTCATACTAGCATTAATCTCATTAATCATACTAGCACAAAAAATATTCATATGTGTACGCGCGTTCGATTAAATTAACCTTTTCATAGCGAAAATAGATTAATTATTAAAATGCACAGACTGTAGAATGCTATCATACAAATATAGTGATAAAATAATCAATAATAAAGTCACATCCCTGGAATTACGAACAAAATACAATTCGAATAAGACAATGATCATGTTTTGTTAAAAAATATATGTATACATATATTGTACATATCTTAAGCTAATATGTAAATATATGTACAAAATTATTCAAAAGTACAACTGTTTTGACTAAATTTTAAAAAAAATAGCAAAAGCAGAATCGCTTCGGCAAAAAATTAATCATTCTAGCACAAAAATATCCATATGTGTACACGCGTTCGATTAAATTGACCTTTTCATAGCGAAAATAGATTAGTTATTGAAATGCACAGACTGTAGAATGCTGTCATGTGATTCACATATATTGCCTAAACTAAGAGAACATTCTATAGACTTAAATAATGTGGTATAATATAATGCGATTAAGAAATTAAGAAAAGGTTATGTGTTACTAGAGTAACTTCAATCGTACAAAAGTAGAAAAGGCAGGATTAACTTTAAATTCAAAAGGACACGGAAAAAACCACTGAGAGAATAGATCGAATAACTAGAAAAGTTCATGCTGAATGGAAATTATCGGTCCCGAAAATAACATAGAACATAGAACTGTATTCTCAAACAATTGGAAAGTATGTGGTTTACCGTGAAAAATCGTAATTACAATTATTTCACAAAAGAACTAGGGTGCTATACTTCAATGAGCGGAAGAAACAAAAAACCTTCTTTTTGGATCAGATAGTAATCACAGCACCTAGAGAAGATAAAAATGAAGAAAGGAATATTCAAAGCCTACGATAAAGGCGCATCATCGAATATTAACAAATATATTAGAATCGACAATTAATTACCAGTGACAAATAAAAGACAATAAAACACATGAAAGGAAATTATGTAATCTAATAAAACAAAAATCTTCTTTTTTAAATGACAGTACCATCTTATTATTTATCAAACAGAATATTTCAATTCCAAAAGAAAAATGAAGTTGTAAATCACGTAAAAAATAATAAAAATAACAAAAATAACAAAAAAGTGTTTAAAATAATTTCACAAAATGAAAAAATAGTCAGTAAATCAATCTAGAATAAATATTAAGAGTATATTAAAAAATATTTTTTTTTATAAAATAATAATAATAATATGTCAAAGTTTATAAAGATAAAATAGATTATAAGGAGAAATGGTACGTCTTGCCGGCGCATTGTAACAAGCCCGGTCCGAATTCGGCTGGCATTGGATGAAATGATTTTATTTATAACTATATCGCGCAATTGTATATTTGCTCACTAGAGTCGCTTTTAGAGTGTGTATTGCTGGTTCAGCTAGCTGTAAACAGGTGAGTAAAAATGTTATGTAAACGGAAACACAGGTTACAAGGGATACATCGATATATTAAATATATACATTGGTATTCTGTGTCAATTTCGTAAAATGTCATGCTTGCAATATAGCTTTGATGGTTTATGAAGAACGGGATTGCGAACCGCATATATCGTTTTTTAAATTTTCTCTGCACCTGTCTATGCACAGTTGGTTGGACCAGTGATACATACTCTAGAAGCGATTCGAGTGAACTAATACACAATTGCACGTTATACATATAAATACAATTTTTCAGCCTAGTGTTAGTCGAGCTTGTATCAGACACGCTACTGTGAGTCGACAAAATCGACCATTTCTAGTGATTACTGTAACTATAGACCTTTGCTTCAGATTAATAAATGAATAAATAGATTCAATTTTAACAATCGCAGAGTGTAGTTAAATATATAAAGCATTAAAATCATGTATCACAAACGGCCGTTAAAAGTTGAAGTACACCAGCCATATTTCCTAATCAATGAAAATCATTCATAAAATACTATGAGATTGTTCGCGAGGTCAGATGTACGACATTTATCATAAAGACTGCTAGTTCGTATCTACAAATTACTATAAATATGCGTAATTAGAAATAGTATTAATCAATGTACCATTAACATTGAACATTCTTAATCGACTCAAAATGAGTGTTTAAGTGTGATAATATTGTTTTGTAGTTGGTGAAATATTTATGTAACGAAAAACGCATACACATATCGCTCATAAGTATTCGGCCACTCTTGTTTCATTACAGTTTTTATAGAAAAGTTGTAATTATAAAATTTATTTCTGTAGTAAGAAATAGTTTCATAGTAAACATTAAAATCTATAAAAGCTTATTCAAAAACAGTTGTGCAATTACCCTATTATTCACAATGAATGATAATACCCTAATAAAACTCCAGGTAGAATAATTGCACTTAAGGGATTAGATCTCTAAATTCTTGGAAATTTTCGATTGTTATGATTTTATGTTAAGGTAGAATGTTATTGTACACTATTAAGTATTTATATTTGGGTATTTTGGCAAAATTGCAGTTAGTTTTTGTGAGGTGCTCATAGTAATAACATCGTGTGTTTCGAAGAAGTTCAATCGGTTAGAAATGCTTAAACGGAAAGAATTGAGCGTAGAAACACGATCGTTTATAATCGCATACCATAAAGCTGGCAAAAGCAACCGCGAAATTACCACAGAACTTAAATTAAATCAGTCCACCGTGGGTTGTATCGTCAAAAAACACCGCGAATGTGGAAGTGTGTTAAGCAGAACTCGAAAAGGCAGACCAAGAGCAACAACCTCATTAGAAGATCTTGCAATGGTGGTAACAAGCAATAGAAATAGACGAAAAACAGACCCAGAAACCACAGCATAAATGATGCTGTTCGTCGAAAACCCATAGGTATTTCCACTGTTAAATGGCGATTAAAAAAAAGCCGTGAGTGGGGCTGTGAGTGAGCGTGCCCGGGAAGAATGCTTAGCCCCTACTGTTAAGCACGGTGGAGGTTCAGTCGTGATATGGGGTTGTTTTTCTGGAAATGTGGGCGATCTCGTAATCGAAGGTATACTAAAAAAGGAACAGTATAAGCTCATATTAGAGGAAAACGCAATCCCTTCTGGAATTAAAATTTCGGATCAGAATTTTATCTTCCAACAAGATAATGACCCGAAACACACTTCCAAAACATGCCGGGAATATCTGCAGAAATTGGAGAAAGAGGGAACTATAAAAGTTATGGCGTGGCCTTCCCAGAGTCCCGGTTTAAATTCAATGGAGTTGCTGTGATAAGAACTTGACCGAGAGGTGAGAAAATCGGCCCCCGCATCTGTTAATATGTGGAAGAACCTGCAAGAGGCATGGGGTAAAATAAAACCTGAGGAATTAGGAAAATTAATCGAAAGAATGCCTCGATTCTGTGCTACGGTGATTAAAAATAAAGAAGGCATATATACGAGTCTAAAATTTAGATAAATATATTATGCAACAATTTATTTTAGATTTTTGTTACAATTTGCGGGTTAAATGCGAGTGACCAAATACTTATGAAGGATAGTGTACATGTTAATCTGCCTTATAGACTTCCGCGGTCGTTGTTTTCTGGGCTTCTAGCCTAGAACCGTGTCTCTCACATTGCTGATTATATTGCCAACGTTTCATCCGCTTTTATAAGAAAAATCATCGGGACTATAGTTGCTATCCTAAAACTGGAGGTTCGCTAATTTGTGTATAGATTATATTGGAGCTAGTAGAGGTCTACGGTGCAGTGGTTTTGAAAAGTTGTGTAAAGGGTAGCCGTCACCGCAGTTATGATGGTTACGAGTGGTTTAGATTTCTACGGATTAATGGATTTCTAGGTTACAATAATATATGTTGCAGCATAGAATTTGGACAGAATCAATTGAATTTGGTATCTGATTTCGAGACTGTGTAAATAAATAGTTTCTGAGTAATGTTTTTGGAATTTCATTAAATTAAAACTTACATAAGTTCGTACAGAATATTTTTAAAAAATATTTGCCTTTTTTCATGCGATGACTTATCGATCTAATAACCTACAAATGACTTACAATAGGTTAATGACAAGTATTTTCAAAAGGAATAATAAACGAAATGAATAAACGAAATAGTCTTATTTCCAGAGTAAATAATGGAAACGTTGTAACCGTCCAGTTTACATATATTGTAATTACGAAAGATAGGTTTGCCAATTAGTGCTACATATGTTACGGAATATTAAAGAATTATGTAGTTATTGTTCAGTATTTTATAATTCTACTCTTTTTTGTTTCAAATTCTATAAGAATATAAAACGTTTATTTATGAGACGGAATTGTAATTAAGAGATTCGCCGCGAATTTTAATTTTTTAGGAAATTCCAGGTTATTGTTGCCGTTAGAACAGTAAAACAATTACGCTTAGAATTAAAAAATAACTATTTTAAAATTCAAGAGTCGCGCAAAACAGTATTGTTCCTTTTGTAGGACATGATATCATACCATATTCTAAAAGGAAATCACATGCTACAACTTTTTATGAACGTATACAATTGTACACTGGTGATTACGTACTTCCGAATTCTTACTATCTGCAAAGGAATTGTAGTATGAGGTATTTTTAATAATATACAACGAGCTACAGAGGCTCAAAGTTACAATGGAACAGTAAAACAATTATAAGAACTATAACAAAAAAAAAACTTAATAAGCATTAGATAATAAAAGAGATTTTATTTTAATTTTAATTGTTGTAACCTACATTTGAAAACTCAATAAAAACAAATTCATTTCTAAAATTATACACTTAAAAAAAACCAAAAGTAATTAAAAATTCATGTCAAAGATATAATGGAACACATATGGTTTTTATCACAAAATTTATACATTTTTATTTATACATATTTTGTAGGTAAGCCTTTTGACTCCAATACGCATCCTAAGCGCTTAGGCATTGATTTTACGAGTTTCTCACAATACGAAGGTTCGATCTTTGACCATTCCGTAATAATAGTTGCCTTTCGTTTTTCACGAGTGGAAATTGTATAATTTTTCAATTTTTCCTCAAGATAACTCCAAACATGCTCAATAATATTTAAGTCCGGTGATTGTGGTGGGGTTTCCAAAATGTGGGGGCAATTATACAGGAGCCACGACCGGACGTTACAAGCTTTATGCTTGGGATCGTTATCTTGATAAAAATAAAATCCCTCTTTTATGCCTAGTTTTTCGACACTTCCGTTTAAATTGTGTCTTAGTATATCTAAATACATAGTGTGATTCATAATCCCATCAATTATCTGTAAACTCCCTGGTCCAGCGGCAGATATAGCACCCCATACCATCACTGAACCCATACCGTGTTTTACTGTAAGTTGCAAATTATTTTTATGGAGCTCTTCATTTGCTCCTCTCCATACATATGAGCGTCCATCAAACCTAAAAACATTATATTTACTGTCATTAGTAAACAACACCTGCTTCCAGAGAGAAAAATCCTTGTCTCGGTATTTTTTTGCGAACTCTACACGCTTTTTTTTAATATCGCTTATATATGGTTTTTTTCTAGCAACTCAACTATTAAAATTGTGCTTCCGAAGAACGATATGAACTGTTTCTGCATTTGCTTCCTTCCCAAGGTATTTTTGAGTTTCAACTGTCAACTTTGGTGCACTTAGATGAAGATTCCGCTTAATTTGGGGCACTAGCCACTGCTCGTCATTATGGGAGAAGATTTTATTTTTACTGGACTTTGATTTATTTTTAAAGTTATTGCTGTTTTCATATCTTTTAATAATGTCAAAAACTGTTGTAGGTGCAAGATTCACAATTTCTGCGATTTCTCGAACAGTTTTGTCCTCCTTGGATAATTTTTTTATTAGCTCCCTGAGCTCTGGTGAAGTTTGAACACTATGTGGCGACTTTTTAAATTTTTAATAAAAAAAATATGTTTTTAGTTGTAAAACTTAACGGAGTTTTTAAAAAGCATCAATAACAAATGTTTTAATGGATTTAAAAAACAATTCGGACGTGAAATAACAGGGTGTTCCATTATTACTTTGAGATCTTTTTTTTAGTATTGCTATTTTTTTATTAACTGTATAACTATTTGGCTGCAATGCTGATTGATTTTTAGTAAATACTTTCTACCTAGATTTAATTTAATAAAATATACAAAATTGTGCATAATTTAAGCATTAAATTTTCTCAAAATTAACTTACGTAAAAAACATAAAAAAATATTTGTTCCATTATAACTTTGGGCCTCTGTATATTAATACCATATGGTGGATTAAAAGAAAATATGTGAGATCAATGTTCATGTTATAAATTATTTTTCGTTGATATTCGAAAGAAATAACAAATCACGTGCACATTGCTGTACGCAACTCTCTTGAAATTTCTCTTGACTCATTTGTTTGACTTTAATTATATTCTTCCATGTCGGCAGCAGTTCATCGCCTTAATTTACAAATTCCAATGATTAACGAATCATTTTCTCGTGTTAATAAATTAACACGCGATGTTTTGCGATTTATTCAAAAAAGATACGACACATGCACTTTTTACATTTAAATTTTTATCTGCTGCTAAATCTGTCTCAAAAATATTTAATAATGCTCATTAACTATGATTTATATTTACTGAAATTGTAAATACAACACACCAAAAAGATCAATATTTATATTTTTAGATAATGTAGGCCAACCAGTTTTAGGTATTTTCATTGATTTCACCAAGGAAAACTTGGAGGACGGCCAATGCTCGCTTTCTGTTTATTTATACCCAAGTATTTCCCCTAAAATTAAGAAAAAATCATCGTTATCATTAACATTGCGTAAACATAATTATAGAATACAAACATTTTTCGTATTTTTTACTGTTAGCGAATCGACCTAAAATACACATATCAATAATATGCAGTTAAATTAATTTACGTAATTTTAGAAGTGGATGTAGGTTACGTCTAATTTTGATCGAGATGTAGGTGCAAATATTTGGAAATAAATTCAAATGGTGTTACTTTTGTGATATAGAAAATTCATTGTTCACTCACAGTTTGTGAGAATATAATGTGCTTCGGTGGTTTTTCGTTATTGTTTTCAAAACTCATTTTATTTTGTATTAAAAGCTGTTCATTTATAGCAATAATAATAATTATCCATGCCCTCACATATCTCAGCACTTGCAAAATATGAGTTATGGCTTAAGATCTTTAGCTATCAGCATTCACTTAAACCAGAAAAAAAAACATGAAAAATCTTCCCGCAAAGTATACTGTCGGATTCAATTCCAAAATGACGGTGTGGTAAGCCTGTAGCTACCACTGAGCTATCAGACGACTTTTCAAAACTACTATCTAGGATAATCTTTTGTTTAGGTAAGGCAAGAAACTTAAATTACTATAATTAACATTTTAAATTTTGTAGTAAAACCTTTTACACCCGAGAGAGATAATTCATTCCTAAAAAACGTATTACCGGAGAGGTATTCGTGGAGAAAACGACGAGTGAGTGTCCTCACTGCAATCTTGCATGGGGCAATTTGACAAAACTTATCCCGATAATAATATTGTATGGTATAAAGCAGCGTTCCTCAACATTTGGATCGCCGAAATTATTATTGGTCGAAATGATAGAGAAACTATATAAACATTAGCGATCGAGACCTGTCTTCAACGGGCGAAATATTTTGTTGTTTGTGAAACATTTCGATTGATCATTAAATACACATTTGGATCGCGGAACCAGAATAATCAAGTTTGGTAGATTACTGTGTTAAGAAGATTCGCCTTTGCACTCATCCATTCGATGCAATCAGTTCTCGAAACATTGGGCTCATTGTTCTTCAGTCACCTCATATACAGTTTTCGTAGGCTTCCCTAGTCGCTTCCGGGGTATTAAATTTCAATCTACGAATTTTGTCTTTTATGTATGGGAATAAAGAGAAGTCACAAGGTGCCAGGTTGCGACCATAAGGCGGATGAGTCATTAATTCCCTTCGTAAAGCTGCTAAAAACTGACGTTTGAGATACGATTGCGTGATGGTGCATTATCTTGATGCAGAATGATACGTCATTTCTTGCGCACTCACTAGAACACAGTTGGCAAACAGATGGTTGTATACCATCCAGCATTGACGGTGCGACGATCCTCTAGCAGAATAGTAGCAAGATGACCGGTGCATCCGAAAAAAGAAGCCACCATTTTCTTGCCAGAGCTCCGTCCGCGTCTCATTTTCGTGGATTTCTCCTCATCTCCCCATTGAGCCGATTGTATTTTGCTCGCCCTCGGTTGATTTTTTGCACCAATCCATACGCGCTTTTTTTTGAACTTCCGTTTAAATTGTGCGGTATTCATCGAGAGCAACGCTTTTTGACGGCAAGATGATGATGCACAATAGTTCTGATTTGAGTCATCTCTATGCACAATGATGTCCGTATATATCTGTATGTGTAGTGGTCGTCTTTATCATGTTGTACACGGTGTCGATGTTTTTTGGAGTGACTGCAGTGGCAGGTCGTCCCTCACGACGCTCATCTTTAAGCGAAACATGTCCACGTTGGAACTCGTTGTAGCACCGCTCAACAGTCGCCAGGTATGGTGCTTTATCGCCAAACGATCGCTTGATATTTTGCGAACACTCTTGTGGAGTGAGACCGTCTTTAAAATCGTAGAAAATCATGGTTCGAATATATTCGCGCGTTAATTTCTTTTTCACAAAACACACTTTATTTAAAAAATTCCTAAAAAGGAACGACAGCATATGCTAGCAATCCGACAACGCCACCTTACAGGAAGTAACTGAACCGCATCAATTTTTAATCAGTTTTACTATATTTGAAACACACTGATTTATTTAAGGTTATTTTATTTTTGTTTTTCTTTTTCATTTTAACTATTTGACCTAAAGGTTATCAGACATGTGTTTACTTTTACAACTCATCTTTTTAAAAGCAGCAAATGCTTATTTTTTACAAATACATGACTCTATGAAGAGGATTTACCGAATTCGTTCTAAGTTTAGCTTACAATAGAGAAATATCTATAAAAATTAACTGTGCGAAAACTTTTGTGACATCCGATGTTAGAATATTTAGCAAATTCTATTGTAATTGTAAATAATAACAATTTTCATATTGTTAAAAGAGAATAGCAACATAGCCGGATATTTGATGATATTCAACACTCACGGGGTATACGAACACTTTAATGAATGACTGTATATGCATACTTCATCATTTTTATCCTGTAACTGGGTTCGCCTATAGAACAATAAAGCATATTATTATTACTATTATCAATACAGACGGTATTATACATATACATTAAAAACTTTCTTCAACGAGCTACATAATAATTTATTATTATGTAGCAAACAAGAAATTTCCGGAGCACCGCCTCAAGTTGTTCATAAAACTTTGAAATATTTATAAGAATACTTTAACGAAAGGTTAATTAACACCAAATAAGTAGCTAAACAAATGAAAACCTAACGTAACGGTCTACTTGAAAACGAACATCCTCTAAAATTGATTGCAGAACTCGGAAGAATTGTAAGCAGTCACTGTGAAGGAAATAAACAATATATATCAGTAAAGACTATACTCAGTAAAGAATATTTGCTAATGTCAATAGTAACCATGTACAGGACAAGTTGTCACGTTTACACACATAACTACTTACTATTAAAAAATACGACTCAATAAAAAAATAACATTATTAAAACAAAAATACAATTGATCAATTGATTTGAACAAACACGAATAAAAATTAAAATAATATAAAAAATTGAAAACTAATTACGTTTAATAATTAATTATTATTAAAAATTAAAAACTAATTTAATTGATAATTCGAAAAAGTATCAGTCTGTTGTTGAATCGTTATTATAGAAAAGCTATGAAGCAAAAATTTACTTTTAGGGAAAGGCAAGGCAAATGCAAAAGAGGAGTGACTTCTCAACGTCGTCATAAGGTTGTATAACATGTTTATTTATGATTCTTAATCAATGTTGTGTCGCGAGTAGATACTATCGAATCTAAATGATAAGAATATGAATAATTACAACTAAATATAATAAGGTGACCAAACAGTTGAAGCTTATTGAAGTTTACTAATTATGAAGTAAAGAACATAACTTTATGTAAGGCCAAATTTTTGAAGAGTTTACAAATACGCAACACGAAACCAAGTTTTAATAGGCATGTAAATTTTCAAATCATCTGCATAGGCAGGAACAGGATAAAATAAATCATTTATAGAGAGAATAAACAAGATAATAGATGCGCGCTCCTGGGATACTCAACCAAGAAAAAACTCAATGGACTAGAACCATTATAAAAAAGTATGTGATTACTTAGTTAAGTTCCTAAAAATGGTAGTAAGGAGTAAGCTAAACTAAATGCTGACTACTTAGAAAATAAAAGTTTATGAGCAATTGAGTCAAAAGCACTGCCAAAGTGTGCATTATTTGGCCAGCAACAAGTTTCTCACTAACAGATTATTATAAGATTTATAACGGTAAATCTATGATACAAAACCATTTTGATAAGGCGAGACACACACATGACATAGTCGTGTTGTTCAAGTAAAATAAATGACACATCTAAAGGCCTTAGCAGAGTTGATATACACTACCGACAGAAAGTTTGAGGCAATACAATTTGTCTCAAACCAAACATATGAATGTATACAACATATGTTTGCGTTATAGCATGACTTACAATGTTCTAAATAATTGCTAGATACATTAAATAAGTCGGGGAACTACATAGGTGCTTAGACAATATTATTTAACTTATCTAGTCTTATTATCAGTCGTGGCCTCTATATAGTCGTCAAGTGACATTCAGACAGTAAAGCTAATTGTGTTTTTTTAATAGTGAATTTTTGTTGAAGTTCTAATGAGAAATTTAATAGTTTTAAGCCGAATAGTTTTCTGGTACAACGTAAAAAGTAAATTTTTAGCGTTGTTATAGAGAAAAAACCTAATTACTAAAGAACCAATTAGTAAAATAAAAAGTGTAAATTGGGCAGTCTTTGGACTATGCCCAAATGTTCTTTGGAGGGATAAAACAAAATTCGAAATATTTAGTTTGATGCGAAAAATTTTTTTACGGAAATTTGTTGGAGAGAGACATTTCGATGAATGTTTAGTTTTTGTCTAGCTTACGGTAAAACACGGAGGTGGTTCAGTAACTGTTTACAGATATTTTGTTAAGAAAAATACTGGAAATTTACATAAAATAGAAGCAATAATAATAAGAAAAATTATAGAGACGTTCTAGAAAACCAAGTAATACCACCTGGCGAAAGATTATTTGAAGGTTCGTGTGCTTTTGCAAGAAAATAACCCAAAACATATTAGTAAGGTTTGTAAAAATTATCTAGAAGAATTACAAAAACGCAAAATTTTAAAAGGGTTACGATCCAGGGATTGAGCAGACCAGTCGATTGTTTCACTCAATCTCTGGATCGTAATTGTTATTGCGGGAGGATCTTGATACAAAAGTGAGAGAAGAAGACCAGCCATCCTCTGTAAATACTCTTTGAAATATTTTAAAAACAAAATAGAATGAAATAGAATACGATACTCTTCGTAAATTAATAAAGTGAATGCCCAGGATCTGTGCAGACATTATCAAAAATAGGGGCAGATACTTCGGTGAGTGAAAAATATATTATAAACAAATTATTTTTTTAAATAAATACTATGATAATGATTATTTATTTTACTTTAAGATGAGAAAATAAAATATTTTTATTCTGAAATTGCTTTTAAAGATTCTTTTAAAAACTAAGTAAGTTGCAACAAACTTTTTGTCGGTAGTATAGCTCTATAATTATCTACACAATTGTTATTGAATTTTTAATTTATCCCAGTACGATTTTAAGCTGTCAAAAAAATAGAGATTTGAATCAATAATCCACAACCATTTGTACATATATTATGCAAAAGGAAAGCAGAAATTATGCCATCACCTACACTATACTTTTGTGGATTATTATATTTTTTTATATTGCATTACGTGTCCCCATTCAAAGTGTCACCAAATTTAAGCTTCAATCATTTAAAAAAAATCACACTATACGATTTAGCAGTCGCAATACGATTTTAAATGAAACAATTTTTCGAGAAGATGATTAGTTTTTAAAATAATTTTGCAACTGTTTTTTATACGCAGATGTACAACTCTAAACTTTTAACGTAAAAATTTATAAAAGCATTACAACATTATGTAGAAATTCGTAAATTTCATTGATTGTATGTATAAAGTTATACTGAAATAATTATTAATTAATGAAACTGCAAATTTTATTTGCTGTGATGTTAAACTTGTTTATTTTAAAATCAAATTATATAATTCTAGGATGCGATTATTGCGTTAGGTTAAAAATGGTAGACACCTGACGTTTACTTCATGTTGATTAATCCAAAATATCTACAAACCCCTTCAAGTTGTGTAAACATATTGCGGCTTTACTCATTTGTCGTCCTTTCGGAAATGTGCATGGCAACACAACCCAAAAACACATTACATACTCGCTACTCATTCTAATGTATTATCTGACAGAAGAGAGAAGATATTCAACTAAAACTTATAATGCATACTGAGATAACATCGTCTGGTTATACCCTCGCGCGTTTCCCATTCTATCTTCCTTAGATAATCGACTTCTTTTAATTGTTGTATAGACTGTACTTGGATTTATAAAATTCATTCTACTGTTCATTCAATTACTAACGGAATTTAAAGTATCCTATCATATTGAAACTCTATATGTGTAGACATTGTTTAAATCAAATATACACCACTTAAATTAAACGCTACGACGCTAATAAACTTTTAAATGCTTGTCGACAATAAATTTGTCTATTTCGCTTAAACTTTAATTGGCAATATTAATTTATGTACGACGTAACTTTCTTCATATGATAATAAATTTTATTCGTAGTCACAAGACGATGTTATTAAATCATTAGACTTATAATTGTAAAAGATATTACATACATATATAGAATAGTGAACTATTAATATCGTCAGGCCCAACATAGACATTTACTCATACAGTGATTCACGATATAATATGTAAGGTAGCAATAATAACTAATAAAGAACAGTACAAAGGACCTTGTCTCTCATTTGCATCCAACATACATGTATTTCAATTATAATCATCGATTAATATGAATATTATTATTAAATACTTCATTGTCTTTATTACTATTGCTGACCTATGACATATTAAAAGTCTATACCGTATTAGCAATTACGAACACAATTATAAAATTAGTCATATTTCTCTTCTGTTATGCTATTATTATAAGATTAACGTTTATTTTCAATTAGTTATACAAAGAATGTTTTTTAAGTAGATACCTTTTCATATAAAAAAATATAAGTGCAATTTCATTTTTATAAGAAAGCTTGTAACTTAATCTGCTTTTCAACATAATTACCACCAACATTAAGGTACTTATTGTGTCGTACAATCGGCTTCTGAATTCCATCCTTATAGAAATCTGCAGCTTGATTTGACACAATTTCATAAAGAATAATCCTTGACACTTGCGAAAGCTTATCAGACAAAAAAGTGTCTATTTTCTAAAACTTTTCCATCAACTTTCTATACCAAGTAGCCCACTATGCTCCTCATCATGTACATTAGAATGGCCATCTTTAAGTGCTTTAACCAATTTTTATACTATTCCCTTGCAATTAGAGTTTATTTATTATTTTGTATGCAAGAAACGAATCACAGCGCATATTTCACAGATGACAGAATTTTCAATTGTCTGAGGCATTTTAATTAATTAATTAATGCTTCCGTACTGGCGTTTGTGACTAACCAACATATGTAGGTGCCCAGGTGCGAAGCGACAGCCGCACCGCTGCAGCGGTGAAAATTAAAAATGGTACATTTTTCTACAGTTATACCTGTGGTTAATTTAAAAAAAATCGTGTTAAAGTATTGTGAGTAATAAACGTAGTCTGGTAAATAAACTGGTTTTAATCCAGAAAATGTCGATTTAACAATTTAACATTTCTCCTGTTTACAGCCATAGTATAGTGAAACAAGTTGCAATAATAAATTTTTGAAACTTAATTATTCTTAATTACTTTATTCAAAATGAAGTTTCACCAAGTATCTTCTTCGCTAATTAAAGATGTAGCCTAACTAGTAATGGTGAGCAGGAAAAATGTTCTTTATTCATACACTTGATGAAACCATGGAATGTTTAAATAATATTGTAGAGTTACAACAAATTTTTGAAACTAATTTAAATTCTTAATTATTTTCTTCAAAATCAATCAATGATTTAAGAATGTATTTACACATTTAATAATAGTACATTTACAAGTATTTGTTGTAAAATCGTTGTTTATTGGAGACGTTCCTAAATTGCATTTGTGAATGTACCATACACTAATTTCTTTTAGGTTAGGTTAATTAATAATTACCTATTATTAAATTAGAAAAAATGCAATTTTTATGACAATCATTTTATTTTTAAAAATATCGACATCCCCATGAATTTTTTCTTTTATGCATATCTTATGTAATAACTCAAAATAGTATATTTGGTTACTCTTGTAACAGTCGGCAACTATATTTGTAATGACTAAAATAATAGCAATATTTTAGCAACCGTAAAAGTGCATCTACACAAAGTTTGCGTGTGTCACCATCAAATAAAATGAAGTACAAATGTATGGTGTGGTATACTGAGATCTCATTTAATAGGACTGGAAAATTACTTTTGACATTTGACAAATTTAATTTGCTATTAGACGAAATTCCATATTACATTGGAAAAAGAATTTAAATATAATAAAGCATCAGCTGATAAAGCAAAAATTATAAAACAGTATTTATATCAATTTTCCTGATGATGGATGGATTAGCATATATGAATCTATTCGACGGCCCGCTAGAACGCCGGATTAATGCTATTGGATTATTTCATTTGTTAAACTCTAAAAGATATTATTTGTAGGGAGCAATCACAAATCTAGAAGAACTTAAATTTAAGACAAGAACACCATGCAAGAACGTACTACAAAGTCAAGTATCCATACCCACGGGAATTACACTATTACAGCAAGCAAGTGCAAGTCTGCAATTATAACTTTATTTAAAAATGTATTAATGTTCTTATTTTTTACATCGCATACTTGGTTGTGATTCGTCAAAATGGTTTCTATATACTTTTCTTCATTTAAAAACTTAGCATGTAATGTATAGGTTTCAGGTTCATGTAATTTATTTTTAAAATTAATAACGATATTAAGTTGTCAATCTCAATATTTATAGCAACTTAATATCTTAAAAAAATAAATTCTGTATTTCTCTGTATATGCAAGTATCCAACAACGTAAATTTACAAATACACATAAGGATATACCTGCCATGATATTAAAAAAAAAGAAAATAAGAGATGTTGCTTTTAGAAAGCATTAATTGAAAACACTTATAACGAATAAGTCTTTTGGCAAGTACACAATTACAAAATATTGTTAATGTAAAAATACTTGTGTGTTTGTAAACTTTTTAATATCAGACAAGAAAATATTTTTTTAACAAATGTAATATATATATATATATATATATATATATATATATATATTTGGATTACTATATATATATATATATACACTACCGCTCACAAAAGTATGGACAGCAATTATATCAAGCAACAACAAGAAAAAAAAATAAAAAATATCAACGAAATTGAACCAAAAATTAGTATTTATTGATTCTTTATATAATAAAAATTAAAATTACAATTCATTAAACTTATTCCTAATATACTTATATATTATTCTTTCTATTTTACATGTGATGTAATGTTATTCCATTCTTTTTGTAAAATATTCCAAAGTTTTTCCTTCGATGTTGGACATTCCTTTCTAACTCTTCTATCGAGTTCATCCCATAATAATTGAGGTCCGGACTCTGAGGCGGCCATGTCATTACTTTTAAAATATTTTAATTTTTCTCCACCTCAAGGTAATTTTTACACAACAACGACGTATGTTTGGGGTCATTATCATGCATAAATTCAAAATTATTACCAATTAATCGCAGGCCTGACGGTAAAACATGATTTTCCACAATTTCTCGGTAATTCTCCTTTCTCATAATACCCATCTATTTTATCAAATCTCCCATTTCGGCTAATGAAAAACAGGCCCAGAGTACAACAGAACCACCACCATTGGAGCTATGCAATCACGACGAAAATTCTTCTCTTTTGCCCGAACACTTCAAATTTCGATTCGTCACTCCACAGTACGTTTTTCCACTCATCGATTGTCCAATTACGGCGTAACCTTGCTCATTGAAGTCATTTCTGCTTATTTCCACGTCATAATAATGGTTTCCGTGAGGCAACGCGATCGTGTAAATTCGCTTCCACTAATCGTCGTTTCACTGTACTCACAGAAATTTTTTAGCACAGCCCTGATTAAATTCGGCTTTTATTTCAGGTGCCGTTAATTTTCTACTTCTTTTGCTAATTAATTTACTTTTTTCGTCGTCAGCTTTGGAAGTACTTCTCGATGGTCCCAGCCGATTATGGTCATCCAGACTGCCAGTTTCTTGAAACCGACGAATTGTGAGATTCACTGTCGATTTTTTCATTTTTAATTTTTCGCCAATACCGCGAACTGAATACCCCTCACAATGCAAAGTAAGTGTCTCTGATCGTGTTTCACTATCAAGCGGCTTTCCCCATGGTGTTTTGTAAACAGAAATTATACTATTCGCTTACAAAATAGACAACTTCACACAAGCCCGTTCAGTGATCTACTGATGAGCACAAGGAAGTAGTAATGGGGTAACCGACTCATTTCAGGAAAATTTCTGGACTTTAGTCCCTTCTTAATAACCGTACCACTAATCCTGATTATATATAGTTTGAATTATCGTACAATGCTATTGAGATCAAGAAATTATAGTTATTGTTAGATAAAATTGTTTCTATCGTATTATTTAGAGAATATATACAAATACAATACCTATTTGAATTATAAACCTTCGTAAGAATAATGTATAATAATACTATCGCTATTTATTATCATTAATATAATTTTTATGATCGTTATGTAATATTTAAACAAGTGTCCATACTTCCATGAGCGGGAGTGTATATAAGTTATTGTTTAGAACTGTAAAAGCTACAACAGGTTGGGAAAAATAAATAACCTAGAAAATGGGGATCCTCCTCGAAACATAATTAATATAAATTAAAGTTTTTATCCCGATGGTCGAAACTCCTAATAAAAAAGAGAAAAGATTATAATTAGAACAAAACGACCAACATACTAAATAAGAAAAGAATGAAATAATTGTCAACCATCAACCACGTTAATCAACAGCTGGAAATCTGTACAATCTGAACCGACGGGAACAAAACATATACTTAATTTTATTGCGTCAATTTTAAAAACGGCTAAAACAGGACACAAAAAAAAATTAATTAGGAGTAAGATTTATTTTAAGATTATTTATGTACTTTATCATAAAAAATATATTACTCGCTGCAATTTTTTAAGACATGCAAATATTTAATTTATCACATATATGTACATATACACTACCGCTCATGAGAATTTGGTCACCCTTGTTTCATTACAGTTTCTATAGAAAATCTATAAAAGCTTATTCAAAAATAATTATGCGATTACCCTATTATTCACAATGAATGATACTACAGCCTCAGAAATCACAGCAGAAATGAATGCTGTTCGTCGAAAACCCATAAGTGTTTCCACAGTTAAACGGCGATTAAAAGAAGCCGATCTTCATGGACGAACTGCAATGCGGAAGCCGCTCCTACGCAAGCAAAACAAGCAGAAACGTTTAAAGTGGGCACGCGATCACCAAAATTGGACCATAGAAGACAAGTAAAGTAATGTGGCCCGATGAATACAAATTCGAGATTTTCGGTTCACGAAGACGTGTTTACGTGAAGAGGCCTGTGGGTGAGCGTGCCCGGGAAGAATATATAGCCCCTACTGTTAAGCACGGTGGATGTTCAGTCATGATATGGGGTTGCTTTTCTGGATCAAATGTGGGCGATCTCGTAAAAATCGAAGATGTATCAAAAAAACAGTATAGGCGCATATTAGAGGAAAACGCAATCCCCTCTGGAATTAAAATTTCGGATCAGAATTTTATCTTCCAACAAGATAATGACTCGAAACACAATTCCAAACAATGCCGGGAATATTTGCAGAAATTGGAAGACCATAAAAGTTATGGCGTGGCCTCCCCAGAATCCCGATTTAAATTCCATCGAGTTGCTGTGGGAAGAACTTGACCGAGAGGTGAGAAAATCGGCCCCCACACCTGCTGTTAATATGTGGAAGAACCTGCAAGAGGCATGAGGTAAAATAAACCCTGAGACGTTACGAAAATTAAACGAAAGAATGCCTCGATTGTGTGCTGCAGTGATTAAAAATAAAGGAGGTCATATAGACGAATCTAAAATTTAGTTAAATATATTATGCAACCATTTATTTTAGTTGTAAAAGTATATATTTTTGATATACGTAAATAATAAAAGGATATTAGTATTTCAATTTTGATTTTTGTTACAATTTGCGGGTTAAATGCGAGTGACCAAACACTTATGAGCGATAGTGTAAGTATCTAACAGTCATAACTATTATGAATTTATATACTAAATGAGTAATTATTCTAATTAATATGTGATTCTAAGAAATTAATACGCCACTATGTTAAATAAATATACAGACATAAATTAAATTATCTGTTTATTTTAATTACACAGAATACACCTTCCTGGTATTATCGCTGATAAATTGAACTTTTAATGTGCCACAAAACGAGTTCAGGAGGCATACAATTTCGGTTGTTAGTCACAATAAAAAAATATAGACTATAGTAAGCAATAATTTATTTTCATTTTTTATTTTCAACTTAAACTATATCGACTAAACCTGCGGACATGAAAAGAGTATTTACATAATTTAAAAATGAATAAAGTAAAAAATTACTTGTATACTTATTTATTGCCATGTAAAGATGTATAGAAATATGTTAGAAGTTACTATAAAATAAAAGGGCAATATAAAATTTATGTGTCGTTTAGCTAAGTAAACTTACACTACGAGCCATAAATGTTTGCTCACACGTTTATTTTCATATTGTTCTAATAAACAATATTATAGCCTAAATAAACCCAATATGTTATTAAATTTTAATTAAAAGATGAGAACATAATACATACATGTTCTTGGGTAATTATATATTTAAGTACTTTAAAACTAAATTATTCACAATAACAATTTTACAACCCAGTAATTTGATTTTTTTTCGAAAATTTTAAATGCGATGGTATGTATACAAAAATTTTAGTTTTCGTTCAACTTTCGTAGTGCAAAAAGTTCGTATCGTAGTGTTTGTGTATTATTTTAAAATAAAATCGATATTTTGAATAATGCCGCGTAGAAAAGAACTATCCGTTTAAACACGTGTTCTTATAGTATCTCACCAGGCTTATTAAAATAGACGGTATTCTAAAAACAAAAACGGTACAGCGAAATCTTGATACAAAATGAAGTTTCCTCTGGAACACGACTAATTGGGAAAAACTTAGCAAGACAACGATTCCAAACACACGTCCAAATTGTGTCGAGGGCTTTCAGAGGAATGTGAACTAGAAGGAATAATTGTTATTATGAAATGGCCTCCTTAGACTTGAATTCCACAGGGTTGTTACGGAATGAACTAGATAGACAAGTGCGAAAATCAGTTCGAACATCAATAATAACACTATGAGCTCAACTACAGGATGCATGGTCAAAGGTAGAACCGAAGCCTCTGGCGAAATTACTAGGGAGTATGCCGAGATTGTGACAGGCAGTAATAAAAACCAAAGATGTTCACATTGACGAATCAAAAATTTAAACAAATTTAAAAGAATATTTGTTATAATTGTTTTAAATAATACCTTTTTAAGATTTTAAAACATTTTATATAATTATATAATAAAATTTTAATTTTGCAGTAAGTATACATTTGTTTTTCTATTATTTTCTTGGTGGGCAAATACTTATGACCGGTAGTGTATATCCACAAATAAATGAATTTCTTATTATAAATAAAACAACAACGTTATTTTTTAATACTTAAAACACAATACAAATAATAAGAAAAAGCTGTATACAAATTTTCAATATGTACAACGTTTTAGAAAATAGTGTTTCAAGTATCGTGTTCTAACTAGAAATAAATAGCCGCCGTGTAGCTAGAGAAGTCGCTCGTACGTACATAGTCTGTCAGTAAACCACGGCAATGGATATAAGCAAATTTACGCTATATCGAGTCGAGCAGTAATTTGTAATATAATATTATGCCGAACGTGTGATGATTGACTGTCAACTAAAAGAATTTATCGGTAAATATACAGATTTAAAATATAACGGGGCAAAAATAATATACTTAATGCGCGATAAATCTTTGATGAGAATGTTCTGTAGACACCACTGACTTTATATTTCCAAATAAATAATATAATGGAGTAATTGAATTTGAAATTAAATTACTATAATACAATTTACTTAAAGTTTAGATGTTCATTTACCGCTACTAATAGACCTAGAAATTTGACTTTCTCGCCGTTCACAATTAGTTGATCGTTCATCTGCCTTTATCTTAGCGTATTATTTTCGCCTGTTATGAAAGCAGAAAAGTTGTGTTTTGTCACTACTAAAAGTCAGTCAATGAGCAACACACTAGTTGTTAACTATATTTGATAAAGTATTGCATTTTCTTCGTAATTCACTATCATTAGCATCATACATATATAATCTATCATCGTCCGCATATATAATTAAAAAAGCATCATCAACTACCGAGCCCAGGTTATTAACATACAATGAAAACAAAACAGGTCAGTGTATCGAAACCTGTGGCACTTCTACGTACTATTATGCTTCGATGTGTATCTATCGCAGTTACTGTTTCTATAATTCACACTGACATATTGACACGCATTGCACAAAAACGAGCTGAGTTTTCCTCTGCCACCCCAACAATACCATATAGGAAAAGCTTCTTTAAAAGCATTGAACTATTGATGCTGTCGATTGTCCTACTAAGGTCACAAAAGACCCTCACTGGATATCCACCCGTATCAATACAACTTCTCACTTCACCATAAAATGTCAAAGGAGCAATACCAGTTGTCTTGTCTAGCCGAAAGCCATTTTGGTGATTCATTTGAATAGACCGTCTAAAAAACAATAGTCGAATACATATTTTCAAAAAGTCGGAAAATAACCGTCCGTAAAAAATAAGTTCATTAAACATGTAATTGGCTGGATAATATAAGCAATGGGGTTTGTGGGGATATTATCAAGGTCAGTCGAGCTCTTATTTTTCATTTTCTTATGCATTAATTAAAGCAATTTGTCTCATTAAAAGGAACAAGTAAGATTTAGGTACTATTTTGTTGTATCAAGCCACTAACATTCACCTTCCATCAGTCCGGGATCACCGACAAACCCCGTAGGAAGTAATAGCAAAATGATTATTATCAAGTGTGGCAACAATATTTGGGTTTTCGTAAATATACTTTTACTTTACGCTATTGGGTTCTTGTTCCGTCACTATATATCCCATATAAAACAACAGGCTAGACAATAGGTGGAGAGTAGTTTGAGGAAGATGAAAATAGTTCCATCAGCTTACACTGTTTTTCTGGATGGACATAGTATAGTATACTTCGACTATCTTGAGAAAAGAAGAATCATATACAGTATTACTGGATAAATTGGAGCCTCAAATCAAAAGCTAAACATTACATTTGACAAAGAAGAAAAATGTTTCATCATTAATTACAAAAGCAAAATCATTTGATTTACACATGAAGCTTATTCGCTGAGATTAGTCCCTAGTGAGTTCTTTTTATGTTTCGATTTGAAAATACGGCTTTCTAGAATGAGATTTGGTTCAAACGACTAAAACTAATATCTCTTTTTAGGGTTACGAACTATCTTACTATACGGAGGGAATAAAGTATTTTCAATACTGCTGTAGATTTAAAGGAATGCCATGTAAAACAATAAACTCTTAATTTAGAAATAAAAGTATGTTTCCTTGGTCAAGAACCAAGAAAATACTGGGATCCAGAAAATACAGTAATTTTTAAATTTATTTTCACTACTTTTACTTAAAATACCACTAAGGCAAGCCCTGTATATTGTATATTATATCCGCGCACACATACTAAATCCAAAGTTTATAACGGTCACATCGTACTCAAACGATTGTTTGTTTTCTTAAAAGGATTTCTAAGAAGCACCGGTCCATTAATAAATACTACTGGTTTAACCTCTAACTTATACCTTTTTAACGCCTTCTTTTTTGAAAACAAAAATATTGAATTTAATGCGAGGGTATCGTATTATAAACGGTTTATGTGATTTTAATATGGGCCCCTTGTCTGGCCATTAGACGTGTTAAAACCTTTGTCTTGCTAACAAACAAATAACAAAATACATGTAGTGAAAAACCGAGAAACTAAGAACTAATCGTATTGCTACTAATAATAATTTAAGACATTAGGGCGCAGCCTTAAGGCCTTTGTAATATCTTTCATCTTAAGCTTAATAAAGAGTTCTAAGTAAATTAGATTGTCAGGAAAGGGTCGTGGTAGAAATAAATTTAAGTACATTCAAGAAAATAATTGAGCTCTTCGTAAGTTTATATTATCTAATAATTTTTCTCTTTAAGCAGAATAGGATGTTTTAAAATATTTATATATATTTCTATACACGAAAAACTAAAAGACGATAGAATAAATGTTCGCATGACGCAAATGTGGAAATACTTTAAACAGTGAAATGAAAAGTTACACGAAGGACATTCCAAAAGTAATGAAGATATGAAAAAGTAGTACTTAAGAAACATACAGAAAGTATATAAATTTAGACAATAAAGTAACTACAGGTATGTAAACTTCATCAAGGAAATGAACTGAACCCAAAATGTAACATGAATAATTTGCCGTGAAAGCAGATTTTTGTAGCGACATTTTCTAATTTGGTATCAGGTTGCAAAATGTAAACCAGTAAAATCTGTAAAGGAGTAGAGATACAACTATGAAACCGGGTTCTAAATTTGCCGCTTTTTGCCGTATTCACCATAGATAGCAAAAAAAAGTTTGCAGTAGTCTACTAATTTGATATAAATTTGGCTATAGACTACTTAAAAATTTCAAAAAGAATTATTACTAAGTTTAAATATTGAATTGATAAATATTTAAATGTAATGTTGAGGGGATAATAGAAAAACATTGCAACTGAAAAAAAAATTAAATTATATTTATGTAAACAAATTATAAATACTCACCGCTCAACTAAATTTTTTAGAAAATCTCCGGCTAGCTTAATTGAAACTCTATCTCAGACGAGAGAAGAAACGAATATAACGAATTCATTAAATATTGATTATAATAACTGAATTGTGCCTTACTTAGACTTGATAAATGAACAATCTTTTTTTAAAAAATCAAAATCAATTTAAGGAAATACCATGACCAACTTTATAATAAATAATATAAACGATAATTCCATAAATGCCTTACAATACTATTTATTTAATTAAAACTACTAATGATCTATTATTTAAAAAAAAATTAATCATAAAAACGAAAAAGTGAGGATATAGTATTACTTAATAATAAGCATGCTAATTAGATTGCATGTAAATTGATAAGTAAATTAAGGTTATGTGTTTATTAAACTAAAGTTTCCTTCGTAAAATATTTTAGTACAACTAAATGATTTAAGTGAATATTAAAGTTCAAATAATGTTAATAAGTTTAAATAATTGTAATAAATATAAGTAAGTATATTATCTATTACATAATGAAATATTTACTAATAGTAAGTAAATGCCTTTTTTTTATTCAAGGTTTAAAAAGAATAGGTTTATGTCCAACAACTTTTGTAAATTAATATAATTTTTTAATTTGAATATAATATATAATTATTTAATATTGAATCACTGAAGGATGATATATAACGCCTTTCCACATTAATTTTCGTATTCTGTATACATATGTCGGCAACTAAGTTGTCATCATCAGCCGATAGACTATAAATATTATCTGCTGATAATGACAACTTAGCTGTCGAAATACGTATACAGAATACGAAAATTAATGTGAAAAGGGATTATATATCAAACTTATAGTTATCGAAATACGTATATTAATTTGTCTCCATACAACAATAATGTTACAAGATATAAATCTAAAAATAACGCATTCTTGAACCGTTAGAACTACTTTTAATAAAGGTATGATTAGTCAATGCTAAGCCATTGATTCTATATGAAAAACAACACAACTAATGTCTTTTTGGTCAAGTTAGAAAGTGTTAAAAAATAATACATTTTTCCCTAACAAAATAAAAAAGTAAATTCCAGTTTTCTGAAAGAATAATCCGAAGAATCTCTTACAGTCCCAATTTATTTAAAAAATATTTCTGTAATAAATTAATCCATCTCATATTAATTTAATAACAAAGATATTCATATAATGATAATACTGTCTTGTACAAAATTTGTATTGTTGTCTACGGAAACATGACTTCTTCTCAATGAAAAAAGAAAAAAACCTAGATAGGCACACATATTTAGACAGAGATTTTAAAGCATGAAATTAATGGAGATGGTAAAATAAAATTTACATTTTCGACAAAGACTTTTCTAAATATGTATATTACAGTCGATAAAATCCAGTTTTCTTCATTAGATGCATTTAGGTGTACAAAACTATAAAATCGACTTTACTATTAAATCGTTCACCCATTTAAAAATGGAATATAAAAATATAAGTAAATTACCTATAATCCATTGACGAAACACTTTATAAAATAAAATTTAACCAACACAAGATTTTTATTTATTTAAACATTCAAATTGAACTATTCTGTTTCAAAATTATATTGGCACAAATCCAAGTTATTTGGGGCAGAAAGTTTTGAAATAAAAGTAGTTTGTTGCGTATGTCCAATGTTATAACAAATAAATAATTACAAATAAGTTGAATAAGACATTCTGAGACAACTTTTCTTAGAGACACAACCTAGATATACATATATTTTTAAAATATATAAATTCCATTAGGGTAATTTGGTGTTGCCCACCTTTCTTTGTAACTTTATATTCTTAAACTTGTAAGCGTGTAGGCGAACCAGACTAACATCCGTAGAATAAATAACACTTTCATATACATACATACATATATACAGAGTACTTTTAATGTTGTAGCGTTTTTAAGCGTTACTGTCACTCAAATTGGTTTCTATGAAATAGGGACCAATTCATTCCGAAAATATGATTTTGTAATAGGTTTATTTGCCGTTTCGAATCCGTAGGTAGTTTTTACAGCTTTAGAAGCTCATTTATAGTACCGATAAATGCGATGTAAATCAAATATTCTCACGTATTCGTAAGTGGATAAGGTATAAACCTACGTAGGTATACAATCTGTTGTGAAAATATCCGTTGCAAAAGAATAAGTAGGTGTACGTACACACCACACACAAGCTCTGACTCAATTTTATTTGCTTTTTGTCGCTTTTCAACGTCATCGCGCTTACATACTTATACTTGCTGCACACATAAACTTATAATTAAATAACGTTAATGAAATCTCGTCCAGAGATAAACGATCTCACATTCATTTTGTATGCGAAGAGCGCGGGATAAATGAGTGGCGTCAACGTTCAGGAAATAAGAAATTGGGTCGGCGCCTTGAACGTACTCAAAGACGCATCGATCATGTACTTTCAATCATAATAAAATCATTATTATCATCATTACTGGATAAGAAGAAAACTATTAATGAAATCGAAACAAATAAAGCTGATTAATAGACCGTTTTATTCTAATAGATGCGTGAATGCGGTTCTTTAAAAATAGAATGTTGAAATCTAATGTTTGTAAAAATAGGAAAACACGAGAAATCATCGTTCGCGTTAATTTAGACTCAGTAAAAAATATAGTTTCGGAATTAAATTTATTTAGAATAATTCGGCATTTACGCTAGTTTGTAGTGGTGGTACACTTCACATAGGTAACTTATAGGTTAAACGTTTCTAATACACACACATTTGCATTAAACAACAAAAATAGTAACGTAAGGCAATAAAAAATATAAGCACATGAAATTTTCAAATGTTTATCATTTGTTAGTATACACAAAGTACAGTAAGTTTTCTTATCTTTTTACTGCCTTTATTAAATCAGGAAATTGGAAATAGGTTAATGTAAAGCGTGTTTCAAATTGCGCGGTTTTCTTTAAGAATAAATAAAATATAGATGGCGCACTGAATTTGTCTGGGTATGTGGGTATTTAAAAAGTGTGATATAAGACATTTATAAAAATGGTTTCGTACACGGTACAACACCGCGTTCAAATTGTTGAATTAATTTATGAAAATCAGCGTTCTGTGAAAAGTTTTTAGAAAATTACGTGAATTTTATGGTTTATATAATCGTCCATCTCAAAGCACTATTGGTCGAATTATTAAAAAATTTCAAGAGACCAGTTCCGTGAAAGATCAAAAAAAAGTGAAAAATATAGTCATAGTGGCCGTTCACAAGAAAATATTGGTTTGGTTCGTAGAAGTGTTGCTGAAGATCCTGAAATGTCCATCACACGACGTTCACAACAACTTGGACTTAGTGGATCAACAACATGGCGTATTTTACACAAGGATTTATTTAGCTCTGAAGGCATATAAGGTTCCAATAACACAGGAACTGAAGCCATTAGATCATTTAGAACGTCGTTCATTTGTCAATTTCATCAATGAACTGATTTTTCTCAAAAAAATAATGTTTTCCGATGAGGCACATTTTGAACTTGGTGGCTATATTAGTAAACAAAATTGCCGTATCTGGGGTGAGGAAAATCCACGAATTATTTATGAGAAACCTATGCTCCTAAACGAGTTACTATTTGGTGTGCATTATGGTCAGGTGATGTAATTGGACCTTACTTCTTTGAAAATGCTGCTGGTGAAGCTGTAACTGTCAATGGTGATCGATATCGTCGGATGATAACCGAATTTTTGTGGCCTGAATTAATGAATATTGATCTAGAGGATATGTGATTTCAACAGGATGGCGCTACACCTCACTTTGCACACGAATCAATTGATTTATTGAGAGAAAGTGTAATCTCAAGAAACGCTGATGTTAATTGGCCACCAAGATTATGTTATTTGACACCGTTAGACTATTTTCTTTGGGGTTATGTGAAAAGTCAGGTTTATAAAAACAATCCACAATCAATTCCTACTTTGAAAGATGAAATTATTCGTGTCATTGGTGAGATAGAGCCTCAATTATGTCAAAATGTGATTGAAAATTTTAACAAAAATAAAAAGTTTTTGAAAGTGAATGCAAATTATGTGTTTTATTTATTCTTTAAAAAAACGCGAAATTTGAAACACCCTCTATCAAAAACGAAACACATAATTTTAGTAAATGAAAATTCGTAATTTCCTGCTTATTATATCGTTTTAAATTAAGATAAAAATTATTGAAAAATCCTACTCATGCGGTGAGGAATGGAACCCCAGCCGGGCAGTATGTAATTTACGTTAAATCCATGATGTTATTATTATTACACCATTATAATTAAGACATAAATTAGGATTTAATTCCACTCTAAGAAGCGCTATAAAATATCATATGCAAGATAAAATAGATGTGTAGTTACGCAACAAAAATATTGCGATAGAACAAGGAATATTAAAGGAGAGATTAGCTATGTCTGGTGTCGAACATATGACACAAATAATGATTACTTATTGTAAGATTCTATTATTAAAGATAAAGTGCATAAGCTATTAAAATGTCCGCCTTATTGCCGTACTTTAAAAATAATTGAAAAGTGTGGTCACAAGTGAAATAACTTATTAGAATGGACAATGCAACTTAAGTTAAAAGACATTTCATCGCTAAAGTTGGCAACTAAAAAAGGTGAATCATTTCGCAAATTTCAGATCATGTTAAATACTTATCTTCCGCAGTTGAACACGAAATGTGGAAAGTGGATGAAACACAAAGTGTTGTGGAATAATTTTACATTTTATAAAGCTTCTTTTTGTCTAATAATCTATGTGTTATTTAAACATTCAACAAGTCAATAATTGACTATGTACCTGGTTTTATTGTCAGCTTTCTAATTAGTAGTAACATAAATAATTTTAATGAGTTTCATAAAATGCCATTAGTAAACCATAATAATTTTATTATTACTGTATGTTACTTTTACAGTTCTGTCATTACACATTTTTAACTGTACATAAAGGTTTAGCTACAAGTCTGTTTCCTAATCAATAAATAGTCAAAAAGTATTTAGTATATACATATGGATAATTTATTACAGGTACTTGTTAAAAATTACATGACAAAATCTCCAAGAAATGACGATCTGGTAGCGACATATTTAATTCCCATAAGCTGTCTACTTCAGACGTAATGTGAAACGTGAATAAAATCAATAATTCTTTCTAAATTATTGCAGGAAATTAGTCCAATCACATTGTTATCAAATTTCTTTTCTAATTTGAAATTTTTCTGTTCGACATTGTGAAGCTTCATTTTGTGTAAATTATTAGTGGTTCCGCTGTTACTTTGCTATTTAGATAGACTACATAACCTATGATTATTATAAGATTTAGATAATACATTTTGAAACCTGAACAACTCAGCTGCAATACCCTTCACAGCGAAGACAAATTTTATTAGGATGATATAGTTTCTCTCAATGATTCTCAATCATGTCATTTTTGTCATTATCTTAAAATAAATAGATTTCCAAATATTTCAGTCAATAATGTTGACAAATGAACGCAAATTATTTGAGAAAAAGTTTTTCTATTCATGCAATAATGGGAGACTGTGGCTAAATAAATACTCAAACAGGCAATAAAAACCTCTTACCACACTAGTGTGGTAAAAGATTTTTTTGTTTCCTGTTTAACTATTATGTACTCTTGATTTAAAATCTTATTTAAATCAAATATAGACTCTGTAAATATCATATGAGTGTGTCGTTATCACATAATTGATGCTGTATGTTCTTGTAATTAACATTATCCCTTTAAATAATAAGTAACTCCATTATTTACTACGTTTTAATATATAAAAGCTTATAAAAATTATATAATTTTTTCTTATGAAAAAAAAACTTGAAAACTATGAATATAAGTACAGAAAATAGTAAACAATTAAAGCATATTGTATCTTATAATGAATAAATGATTAGGAATGAATATACATATGCAGGCCTCTTAAATAGCAATGGAAGCGTAGATATATACAAGTCTAAAGTTCAAGAAGAGGATGCAATCAGATCAACAATATATTGGAGGAAGATTAAATTAAAATTAATATAAACAATAAAACCGTTACCTTTAAAAGTGATGATTTAACCAATATTATAGTGACGATAAAATGCTGAGGGTACCTATGCATATAAGCAATTTATTTTCTATAAAGCCTTACGGACAGAAAACGTATACGGCGATTGAGTTATCTATCACTTTGATACCCTTAAGCCTTCACTTTAGTTACTTGTATAGAATACCTTTCATGATTAGATGCAAATAAGTCCTGCAATTTGTACATTTTTCCAAAATTTTTTTCCTCGGTTTTATCAACAATATTTCTTTCATAAATCTCTTCGCTAATATCGCAAACATTCGTCCTAAGCATTCTAGCTATCTCTTATGAATTCTTTCTACTACTGATTCCAAATACAGTTTCTCTGTTTTTAATTCGTCCAATTTAATGATATCTAATATACTTCTCCTAGGCCTGATTTCACATACTTTGATCACAGTTCTGTCTGTCAAAGTTCAACTTTACAGTAGTTGCAGGTTATATAAATTACAAACTTTTAATCTTGTCTTGAATTTGTTCTCTTTTTAGTAAATATTTTAGTATCGCACTGTATATTTGGTTGGCTTTGTGATTCAATTTAATTTAAATTTGATTTTTTCATTTCCTTCTGTTATCGATCTCGGATTTTATACATTTTGCACTTCGCTTTTTCTTTTGATGTTTTTTCTTTTTTTACTCCTACAAACGTTGCTTCTGATTTTTTTCTTCTAAATTAGCATACATATTCTATTTTTAAAATTTCTTTTTCCATGTTTTAAGTGTTTACTTCCAATGCTTATACTATTGCACACAGTTAAATCATCTACATAAATTAATTGTTTGACTATTACGACATGAGATCAAGCATTATTTTATGGAAAAATAGATGTTGGCAACTGTTGAAAAATGGATAAGTGTGCGGGTTCTAACACTGAGTTTAAGGAGCTATTATCAGTAAATATTACGTGTAATCTTTTTCAATGGAGTTATATTATTCCAGTTGACCTCTATACTATGACTCACAATATTGCGACTACACTCAACTTTTAGTCTTCGCCGTACTTAAACGCAACAAAATAGAAATTCATCCGCAAATATATCCTTTAGTCATTGTTGCCTCTATTGTCGTCTTTCAATGATCAACTTAATTCTAATTGTTAACGATGCATAATGGTAATTTAGGACATCACACTCACACCATTACAAGTAAACGACGTCGTGCAAACCTACGAAACTAGTGTCTGCGAATTAAACATTACTTGAAACCATTGTCTTCGCACTCTCACAACTGTGATGTTGTGACAAGTTCATTACCATATTTTCCCGAATTGAGAGTCCGGCTTCTCGAAGATCATTAATCCATCCATTTTCTAGTGCTGTTTGTTATGCGGTTCTTTCTCGATATCATGGCATTGTCATAGACGAATGAAACGCCAGTGATGTCAACACATACCCATAAAGTAATTTAGGTTTTGTACAGAAGCACATGTATTGTCTTAGTACTTAAATATCAAGAACAAATACACTTATTTTAGACACTGTATTAGCGATCTTATTGAGTTATTCCTTCACTAAATATATGCGTATTCAAATTTAGGTACACAATTTCTAAAGGTAATTTTTAAATTATATTTTATATGAAATATATGGTCTACGTTTTTTTGTAATGCAAATAACGAGTATGAAAAATAAGGGAGAAAATAGTCAACCAGTCTTACAATCTCTCCAGAATGTATGTGGTTAAACCCATACATAGACGTATCAAGCAATTTTTCGCGATTTTGTTGTACTGGTTTTGTAGGCATCATTTATATTTTATTATAAAATTTCAAACAGATCTTTTAATAACTCAATTATTATTTGTAGACTGGGTATAAGTAATAATAAATACTTAGCGATTGCGTTTGCACTTGAAGAATATACTTTTATTTTGATAGTTAATGCTCGTAGAGGGAATGCAGATGGAACATGAATTTATTCATAGCAATCGTGTTTTGATCAATATCCTGAACAATTTCTTTTGTGTAAAGGTTTTTTATGATGTGTTTGGTTTTAAGAAGAAACATTGTATTTACAAAACAATAGATTAGCTTACTTCGTTAGAATGTTGTCGATGATATTCAGACTGTTGAACAACAAAATACAAGAAAATCTTTACGAAAATTGTCAGCACAAATTGATAATTTTAACAAAACTATGTAACTTAGAGCTAATTAAGTATATTTTATTATTGCGAGGTCATTGGCGAGGATTTATTTCAGAGAAAAAAAGGCACATTACATACACCAAAAGTTTTCGTTGTACCAAAACTTTATCTCCACGATGCTGAACCTTAAATTGCTTACAGTAAGTAGTTGAATAACCATTTAAATTAAAATTAAATTTTAAATTTTTCTCTTTTAACTGATGAATCCTGGTCTTACTCATCAGGTCACTTAATACGCAAAATTATAGATGATTGAAAGCCTTCAAAATTTTGTTGAAACTGACTTGCATCTAGCTAAAATTAGTATATACATGGCAATATCACGGCGAAATATTAGGTCTTCAATCACTGTAGAAAGATAGTGTGTCCATATTTTAGAATTGCACAATTGTACGATAAAGTAATTGATGGTATTTCCAACAAGACATTGTAACACCCCATATTTGCTGAATTAGTGAGAATATTAAGAGAACTGGTTTGTGGCCTCCCTGTTCATCAGATTAATGTTTATTTGGCTGAAAGAATGTTATCTCGATTTGACTCAAGCTATTCAACAGGAAGTTGAAGCAATTACAGAAGAAAAATTTCACAATGTTTTTGAAAATATGAAACGAAAGATTAATTTATATTTCGAAGGTAGATATTTCCAACATTTATTGAACAAAATTATAATTTTAGTATTGTTTTTTTTGACATTATGAAACTTTAGCATCAATATAAAGGTTATGTGCGAATATTTACTATATTTTAGTAATAAATAAAAAGCCACTAACAATATATGTATACAGAGTTACTAATTTACTTGAAAATTAGACTAAAAGTTCACTTTAAATCATTTCGATACACTCTATATTATTTAATTATGTATATATAACTATATAATAATTAGTGATCTTAAAATTCAAAATACAATACGAATAACACATTGCCAATATCTACATATTAATTTATTCATACGTATTCTTCAATCGTAGAAAGGTTCCTAGAGACATACAATTATAAAATATTGTACTATTGTATATACACTAGTATGAGTATGCACATGCCTAGATATTATCTTTCTGATTATAAACAAACAAGATATTTCCACCTGTATTTACCATTACTTCTGTATGTTTTCGAATCGCATGATGACATGAAGCAGACTTATTGATTACACATTATAAATATAAATAAAGATGCCTCGTTGTAAGTAATTAATATGCACATATGTTCAAAATAAGAGAACATGCAAATAAAAACAAAGTAGAATATTAAAAGAATGTGAGGTGATGCATTGCATATGAAAATAATGTTTTAATTAACGTACCTAACTAAAAATGTATATTCTTTTGCTTAATGTTTCTATAATTACCTTGCACTTGCACCGCATATATTAACTTTAATAATTTGTTTATAATTATTTATCATATATAAATATAAAAATAATATACATACATAAAAAAATATCGCATAACCTCAATTCATTTTAAATTTTCAAGCATAAATTGCATTAATTATATTGTGTAACTTACACGAGTGTTTTTTGATATTTATATAAATTAATTACCTAATTTATGTATATTTACTTATTTATAAAAAAAATCGAAACATAAAAATTAAAAGTAAATGTCATGAAATTATTTATTGATGAAAGAAAGTGTGCCAAAACATTAATTCATGTTCCTAAATTTAGAGGACAACTTTCCGCAGCCGCCAATTTTTAAAATCTTACGTAACCTAGAGGAGCAAAATAACTTAAGAAAACAAATAATAATAAACCGATATATCTACAGATGTACATATATTCGAATGCACATGTATATATGGGATCGTTTTTTTACCCATAACATCCGGCAAGTTTAAATATACCACACATCTGGTATGTACACTACAATTATGTCGAAAGCAAGACAGAATAAAATACGTATTATTTTCGAAGAGTTACTTTTAAAAATAGGTTTGTAGATAATATGTATATTGACATAGAAATCAAAAATTATGTAATCAATAATTACATGGGAAGTACATTAAATCGATAAGAAAACGCAAGAGTTAAGAATAAATGAAAATTCTATTATTGTTTTTTAATTTACAAATACAAGTTAGTAATGATTTCATTCAACAAATTAAAAATTTCAATAGAACATTAAAAAGAAAACACAACTTACCAAAAAAATCCTCCCAAGTATCATCCGAATCACTCATATTTAATAAAAACACAAAGTGACAACACCAATAATCGAATTGGACCACATTGTACACAAATTAATTGCAATTACACTCTGTCAAATAAAAGCATAGTAAATAACTTAACAGTTGTTTCCAACATGTTTCTTAGATTATGTTTTTACGGAGTATAATGCCTGGCGGTACTGCAGACGACAAGCAAACGCAGACTGCGCATTCACAGACTACACTCTAGGAGGAGTATAAGAGAATACTGGGTGAATTATTTGTTTATTGTTTCTAATATTCCTTGTGTGTCTTTGTTCATTTTGATTGATAGTTTTTGAATTTTGAAAAGACCAATGCTCCACTACTGCACAAGCATCAAAATAAATAATGTTTATGTCACTCAATTGGGTACGAGTGACGTTTATATACTCGATTTACTCGGACGCATGTCTAGGAACGGTTAGTTAAATGATCCATGTTCATAGACGATTAGTGCGACTGTGGGGTCAATTTCCGCGTTAGGTAAACTTAAATCCTTATACGTACTCTTTATCTTCCTTGAATTGATTGAAAATAATTTATTGAAAAGTCAAGTACTTACTAGTGTTCATTGAATACTGTTTAAACTTGTTTAAAAAGTAGAGCGACGTCCACGATAAAGGAATGCGGTATACATTTCTACATATAATTACAATGATTATTTTTTCTTGAAAGATTTCTATAATTAAAATCGTCACGTTTCTGTAGGATTATTGTAACATAATACACTTACATATATTTCGACACTGAACAAGCGATTTTCAAAGGGCTGAAATATTGAAAAGTGTAATAAGTGGTTATAAAGCTACGGCATATGAAAAGCAAAATTGATTAACATATAAATACTACTTACATTAATTGTATGTAATGTGTGTTTTCAGCCACATTTGATTGTGTTTTAAGATTTTTTAAATTTGTAAAATGATAAATAATATAATTAACGAAAAGACTCTTAAATTTCAACCTATGCTCAAGTAATTCTGCTTTGAAAATATTGTATAATTAGTGAATTATAAAAAATTATTAAAAATTTATTTTAAAAGCATTCTCGATCTTCTCGATCTTAACTTATACTTAGACGTTGTAATTAATTAAAACAAATACATTTGATTCTGATGTATTATGCTCATGCGCATAATAATATGGATTATTTCATCCTTGTCAAATAACTAAAATGAATAATTTATTTGGCTTATTTTCACCAGCTCGATTTGAAGTATATTTTTTTAATAATTTCCTCATATCATTCACGCTTAGTATAGCAAAGTTATAATTATTGTTAGTAGTACTTATGAATTTTCTATAATTAAAATAATTGCCATGAAATCCACTTCCTTATTTTATGTTAGTTTCAGAAATGGTAGAATGTAGAAAAAATCTTCACGAATTGCATTTTTTATTAAATGTTTTATAAATTGGAAAACAGTGCTATATCACAGTGTAAATTCTTCATTATATATATAATGATATGTAATGGGTCAAGGTTAGGTAAATGTATGGATCCATTCAAATATCTTTGATATACTTGATACTTTTAATAAAATTTTTCCACTATTTTAATGCAAATAGGCAATTCGATTAGCAAACTTATATTCGAATCAAACTTCCGGTTTAGCCGGAAGTGTACATCCTGTATACTTTTGAAAACTTCAATAGAACTCTGCTTTGGAAGTTCAGTACTAATAAAGTGTAGCAACCTTTTGTTCAATAACAACATACATATTTATGTGGATTGTCTTTTAAGTTTTGCATATAAAACTGGAATAAAACAGTAGAGAGCTTTTAAAGTCTTCATTGTTTTTCGAAGTATTTTTGACGAAGATTAATGCACTTTTGCATGTGCTCGAACCAACTCTGGAAGCAGTTGTTTCACTCATTTGTTGGTACAGTCAAAATTGCGTTTTGAAAGCCTCGACTGCTCTTTCTGACGACTGGAACCTTTGACCATGCAGTCTATTTTTGGTTCTCGGAAAAGTAAAGGAATGAAGATGGTCCAACAATTCGACGTTTTGTTGCGGTAAAAATTCAATTGTCTTGCGTGCTGTGTGCGAACTTGCATTGTCTTGGTGGAGGATGATTCGTCGTTTGGGGTTGGTTTTTCGATGCTCAGCGATGACTTCCAGCAAACAAATGGTTGTATACCAATCGGCAGCAACAGTTCTTTGATCTTGTAGAGGAATTGTTGCTACATGACCTGCTTTCGAGACAAATGTTACGACCATCTTTCCGAAGACACTTCGGGCACGGATGATTTTGTCCACTTTTCTTCAAATTGGAACACACAAACAGACGACTGGCGTTTATTTTCTGGCTCGAGTGAAATCAAGATTCATCACCACTGACAATATTGTACACGTTTTTAGAGTTTCTGGCGTTGAAGCGAGTTTTTTGACACCAATTCACCCTAGCTGCTTTCTGTTCTTCGGTCAACAGATGCGATATCCAACGGGAAACTAACTTTTTACACATTATTCTTTATGCCAAATTTTTTGAATTAAGGTCTTTGAAATCCCCAATAACGCCTCAATCTAGCGATATGTCACATGTCGATCTTTGTTCATGATCTTGCGCACAGCATCGACGTTTTCCTGAGTGACTACCGTGTTTGGTGAACCTGCTCTTGACTCGTCGCTAAGACTAATCTGTCAACGTTTGTATTCTCTATACCAACAAGAAATTGTTGTTCTGGCGCTTCATTGCCGAAAACAGAAACCAACTCGGCGAGGCATTCTTTTTGAGATAATTGTCTTCGAAAATTATAAAAAATTATTCTACGAAAATGTTTTCTGTTTAATTTCATTTCACAACTAACTTGTTAATTTTGATAGTTCGTTGTGACTACAACACTACATGTATCACACACAATCTTTGGATTTAGGTTAACTAAAGATGGAGGTTAATTTGTAGTACTGACGTTTGATTAGTGGCGCCCTCTTTGTCTGTCTCACTATGCAATACTTAAAAGACATCCCACGTACTTAAAACTGACATTTTAAAATCATGTTAATGTTTAATAGATTGTGGAATTAGAATTCACGACTTGATTTAAACTGTCAGAGTTATCTTTGCAGACATCTAAATATTAAAAATGATTCAATTAACTTAAAATGAACGTATTGAAATTTCGATAATGATTGGTTTTGGTGACCGCGTCAGATCTTATAAAGAAATATTAAATTTATTTAACAAAATGCATCATGATTGTCGGCATCCGATATCGCAAACTATCGTTGGTAAATCATTGAGAAGGTATAACTTCACCGGAAATCTTAGAAACAAAGCGGACAAAATATTTCTATAGCATTAGAAGAATTACCATAAACTTCTGCTGCATTCCTTCCATTGAAGCATGAAAATATCATCACTATATTTAGTGCAAAAAACTATTGAATGAAGATTATGATCGTAGAATTGAATTTTGCGAAGGAAGGATGGAGACTTGCAACAATGACCAATATTTACAGATGATTTGCTGTTTTCCAACAATGTTACGTTTTGTTTGAATGATACTATTAATCGCCATAATCAATATTGGTCAATAGATGATCTTCACTGGATGCAAGAACGCACAACATCCACAGAAATTAGTCGTCTAGGCGGGTATTTTCAGAAATAATATTATTGGTCCATTTTACAATCATGGTTCACTAACTGGATAGAGACATTTAGACCTTTTACATGATCGACTTTTCCCCAATATTGAGAAAGAACTACGTGAAGTGTTTGGTTTCAACAAGATGGAGCACCCCCTCACTATGCGCATTCCAAGTTTTTTGGACAAAACATTCTCAAATCTGTAGATTGAATTGAATGACCTGCATGGTTACGCTAACTTTTTTTGATTCAATAGAAATATTTGAAACCATATACTTATTTGTTTAACGTTTTTCAACATAAGAAAAACATCGATGTATTGCTCAAAAATATCGATGATGGTATTAGTAGTCGAATATCAGTTTCCTTCAAATCGTTTTCTTAATATGCGCCTCTTGATTGAATTAGCGAATTAGCCATAAAAATACTTTTCATATATAATGTGCATATATCACGATCCAAATTACATTGGAAGCTGTAGCTAAGTGAGTAATAAAAAAAAGTTAAAAACCCTTATTTCGATAACTAAGTTAGCAACTTCAATAGTAATTAACCTAATTTTAATTACTACTGAAGTTGACAACTTCGTTGTCGTAATAATATTTGGTATGATACTAAATATTAATGTAGTAACTAAATTAATTTTAACTACCAAGTTGTTATCTTCCATAGTAATTATAAGTAATTTAGTAGAGAATTGAATTCCGCAGATTTTTTTCTTTGGTGCCATTTAAAATCTGTGGTTTATATTTGACGACCGCTTACCATTACAATAGAAAATAATTGAGGAAGTGTAGTCAATTCAGGAGGAGGCATTGGCAAATGTCATAGAAGAATTTATTCACAAGCTTGCATACTGTCTGGAAATGAGTGCTCATTACTTCGGAAACTTTATTTTTTCGTGTTCATTTTTTTTGTTAATTATGGCAGGTTAAGTTAAATACTGAATTTTAATTCCATTATCTATTGCAATTCTCAAAAATTTTATTTAAAATGAAATAAAATAACGTAATTTCCGACTAAACCGGAAGTCTGATTCGAATATAAATATGGTCATCGAATTTCCTATTTGTATCTACTGAAATGTATAAAATTTGATTAAAATTTAAATAGCCATGTGAGACATTCGTATGGTTCCATAAATTTGCGTAACCCTGTATATTTAATACTATAGAAACGAATTATCACACAATGCATTGAGTACATAGAAAAAAAACTAATAAAAGTTCCTAATATAAATCAAAGGCCAGTCAACTTAAAAATAGTTGAATATGAAACGTGTGCGATATTGTGTTCTTGAACTAATTTAGGACGAAAAATCGATTCGACAAACCCCAGTTCGCTTATTTAAATAGTATTTGTTTGCAGTCGATAGCATATGGAATACCAGTTCATTTGCAAAGTGTACTATGGGTTTCCTTAATTATCGATACTCGATGTTCTAGCCTGTATTATTTGTACACGAACATTTTAATTGGTGACAAATACCTAATAAGAAAACTTACAAGCTTAAAATTATGAAATATAAATATTTCTTAAACATTTTTGTGATCTTAACAAAATATTTTGAGTTCATATTTAAACCAATTTTTAAATAAATGTACACATATATATGTATGTTTGGTATACTAGCGAGAAGAATAGACATCTTTATTGATCGGTTATACTCGGTCATGTGTGTGAAGGGTGACACTATTGCTTTACACAGCTGTATTGCTTATTTGAAATAACGCATTTGATAGTCACGAATAGTGAAATAAGAGATGTACGTTTTTGGAAAAAGTAAGTCTCCCTCTGGTCACGATTAAAGATCAATATTATGTTCTGAGGCGGATCCAAACATTCTCTTCTCTTTTTATGTTCACATTAGTAACTAGTGTTTACGTATTTGAAAGCGGAAATGGATCTGCCCTAGAAAGCAGTATTGATAGTTAGTTGCATAAAGAATCATTTTTATTAAGTAATATTTATATTTGTCAATTATTTCAGAATAATTATAATTACTTGATAAGATTTCTTATTAGACAGTTTCCTTGAATTTTTTATGTTTAAATTCTGCTTTAGCTTATTTACTTTTTACCAGATTATACTTAATATCGTCAATTTCTTGTATAATCAAGATCTGTGTTATTACGTTTCGTTGTATCTAGAAACAATATATTTATTTTAATTCTCTTCTAAATCCTCTTTACCTAGCTTCATACCTTCCACGCTTTTTTTCGTATAATTTTCTTCTTAATGTAATATAATCATCAAGATTAACTTGTATGAGGATGATTTGAAATGAAGCAAATAAGTTAGGGTGATACGTTTTTCTATTATTTTTCAACATATCCCTCTTCAACTTCAACGCAATTGGACCAACATTGCTGGTGTCATTATACCATTTTTTTAATGATCTTTTTCAAGACCCACAAAATACTGCTCCATTGTTGCAATAAGTCATTTCTTCGATCGAAACTTCAAAAATTTGTTTAGTGCAGTTTGTTAATTTCGTTTGTAAAATAAGTTTATAAAAATTATCTTCTTTGAATGCTAAACAAAATCAACCCGCTGATAGAAATGTCTTGACTTTTTTGGAGGAGTGCTACCATGATGTTAAAATTGTCGTGTGGATTCAGAAACATAGTGGTTAAGTCAGGTTTCATCAACTGTAACTAATATTCACACAAAATGACTTTGGTTCTTGTTAAACAGCTTCAAATAATCTCTTTCGGAGTTGTAGTAGTTTTCGATGGTTTTGGTTGAACATCATCTTCAATATTCATGTCTTCTCATTTAAATTGCGCAATCCAACGATAAATTGTAGCTTTCGAATGAGCATTGTTACCCAAACTTTGTTGCATGTCAGCCAAAATTTCACGTTCTACTTCTTTAAAAAAAAAATACCGGATTGCACCACAAAATTGCAAGTATTTCAATTTTAGAATTTTCCATCTAGACATCATATTCACAATTTCGTAACTTTCAAATCGAGTAATAGAAATTAATCGAGTTTCAACTATTACTATAAGAAAAGTCAAGGTTAGAATAATACTAACTTTTTTGAAAGATAAGGTTAATAGTCGAATCTCAATACCCTCTAAATGGTCTTCGTAATGTCACTCATTTGGTTCTCTTGATTGAATTACCGAATTAACTATAAAAAATATTTTTTATCTCATATACATACATCAAATTACATTGGAGACTGTGACTAAGTGAATAATCATAAAAGGTATTTCGACAACTAAATTGTCATCATCAATAGCAAAGAAATTAATTTTAATTACTACTAAAGATGACAAGTTATCGAAATATGTATCTAGTAGTACAAATATTAATGTGATAATTAAATTAATTTTAATTACTAGGATGTTATCTCCGGTAGTAATTAAATTAAATAATTAAAAAAGATAACTTAATTGTCGAAAGACAAAGTGCAATACAAATATTATTTATTATTATATTAATGTAGTAAGGGTTCTTTTTTTGATATATCATGATACAGAATATACACTCCGCGCAACATGAATAGGACCACCCGACTTGTTGCAAGCTTTCGGTGGTTTGAAAAACTATTCATTTACTAAAAATACAATGCAAGTTTGTAATGGTATGATATGGCAAATAATACGCATTAGTGCGCAATAGTGCCTAACGTTATGCATTGGGTGACGTAAGTACCACATACATATAAAATGCACCGCGCCGGTGGGATACGACCAGTATTTAATAGTAAGCTACCGGATGAGTGTCGAGTTACAACGTGTATCCGGATAAACAAACATCTGTAATTAAGGGTATTGTGCAACGATGGGACGACGGAAGTGCTTAAGTATGGAAGAAATTGGAAAAGTTAAAGCGTTCCATCAAGAAGGGTATTCCTCAAGGGCTACTGCAAAGAAAATAAGTCGATCACACCAGGTTGTGAACAATTTTATTAGGGATCCCGAGAATTATGGAAAACGTTTTAAAGGGCGAACAACATCCGTTACAACTAAGAGAGAACGTCGAGCCATATTACGCGAAGCATCGACTTCGGCATTAACGGCAAGACAAATCGCGAATAACGTTGGAACGAATGCATCGGTAAGAACTGTACAGAAGTTACTGAAGACCTGTCCGCATTTAAAACGTTTGAAAATTAAACGACGGCCTCCTTTAAGGGAATTTCAGCGCACTGCACGTCTTCAGTTTGCTCAAGCAAAAATGGGGTGGACAAGAGAATGGCAAACTATTATTTTCAGTGACGAGAAGAAGTTTAATTTAGATGGCCCGGATGGGTTTTCTTATTATTTCCACGATTTACGTAAAGATGAAGTGATTCAGTCACGAAGGCGAGCCGATGTTGGTTCAGTCATGGTATGGGGAGCTGTTTCCTATAACGGACCTGTTGATTTAGTAATAGTGAAGGGCAGACAGAATTCGGAAAAGTACGTCCAGCTGCTGCAACAGGTGAAAGACAAATTTTCCAACGTTATGGCAGGTGGGCCATTTATTTTCCAACAGGATAATGCCAGTATTCACACCGCGCGCATTGTTCGACGCTGGTTTCAAGAACAAGGCATAGAGGTTCTCGATTGGCCATCGCTCTCCCCGACCTGAACATCATAGAAAATGTTTGGGGATGGTTGTCGCGTAAATTGTACTCCAATGCTACCCAATTCAGTTGCGCTGACGAACTAGAGCAGGCGCTGAAACGAAGTTGGGCGGAACTTCCCGTTGACTACTTGAGAACCCTGTATAATTCCATTCCATCCCGACTATTTGAGGTTATAAGAAATAATGGCAAAAGTACTCATTATTGAACAATAAAGTATTTTGTTATTGCAAACGAATCTTTTATTTTGTAGATTGGTCGTATTCAAGTGGCGTTTAATTACTCTACTTATTGTCATTAGTAACGTACATTTGCACTGACTTTTACAAAAATTATATTTGGTACCTACATATATCTTTTTATCAACCCTCTTATTTTTGAAAATAACAATTCCAGCGCGCTACCATGTTTATACCAACTACAAATGTCATATATGCAGTTGGTCCTATTCATGTTGCGCGGAGTGTATGTATATTTGTCTGTGTACTAAAAATTCTAATGAGTTAGTAACTGAAAGCCTATCAGTCACTAACTCATTAGAATTTATTCAAAGGATTAAAGATTGTAAATTAGAAGAAGGGGAAATTTTAGTATCATTCGACGTAACGTCATTGTTTCCTTCGGTACCGATCCCAGAAACTTTAAAATATTTAGAAGAACTTCTTCACAAAAATTAGATCGAACCAGAGAAAATAAAGGAATACGTGAAATTAACAAACCTTTGCATGTCCCAAAACTGTTTTGAATTTGAAGGGAAGTTTTATGAACAACAACAGGGAACAGCAATGGGCAATTGTCTTTCTTTATTCATAGCGGACTTATTTATGAGTAACTTTGAAATTGAATTAAAACATAAAGCTAAATATTTTCCAAGAATCTGGATTAGGTATGTCGATGATATTTTCGCGATTTTCAATACACATAAATGCAACTTGGATGATTTTGTCAAACAGTTAAATTTAAAATTTCCGACAATTAAATTTACAGTAAAAAAAGAAAACAATGACAAGTTGTCTTTTTTGGATACCTTAGTTATTAGGAATAATCTCAAAATAGAAACTGATATTTTCCGAAAAGAAACCAATGTCAATAGATTTATCATATCATGCAACAAAAGATGGCTTCATTCAATTTTCTTATTAATCGTTTGATTAATTTCCCACTAACGAATGTAAGATACGAAAGAGAATTGAACTTCATTAAGAATATCGCGAGATACAATGGTTTTGATTCGGAAATAATCAATGGATTAATTAGAAAGGCTAACATAAGAAAAACAATCCGTGATACCACATGTCTATCACCACAGAGCAATCGGGAAAAGCAATTTGTATGTTTACCTTATCATCGTATGACAAAAAATTTAAATAGTATTTTTAAAGAGCGCAGTTTTCAAGTCTCTTTTCGCTCCAGTAATTCAATCAAAACCCTTTTAGGAAATGCAAAAGACAAAATCGAAGAAAATAATAAATCGGGAATCTACCGAATTGAATGTTTAGATTGCAGTAAACAATACGTCGGCCAAACTAAACGATCGATCTAAACCCGGTATAAAGAACACCTTGCGCACATAAAATTCAATCGACCAAAAAAATCAGGTATAGCAAGGCATGTTTTAGAAAATAACCATAGTGTTAACATGGATTGTTTACATTTGATAAAAAACGTGAATAATTATCGTGAATTAGACACGTATGAACGCATGTACATTTTAAAGAATAAAAGCCATGTGGTGAATAGTGACACTGGACCGACCCAGACGTCCCTTTTCGGTCTGCTTAATGTCATAAGAAGAGGAACACTGTACTAAATCACATGCAGGTACTTATCGGTCGTGTCCGTGTTCTTTTTTGAATGTCATTCATCCTAGTTTAAGTAAAACAATTTTAAAAATCTTGTGAAGCGAACATTCAGTGTACATTTAGGTTCTCAACGGTGTGGATCGCGTACGGAGTTTGTTTTCGTACAGATATTCTTCGCCGTGGTTTACCAGGTGCGACACTTTGCGGTTATCCGCTGATGATGACAACTTGGTTGTCGAAATGCGTATACAGAATTACAAAAGTTAATGTGGAAAGGGGTTATATATCAACCTTAGTGATTAAGTTAATCAACCACAGGCCCCATCAAATTCAACTACGAAAGGTAATGAGAATATGCGACAAAACTTTGCATACACGGTACGAACATAAATACGGCCGATTTAATAAAGGTGTTACGGGTACGTAACAACTCAGTACAAAAGGAAATTACTACTTAAAATTTACTTTATTTAATATATTTTAAACGCTTTTTACAATATCGTTCCAAAAGAGAGATTCGTTTTAAATTTTTCCAACATATGCGGTTCGTTAATAACTTGTTTAATAGGAATAAAGCTGCCCATTGTGTCCGCTCAACAGTGGTGGAAGTGGGAACAATATGAAGTGAAGTATATAATCTGCATATAAAGAGTGTATGTTCGTTGATGATTTTGCGTTTTATCACAGAGAATAAGTAAATACATCAATTTTAACATTAGCGTCGTATATGGGCTATATTTTATTTTCTTTTTGATTTTTGATTTATGCAGTGTAAATTATCAAAATTATGTACGTAATTACAAGTTTTGCGAATTGACTAAAAGCTTACTATTAATATTAACTATTCCCGAGTAGCATAATGCGTAAAATAAAAAAAAACAAGATAGAAAATATTGTAAAGCACTTACCTCTTTAACTAGTGTCTTCAGCAATCGTTATTAACAACTAGATGAGATCGGGTGCTGGATCAAGTACGCTGCGATGAAAAAATTTTCTTATATGCTGAAAAAAATCTACTGATGTAATATTCGCATAATTGAAATAATCTTGGAACTTAATTAAAAAGTAGGCCAAAATTTTACTTCAATTTTACTAACATTACATCACCAGGTGTTAAACAGTCGTTTTCAGCATATAAAAAAAGTTTTTCATTGCGATGAACGTACTTGAGGCAGCAGCTTTTTCCTTATTTTATCCAGTTGATGATGAATACTGAAGACGCTGCTTACAATGTTTCCTATCTTAGTTTCTTTTATTTGACATACTGTATTACGCGAACATAATTAACTTTAATAGCAAGCTTTTAATTTATTCAGAAATCTCATAATTACGTTTATAACTTTGATAATTCGTAGTTTATAAATCAAAGATTAATAAAATGAATACAAAAAATATCCCATATATGCTTTTTAATTTATAAACTGGTGTGTTTATTTATAGTTACAAAATGCAAAATCACCAAAGAAAATGCATGATATTGTTTATTTGTCGCTGTTGGGTGAGACAATGATTCACTCCGTGTATGCCCACTATATATTTTGCTTCGTTCTATCCACAAATTATACAAAGATTACTAGGAAAGTTTTGCAATACAACTTTGTTTATTTAATTTTTTCAAAGTCATTTCCTCTACACTCAATACACCTCTCCATCCTCCGAAACCAATCGTTAAACCAGTTCTGCCAAGTTTCACTAGGGAGTAGAGCACACTCGTTGTCCCGAGCCCGCAGAAGGTCCTCATTACTGGAAAACCGCCTACCTTTTAGCTTCATTTTCACATGCAGGAACAGTGCAAAGTCGCAGGGATCAAGATCTGAACTGTAGGGAGGGTACTCGAGAAGTTTCAATCCTGTCGTGGTCAAATATTCGATGTAGGCTTTGGCGCGGTGAGTTGGAGCATTATCGTGATGGAGGAACTAGGTGTTCATTCTCGACTTTGGCCACAGGTTCTTCATAGATCCAATGACTTTAGGCAGACACCGTTCAGTATACCACTTAGCTGCGACTGTCTTCTGTATGTCCAAAACGACGTGTTCCACAATTCCACTCGATTTGAAAAATCGCTATCATTTTCTTCTTTATAGATCAGGATTTTCTGACAACTACGTGTGTGTCCTCATCATCAAAGACCCAAACTTTGTTTTGAGCTTTGGTCGACACATCGTAATAGTACACCCAAGTCTCGTCACCTGTCACGATGTTGTTCACATACCGAGATTGTCCTTCATTAAACTTTTTTTAGCATTTCCTGGCACCAAGTCACACGTCGTGTCATCTGCTCTTCAGTCAGTCGATACAGCACCCAGAAAGAACAAAGTTTCTTCACGTGCAAATTATGATGCAGAATCGAACGAATTGCTGGTGCATTTAGGCCTGAAGTACCCTCTATCTGTTGGTAGGTCACTCGCCTGTCCTTGCCAAGCATTTTCCTCACAATAGTAACGTTTTCCTCCGTAACTGACTTTCGTGGCCTTCCCGGCTTCTCCGCATCCTCCATAGTTCAATTTCCCCTTTGGAATTCTCTATACCACCTGAATATCGTTGTGCGATGTGGCCAAACATCACCTAGTGCAAGAGTCATTTCTCCAAATCACTGGTCTATGTTTAAACCATGCACAAAATTATAACGCAAAACTGCCCTTATATCATTTCGTGACCACGATGCCATCGCAAGCACTTTACACTGTCACTGCTATTGAATAACTGAGCCCAGCGACATGGCGTGGCGGTTACTATGCACGTATGAACATGTCTCACCATGCAGCAACAAGCAGCTTCCTACGATTCATTGTTGCGTCATATTGCAAAACTTTCCTAGTACCCTTTGTACTACTTACAAATGTCCTTACTTCTAGTTTGTGAAGCAGACGTGATGGAAGCTTTACTATGATAATAAAATAATAAGCTCAAAATAGTTTATAGAATGGAAGTGATTTGTATTTTAATCGTTTATGTTTAATGTTTCAAAATACGTTCTAATGTCGCCATTTTTGGTACAATATGATGAAACGGTTCTATTTTATAATAATTCAGAGGTAATGAAATAAAAGAGTAAGTTTGGATACATAAACAACTCAATTTATGAACTACTTCCTTTATTCGTTTATATTAAAAAGTATTGCTTTAAAAATAATATCTAGACGTATAGAAACTCACTTGTATATTTTAAAATTTTCCATAGCAGATAAGCCGTGAGACCTCATTTACTAATATTGAGTAATTTGCCTGAATTTCGTTTTCATGTAATAAATGTTTGTGCGTTGGTGTTGAATGTATTAAACCCACATCACTTTTCTATTTAATGAATCTAGGTTATTACATTTAACCTGCTGATAGCTTGTCTAATCTAGATATATAATTCACGATTTATAAAAGATATAGATTTTATATCAATTACGTCCAGTGATTGAATACATTTTTTTCACTTGAATGAACTAGTTTACCAATTAAAAGCAAATCTACATTCTCAAGAATCTCACTCTAGAACTGATAGATCTGCGATGTGAAGAAAATTTATAACACTGCTTATACCTTGTCTCAGAATAAGAAGGAGCGATTCAAACATCCCGCTAAAACGCAGAACACAGCTTAAAAATGTAACTTACCATAAAAATAAAACATAAACAGGTGTGAATGTAGTAGTTTGTCAACAATATTAATCTTTTTCTTTATTATAAAGAAATAAATGAAAAAAATCGTTTTAATGGAAGTATGATTGTACAAACGTTACTTTTTGGATTAATATGTACAACCTATCCAACATCAAGATTAAGTATTATTAAAATAAAACAATGCAAAAATGTAATTAAATGTTTACAGGTTATAAAAAATGGCGGATATCTGGCATTCATTTATTCATATTCAACTTACCTGTTCAAGAACCAATGAAATCTCTTAAAAATATTTACTATTTTGGCGCAATATTTGAATCACTCCTTATTCTGAGACAAGATATAGATGAATTGTAACCTGGTAAGTCGAAGAAACTACAAAATACTATGAATATTATCGTACTAAATAATTTAATTATAAATTTTAAAAAACATTCAGATAAATTGCTGTAAAAATGGCTAAACTTTGTTTAAGAATTACTTAACCATTATCAATGCCACTAGTTACTCCCTTATTAATTTTTTCATTTTTAAATCTATTAAAATTATTTAACTGAAAAGATTATTACGAAGAAAAGTATGAATTACTTGTAAACTCTTGTTTTTCCTTGTCAAGTGAGAATAATATTGTATTCTTAGTATATTCTTCTACTTTAAGTGAAATCAACATGTTAGTATATACTACTAGGGTTCTATAACTACGTGACCTAACGCAGAGATGGCGCTAATTCGGCTTCTTTAGAATTTTGTAAAACCATCTTTTATTAAATTAAATATGTCAGTAGAGGGCAAACTGTTAATTAATCTATGTTTGACAGTGGGTTAAAGTAAACGTCACTTGAACTGCGACCAGTGGTAAAATACAACGTACTTTCATTCGAAAGAGTTAATTCGACACTATTAGTGTCTGTTTCTTCGTTTTTGTCGCCAGGAAAAGTTATGACAACTGCGTTTAGAATTGGAATTATCTTCATCAGAAAAGGAGAAACAAATGCCGAGTGTTATACCAATCTGTTGCAACAATTGAAAGACGAAATCAAAGAAAAACAGACTCATTTAATAAAAAGGAAAGTGCTTTTAGATTAGAATAATTCATTTGCCCACAGGCTTTAGGATTTTAATTAGAGTTCCATTTATTCCGTTCTCTAGATTTGACTTCCAACGATTATCATCTATTTTCAAAACAGAAGAAATAATCATTTTTTTTCTGTTTTGGGTCGTTGGAAGCCAAACCAGAAGAACACTCATTAAAGTTTTTGTCCACTTCCGACGTAATCGTTGGTATAAATAACTATTTCTTAGGCTTGGATGCATCGATCTACAATTAGAGAATGTAATAATTGTGTTAAGCAAGCAGGAGATTATATTGAAAAATAAAATGTTTTTTGCCCTACAAACATTTTCTATATAAGGCCCTCTAGTTATCGAACCATCTTTGTACGAAAATGATTTAACGTGGGGCGAGATTCGAAATGACACAAATGAGTTAGAAATATTGGTCTATAAATTTGCTTCGGACTTTTTAGTTTCTTAATCGACTTCCAAAGTTCATAATCAGTAACTTCTGTTCGAGTAAAACAGTTTAGATAATGCGAGATATTTCGATTTTAAATTTTCAAAAGAGTTTTTTCAATTCCTTACATGCTATGATAAGTTTTCGTTTGTTCTCTATTATTCTTGATTACTGAACAGAGAAACTCGAAGTAAAATCAACAAGTTAATTATTTTTCAAATATTCTCCTTCAAATTCAACGGATTTAATCCAACGATATTAAAGTGTTATTATGCTATTTTTGTAATTATCTTTCTCAGGATCCTCAAAGTACCACTTCTTTCTTCAATAGTGTGTGATGGAAAACAACTTTTTAATGGCCCATTCCAGGTTGTTGTTCAGGAATTGCATTCTCTGATTTGTCTAGTAGAACGACATGACTTGATAACAGATGCAAGATAGTTAATGAAAATTGTGCCATTTGAAATTTAAAAAATCGCAGCTATTATCTCTCTACCAGTGAAAATGGTTGCCTTGTTTTGGAAAAAGGCTATCATTATGTGTCCACTGTTGAGAATACCTGTGGATTCAGTAACGTAGTGGAGCTGTTATAGTTTTTAAACGCGAAACAAAGGTAAGAAATATATACGTCATGATTCTCTTGAATTATAAATTATTCGTGCTCATCTAAAATTAATCGCAAGAAAAGATGAGAATTAAGTACGCTGATATGCAACATTTAAATTTAATCAAATAACGTCAAATTAGTATTCTTCGCTAGTATTAAGTTTATTGTTCATTGTAATTGTACCCCAGGGAAACCAGTACAGTCAGGCATTTTTATTTAGTAATTATAACTACATTGTAGTATAAAGAACTTAGTTTACTAAATACATAACAAAACGTATGTATCAGGTTGTTACATATGAAATGTCCGATTTTGTAAGGAATAAAAAAAAGTCTAAATTTAAAAAAATATAAATATTTATACTGCAAAATAGTCTCCATTTACATCAATAGTTTGTTGCCAACGGCGTGGAAGCTGAAAAATTCCCTTTGAAAAGAAATCTAGGTTTTGACGGCTCACATATTGCTCAAACACTGCTATTACAGATTCCCGATCAGGGAGGTCCCTATTTTTTAAGTGATTGTCTAAACTTCGGAAAAAATGAAAATCAGTTGGCGAAAGGTCAGGTGAATAATGTGGGTGAGGGAGAATTTCGTAACCAAATTCCGAAAGTTTTTGGATTGTCTGTCGTGCAACATGAGGTCTTGCATTATCATGAAGAAGTATGGGTCCATGTCTATTGACTAGTGAGGGCTGCAAGCGGCTCAATTTTCCATGCATAGTTTCCAGTTCGGCACAATAAGACGCTGCCGTGATGGTTTCACCAGGTTGCAAAAATGAATAGTGAATAATACCCTTACTGGTCCACCATACAGTCACCATAATCTTTCGCGGGTGAAGTGATGCTCGTGCATGCTGTCTTGGTGCTTCACCTCGATCTAACCATTGTCCTGACCGTCTCCGATTATCATGAAGTATCCACTTTTCGTCACACGTTACCACTCGATGAAGAAACGGTACAACTTTCTGTCGATTAGCCAAAGAGGTAGCCACCTCTAATCGACGGAGCTTATTGGCTTCCGTTAATTGGTGCGGCACCCATCGATCGAGTTTCTTCACTTTGCCAATCGAAGAAAGGTGACGACTAATGGTGGCAATGGACACTTGAAATATTTCTGCAAGGCTACGCACTGTTGTCGACGGATTACTTTCAACTTCTACACGCAGCTCGTCGTCATTAACGGTGCTACGCGCATATCCGCTAGGCTCATTTTCCAAATCAAAATTTTCCTCGCTTAATTTTTTAAATCATCGCCGTAATGTGCGTTCATTACACGTGGTTTCACCGAACGTCTGATTAATTTCTCGCGTTGCTGCAGCTGCATTTAATCCCTTTTTAAATTGAAAGAGGTAAATTGCCCGAATATCTCTTGCCGACAGCATTTCCATAGGCGAGATATGGACAGGTGTATTAATCTTTCCAAGAAATGGAACAGGTACACACTTCAAAATAAATACCCTTTTCTACAAATACAATAATAATTTTCACCAAAAACATACACGTCTTCACACAGGTGCGATTCAGTTCAGACTGAAGGAAAAAACGGACATTACATTTGTAACAACCTGATACGTTTTCGAAAAAATTAACTAAAGCATAATTGAAATTTCAGAGGCACCACACAAACTATTGACGCAAAAAACATTAAAAAATACAAAATCAAACATGTATTAAAATTTATTATCCTGTACTTCATAGCGTAAAACACTAACTACAAAACAATTCAAACCAAATTAAGAAAATATTTAATTCAGAAGACTTTTATAACATACGAATTTTTTAGTACAAATATGAACAACAGCATTGAATTTTAATGTATTTTTTATTTTATTCATATATGTATCTTTTATTTAACGTGTTCATTCTTGTCGACAAACATAATAAGTTATTATTAAACATTATCACTAATTAATAACTGTTAAGTTTACATTGCTGACATCTGTCGTCGTGTTTCATAACTAATCCAAAACAAAATATGTTTGTAGTAGAATAATTTAGGTAGCAGAATGTTGATATTTTATTAATAAATAAAATAGAATTACTTTATTAATAATAATTAATACATGTGTCGCAGTAAATTGGAAGCATTAAAAAGAATTTTAAATGTATTCAAGAGCATTAACAAGAGTATGTTTTGAGTAAGTATGGGCAAAATGTTTATAGAAGAGCAAAAAAAATATTTACTATTAAATAATAACACACTAGATTTAACTGTGAAAATATTTCGATAAGTACATTAAGGTCTTGATCTACACCGAATAGAAACATAAGGCTTTAAATCTGATTACGTTGGTATTCGATGCAAGTTGGGATGCAACATTACCTCGATGTTTTCAAAATGTCGATGCATGAACACCTATACTTGCATAAAAAATATCGATATATGGATGATATGTAAGACGATATTTTTACATCGTTCATCGTAAATTATTGGTTGTAAAATAATAATTGAATAACAAATCGCAAATCTTTTAAAACTCTTATGTAATTTGTGGACTTTGTAGTAACGTTCGTTACGATAAGATTGTATTAATGTCCGTTTTTTTCATTTTTGATAATACCACGTGATTCAAAATGATTGTCGTATATGTATGTAACGCTGCATATACAAATATGATATAAGGGAGTCTTGTAAATATGTGCTGTTGTAGCACATGGTTGTTTTATTAAAACTTCACATTAAATTACACCTTGTCGAACCTAATATATCTACATGCAGATATATAGAAACAAGATGCTTAATGCTGTGAAACCAGCTGATACCATTATTTTGGAGGGTTGGTGTTTTATAGGGTCATATATTAAAAGAGCACATTGCAGCATTAAGGCGGCGAATGTATGTAACTTTATATAATCTAAATTTATATACATATACAGACTTGTTCATTCTAGAATTAGATATGCGCTGTCCACAAGTGGAAAGAGTGCAGTTAGGTTAAAACACGCGAGAAAGGAGGATAGAATATCTCTCACTGGCAGTTTCGTTTTCTCCCACTTTTGTATTGCAAACAACTTCCCCTACTTTCTCGCGTGTTACGCGTGAGAATTCTGAAATCAGTCTTCACCAGCGACATGATGTGTGTAGGTCGGGGCTGTAAATCATTATGCATTGACAATACGTACCTACATTTTTGAATTGTATAAATTATTTGATGCATTTTATTTGAATCTTTTAATAAAATGCAACATGGCTATTTTCTTGAAATGTTTTGCCGTTTGGCGTGAAACTAATAAAATATTCTTGAAATAAATGAAATAGAAAATTCTAAAAATTAAAAAGATTTTCAAACATGGCTATTTTCTTGAAATGTTTTGCCGTTTGGCGTGAAACTAATAAAATATTCTTGAAATAAATGAAATAGAAAATTCTAAAAATTAAAGATTTTCAAACATGGCTATTTTCTTGAAATGTTTTGCCGTTTGGCGTGAAACTAATAAAATATTCTTGAAATAAATGAAATAGAAAATTCTAAAAATTAAAAAGATTTTCAAACAATGAAAAAATTAAAAGAAACTTTTAAAAATCCTAGTGTAGAATACGACGAACTGTTAGAGGTTTTACGTCAACTACTTCAGATATTTGTTTACTAGAATAAGAAGGTTCGATTTCAACAATACTGCACACCTCGATTTCCCTCTGTTCTCGTTCTTCAGGTAACTGACGAATTCTAGCTTGATCTTCGTCAAATAAGTGAATACAGTTTTGGCAGCTATTCAAACATCCCGTACTCTCTAACCTATGGACAATATTCAAAACAGTCTGAACAGTCGGTACGGGTCTATTTTCAAACGAAAAAACAAATCGCCCAACAATTTCTTGTGCGCTATGGCCACCATAGTACCATTTTATAAGTTGTATTCGTTCTTCGTGTGTATAAGTCATTTTTAAAAGTAAAATAATAAATGCTTAATACACCGCAACGGCTTTAACAAGAATGACTTATTTTGATTATCAGTAGGGGAGGTTTATCGTAGCAGCGCACGTACACACGAACTGTGGTGTGGTGAGAGATATTCTATCCTCCTTTCTCGCGCGCTTTAACCTAACTGCACTCTTTCCACTTGTGGACAGCGCATATCTAATTCTAGAACAACAAGTCTGTATTCAGACTTGTTCATTCTAGAATTAGAAAACAGCCATGTTGCATTTTATTAAAAGATTCAAATCAAATGCATCAAATAATTTATACAATTCAAAAATGTAGGTACGTATTGTCAATGCATAATGATTTACAGCCCCGACCTACACACATCATGTCGCTGGTGAAGACTGATTTCAGACATTCTCACGCGTAACACGCGAGAAAGTAGGGGAAGTTGTTTGCAATACAAAAGTGGGAGAAAACGAAACTGCCAGTGAGAGATATTCTATCCTCCTTTCTCGCTGGCTTTAACCTAACTGCACTCTTTCCACTTGTGGACAGCGCATATCTAATTCTAGAATGAACAAGTCTGTATATATTTGTATATATACACACACATAACGCATCACTTGCCTATTGTCTAGTTTCATCGCGCCATAATCAATATATTTAATAGGTCTGGTTAGATGACAATGTGCCAGTGTATTTATAAGTTATAACTTTTATGTATATGCTTATTCTTACTTTCTTACGTATTTTATTTGAACTGCTACGATGCAGCGAAGGTGACGACTCCAGGGGAATTATAATAGAATCTAGTGCAAAATTATTCTCTGAAAGTTGAGCCCCAATTAAATAGAAAAGGAATCGACTTTTAGATTCCATACTGCTGCTGTTTTTAGCCGGTTTATTCTTTGCTTACTGTTTTCTTCCTTTGCTTCAATAAAAATTATTTCTTCTTCAAGCCTTTTTTAACATCGAAAAAAACTTCGATATATCGGTCATAAATATCAATATTTAACATTATTAAACAACAATTTTTCATCCCTAGATATGGAACTTTTCACGTAAAATAAATTGGGTATTCCCCTGACTTACACCGGTTAGGATCGTGTAAAATGCTTTTCTCTAAATATAAACTTTAACACCTGGAACATTTTTTTTTGGTTTTACTATTATTTCTTTTTAGTAGAGTGGCCAATGTTTGCCAGTTTGAATATGAATCGAGGAATCGTTGTAGTTAGTACGTACATATGTACCTATGTACCAACAAACATAACAAACAGCCGATTGAGTACAGCGGTCGGCTTTATATGAGTCACGGTAAATATTCAATAGGTATTTACTTATTACGAACCTGGTACGAAGTGCAACTACTCTATACTATAAACCACGAAAGTTTGCCGGTGTATCAATAACGCTGCAAAATACGAACATATATCGTCATTTGTTTAATTCATCGGTTGTCACATGTGTTGAAGAAAGGGCGTAAATGTTTTTCTCTTATCGAATCTCACATTATAAATATAGAATTTAATTTGACATCCTCACTTCCGGTCGCCATCTTATTTCATATGACAGTGTGATCGGGAAACATTCTTGATTTAACTTTACATATTAGAACATGATAATATTAGTGATTACGTAAATACATATGATGCTTTGGATACATATGTATGTGTGCTGGCACTTTCTGAGGACCTAATATATTTAAACTATATTACTTTTAGAAATAACTGATAATAATCAGAAAACAAAGCAAGGGTTTAAAAACATAAAGCGGAATAAGACGATTTTTTTAAAGTTTAGCTTAATAAATATTGTTATTAGATGAAAGAAACTAGAATTTTACGACTATTTATTTACAACGGGAATTTTTATAATAATACACTGAAATAGTATCTAAATACAGGATATCAAGGTTTACAGTATAGCAGTCAAATATGGTAAATATATTAAGAAACAATTATAAATGGTTGGCGATTTTATATTATATTAAAAATGTTATTTTTCATAAGAGCTTTAGAGTATTTGCTACGAATTTTTGAAAATATTATTTATACAAAAGACCACTTTTCTGTAGGATGCAAATGAACAATTTAATTGTATGAAAATTTCTATGCTAAAGCAGTATAAAAAAATAAGAACTGATCAGATGATGACCGAGATGCATATTTTCTATTTTGTACAACACATGCAGATGTATTTCAATGAAAGACCAATTTACTAACACACATTTTGGACAAGACATTTTAATTTATGACTTCAAATCAGGAAATATTAACACACACTTCTGAATCCTTGTATACTGGAATAGGTTACAAAATATTTTATAATGCGTTTGATGTCCCTATCGAAGTGTTTGGTCCAGTGAAGGAATATAGTTTCCTTATATTATAAAATTTTAATAAATCCAGTTATACTTTTTAAGACCAAACTATTATATTTTTTGTGAATAATCATCATGCCTCCCTCTCACGTCCAATGAATTGAACGAAAAAGCGAGAGTGCATCTGTCTCGCAATGTCGGGAACTAAGTTTCCAGAGCGTATAAACAGATGGCATGCATCACGGCTATTTGCCAATTAAAAGAATGTTAAAAGGAATCATTCTATTATTAATAACACCCTATCTACTACATATGTTTCATGGATAGACCAATCATCAGGCAGATTCTGTGTTATTAACGAACGATTCCTTGATAGCGTCTATCATATCATTACGATACAGAAAAATAGTGGTTGAATTTGATGGAGCCTGTGGTTGATTGACTTGATCAATAAGGTTGATATATAACCCCTTTCCACATTAACTTTTGTAAATTCTGTATACGCATTTCGACAACCAAGTTGTCATCATCAGCAGATAATTTCAAAGTGTCGCACCTGGTAAAACACGGCGAAAAAATTGTACGAAAAACAAACTCCGTACGCGATCCACACCGTTCAAAACCAAGATGTGCAGTGCACATCTTGGTTTAACAAAAGTTAATGTGGAAAGGGGTTATATATCAACCTTATTGATCAAGAAAAATAGTGAATAATCATCATGCCTCCCTCTCACGTCCAATGAATTGAACGAAAAAGCGAGAGTGCATCTGTCTCGCAATGTCGGGAACTAAGTTTCCAGAGCGTGTTCGTTAATAACACAGAATCTGCCTGATGATTGGTCTATCCATGAAACATATGTAGTAGATAGGGTGTTTTTAATAATAGAATGATTCCTTTTAACATTCTATTATATTTTTATCCAAAATGACTTTCTATATGTTTTATTGAGCTGTTTATTATATATTGATTTATGAATATGGGCTTTTATATCTTGTATAAGGGTTTCTTTTATAACAAATATTATGATAATAATACAGAACTATTACTATTATTAGGGCGACTTAACCGATGTCCTACTGTTCCATCTATATAAACGAACGATGGAACAGTATATGATCGCATATGTTTAGCGCAAATATAATAACTTTACTAAGCAAATACTACCTGCAATAGTCAATAACATAATTAAGTGTGCAAAAAAGTATCTAGTTATTTAAAATATTTTTGTTAAGAAATCAGTTTGAAATAATTTAAAAAAATACTTAGTAAACAATTAAATAAATGCTAGAACAATATTATATGCTTCATAGTCAACACTTTCAAAATGCATAATTTGAGCTTTTTTTTGGAATAATTCTTAATTTTTTTTTTAAATTCAATTTCATACCAAAAATAATTACATTCCATTTCAAGGAAGTGAATAAATAGTCCATATTTTTGAAGAAACTTTAGTTCAGTTGAATTTGATGGAGCCTGTGGTTGATTGACTTGATCAATAAGGTTGATATATAACCCCTTTCCACAATTAACTATTTGTAAATTCTGTATACGCATTTCGACAACCAAGTTGTCATCATCAGCAGATAATTTCAAAGTGTCGCACCTGGTAAAACACGGCGAAAAAATTGTACGAAAAATAAACTCCGTACGCGATCCGCACCGTTGAAAACCAAAAACAAATAAAAAAAATAAAAAAGTTATAAAGGCCTTATACTCTTCAATAGGACAGATTGTGCAGTAATATCCAAATGAAGCGAATAATTGTCCAGGCAATGCATGCGTATCCCATGAAAGCCGAAAAGACAGCGTTCGAAGTAAACGTCGATATCGACGATCCGTTTGGCAAGAAGTTTATTGTGAAATGTTGTTGGGTGTGATTGTATATGACGATATCGCGAAAACGAGGAATAAATCCTTTTATGGCGAATGTTAGTAAACTTATACATAAATTTCCTACTTTACAGTATACTGGCAGTCATATTCGATACGCTTGTGATCGTAGATTGTGATGATTAAATTTGCAAGCAACATTAACATCTAACAAACAGAGCAGGATATCAAATATCATAATGAAAATTTAAACACAATTTCATTTTTACCTTGTGCTTCTGCTACAATTCTATGCCAATTTTGTAAATAAATCTAATACATCGACACGTAAATGACATACACTTTATCCATTTTGTTTCTGATTGCATTTAACTTTGGGTTCGCAATGTACGTCACTTACGTCTCTATAAAACCACATCACAAGAATAAGCATAATTTTTTTAATACCAAGGTTAATTCTAAAATATTTAACAGTGTATTAAAATAATTATTTTAAAACTCTTATGAAAAATTTTTAAATACTGTCAATACTGAATTTATATATATTACATTATGGAAAATGAATTAAACAATTATTTTAGTAGTAAATGTAATATTAACACATTGTTGACCGGTCACGAGTTAACTCGTGTTTTCATGCCCAAACGTTGTTGACCGATCACGAGTTAACTCGTGATTGCACTTGCATTAGAAATTTCAATTTATTAAACCCGGGGCAATATAGAATACTGCAAAAGCTTTGTTCATCGTCTTTAGACGTGTCTCTTTCATTATAAAAAAAATTAGTTTTCTAGATATTCAGATTTTTATAGCAATTTTTGTTCTGTAAAAATTGCAACCATGGCAGATCGTGATAGCAAAGAATTTTTCAATGAATTATACGCGGATGACTTATCTGATTGTCCGAGTGATTTGGAAATAAATTGTAGTGATTTGGAAAGTGATAGTTTATCGGAACAGTTATGTATCTGAGATTAAACCAGCAAAAGTCGATCGCGCAGACCAGTATTTGGCAAACAGCAGCATCTTTAGAATAAGTGTGAAGTGGTCTAAAAAAGTTGCATTCTTTCTCATTAATTGTACTTTGTTTAATGCATTTAAAATTTACTGTAACTCTAACTTACAAAATAAACTTAGTAGCTAGGGAATGGGTAACTGTAGATTCAAATGAATGCAGCTTTGTACCTGGCACTTCTTCGCGCACTTCTAAAAAGGCTCCGTACAATCATCCACCTTTCAAGCTGTCAGGACAACTAGAAGACCACGTTTTAGAAAAAATAGTCACCGGTGTAAAAATTAATCTAACTAGAACGTGTAGATTATGCTCCTCAAAAGGAAAGCGGAGCGAAACAAGATATATTTGCAAAACCTGCTGTGTTCCATTACACGTAGGTGATTGTTATACGGCATATCATACTAAAAAAAATATTAAAAGTTATCTAAAAGATTTGTATTAAATTTCATTTCAATTCATTATGTATAAATAAAGTTTACTGAAGGTTATTTATATTGTTTCAGTTCCACATTGAATTACGAGATAATAGCCGGTGACATGAGATAGCTTCAGCGTAAAATTGCCGGTCAACAATGTGTTAAAATATTAATTTATTTTATTTGGAGCTGTTGATTCACAACAATTATGAGAATAGAATACCGATTTCTTCACCTTGTAATCCTAGAATACATTTCAATAAATAAATTTAAGGACAAAGAATGAAAAATAAAAAAAAATATATCATTCAGATTGTTCCCTTACAAATTTTATTCGAAACAAAGAAAACAAAATAAAATATAGAAATTTAATTACAATTTATTATACACTGATATATAGTAAAATAAGTTATTTATAATAACACTTTTTAAATACAATCTCACAAAAATGCAAATAGATAGAGTAGATATATAAGTTTCAATACAAAAAATAAAACCATTATAATGCAATAGTTTTTCTTAAGTTCTACAGAGATTGCGTTTAAAAGTATAAAAAAAAGTAAGAATAAAAGAAATTTAAAAGTGTTAAATGCAAAAATTATAACTATTACAAATCAGCTTTAAAATATTTTTTTATTTTCGTGACCTAAAACAAATTAATTGAGATAAAGACAAGAAAGAAGAAAGTAATGCACGAATTAACTAACAATGTAAACATTAATAGAATACTTAGGATAGACATATGGTGACATTCAATGAAAGGCACTATGACCACAATATAAGGATACCGAGTATGAACACTTAAAACAAATTTTGTGCGCAGGTACGAGATTTGTACGACCAGCAAAATGGCCGTCTAACAAACAGGTTTTTTTTATATTTTAAAAATCTATTATTTATTTTATTTACAAAAAAAATATACATCACGGAATTTTAACAAGTTTTTGTGCAAAGTTTAGTATTTTATTTAATGAATTATGCAAACAGGTAGATGATTAAAATTAATGTAGAGATATGTAACAAGCCTACTTATGGTTAACTGTGAATTGTTAAATTTGATAAAAATACTAATCTACGTTTAATAATCGAAATTTCCTTTAAATAAAGTATAATAAATTGGTATATATTTTAAGTTTGTACTTATTTACTTTATTCTTTAATTCCTATTTAATTAATGGATATATGTATTTACTTATAAGCAATTATAAGGTTTCTACAATGATCACCAGAAAAAGAGGTGGTCTTTCTTGTGCATTTAAAATTTGCATTAGTTCCGGCTCTCACAATAAAGAATAATCTCTTGTTTTACTAAAGATTTGGATACGTAGGTAGATATAAGTAAATATGTGTATTAATTATACTTATTGAAGGGTATAGTTGACATAACTTTATTGGAAAGTATCTAGCAGTCATATTTTCCTCCTTATACGTTTTTAAACGGTTTAAGGAATCAAACTAACCACAAAATCATTTAGATCTGAATAGAATAAATGATAAAGAAGTAGGGTTTGGAAACTAAGGCAACACTAAATATTTTGAAACCGTATTCAAATATTCAAAAAAGAATTGATGTAATGTTACGATGTTAGCCTCCTTTATTTTCACTCCATTCTTAATTTACATTTCTATTACGTTATTTACTTAATGGTATGGTCATTCATTTTATTATAATTATATCAAATAAAATTGTGTATCGTTTATGAAAAGATTATATTAACTCATTTAATATACGCAAGTTGCTATCTTAAAGTAATTACACATATTTCTAATAACTTTAAAAGCATTTAAATTTCTTTTCATTTTTAGTAAAAATGTGAGAAAAAACCTGGCTATGCTTCAATAAATCTTGGAAATTTAAGTTAAATTTTACCACAGCCTATGCCTGTTAAATAGTCGAAGGTCATTCAAATTCAAACAATGTATTGTTCTTTCGCAGTCATTATTAGGTATTCTTATACTGTGCTATGACAGTCTCCATTTTGAGGTATGTTCAACATAAGAGACAATGAAGTAATAGTTTTGACAGACACTTAATTTTAAATTATCAAATAAATAATTAGTGATGCATTTATAAATAGGGCTGGATAGTCGTGTCTGTGCAGCATGAGTGGGCCGCTGTTTGGCGAGAGAGATTACCTGTACGCATATCGTCTTGCCAGCGAGTGAATGCATGCCATCGAATCGGTCATACATATTTGAGTGGAAATCAGTAATATAATAATAAAAATTATGTCGAATGTGCGAAGAGAAAAAAGTGACCACCACCACAAAGTAAAAGTTTATCAGTGATACATAAAGACTTCAAATACGAGGGCGCAAAAATAATATGTTAAGTGTGCGATATTATTATTATATTTTCAATTACTACGTAAGTAATGTATGTTTGATTCAATAGCTTACAATCGCTCATATCGACAGTCAGCGGTGTATTTGCAGACTATATACACTACCGTTCAAAAGTATTTGAGCACCCATATTTAATAAAACTATTTACATTGCTTATTACAATATTGCTTCTAGGAAATTCATAAATTTACAGAAATGCTGCATAAGTAGCATTATGTAAATTACTTTATTACCTCCAATACACCAAAATTGGTTATTGCCACTACAAAGGGATTAGTGCAATAAAAGTTTCTCGAAGTTCCTATAATTGTCTTTCTGTTAAGGATACTTTTAGTAATAATCGTTTAATTACCTCCGACAAGTTTGATGTTAGATTATCGAAATTGTCCTCAGTTGCGTTTCAGTATTCGTTGTGAGATATTCCTGTGCGACTACTGAAAAAACTTAAAACATAGAATCGGGTACTCTTATAATTGCGCACCATCAAGCTGGCAAAAGCAACCGGCAAATTGCGAAATAATTACCGTCAAAAAATACCGAGAAAGTGGCAGTGTTTTGAATAAATCACGAAGTGGAAAGCCCAGAGCAACAACTTCTCTCCAAGGTCGTGCAATAGTGGTAACTAGCAAAAGAAATTGCGCATACAGAAAAAACGGAAACGCTTAAACTGGGCTCGTGAACACCAGCATTGGACAGTTGAACAGTGGAGTAAAGTCTTGTAGACCGATGAGTCAAAGTTCTGAGATTTTCGGTTCAAGAAGACTTGTTTTCGTTCGAAGATCTACAGGGGAGTGTGTGATAGAACAATATTATTTGTACGGTTAAACATGGCGGTGGTTCTGTGATGATCTTGGGGTGTTTTTGTGATACGGTCGTGGGTGATATTGTTTAGATCGTGGGAATATTAAAGAAAGAACAATATCGAAACATTTTAGAGAACAATGATATTCTTCCAGGATTAAGATTTTTGGGTCCTAATTTACAACAAGGTAATGGCTCGAAACATAGATCTAAACTGTGCAAAGACTATTCGCAACACTTGGAAGCAGATGGATCCATCAAAATTATGGGTTGGCGTCTTCAAAGCCCCGATCTAAACCCCATAGTTATTGTGGGAGGAACTTGATCGGGAGGTCCGGAAAGCAGTACCAACTTCGGGGGCTAATTTTTGGAAGAAGCTGCAAAAAGCGTGGGTCCGGATAACACCAGATAACTTGACAAAACTAATTGAAAAAATGCCGCGATTGTGTCTTGCCGTTATCAAAAATAAAAGAGGTCACATAGATGAATCACAATTTTAAACATAATATGTAATACTACTACCTAATATGTAATAGGCTATCTATATGTAAATAATAAATATATGTTCACTTTTTCACTAGTGCTTTCAATCATTTCTTCTAAATCTATGTGCCTATATACTTCTGAACGTTAGTGTACGTACGGACAACTGCCTTCGCTACTAGATGGTCAGCCCCTATTAGGGAGACACAATTATCCATCTCTATTTACAAGTTTAACAAATTTTACGATTATGATTTCTTAATACCAGAGAGCAATAAAATAAAACCAATGGGTACATTTACAATCCTAATAGCTTTTGGTCAGCACTAACAATGTAGCTTATTCTCTTCACCAATTAATCTATTCTAGGTATGTAATTTTAATACTAAAAATGGATATAAATGAAGTATATAAGAAATTGATATTCGCTTTTTTGCCTATAGAACATAGAAAATTTTCGATCTATAGAACATAGAAAATTATTACATACAGAGTTTTATTATCACAATGAAAAACGGCCTAAATGTATATAAGGCAAAGTAGTTTACACATATGATAGACATTTATAAATTGTCAACAACATAAACCTTACCAAACTTACCAAATTAATTAAAATAAAGCATGTAAATCTATATTTCAGTTTCTGTATGAGAATTACTTCTACTTTCCTTCTTAGCAAGCGATTCAGTCTCCACATAATTTTGGTACTTTTTCTTACCTATTTCAACTGTTTTCAAAAATTCAGTTTCGCCAAATAAGAACCTTTTTACATTATTTTCCATTTCTAAATACCTTTCCTTATTGATAGCGTCCATAGTTTCGTAGGCTTTTGATGAATCAGATCTAGAATTGTCAGAGTCTTCAATGTTATTTTCGATCCATTCCGCTACTCTTTGGTTCTGAAAAGAAGCGTCTGTCGTCACTGACATTTTTAAATCCCCACTGTATAAAGATTCATTCTCACACGTTTTCTCGCTCTTTATTTTTTTGTCCTGATGTCTAGTGTACAGGACTGGTGCTACATTATTATGTGTGTTGTCTAAGAGAATATTTCTAGAACCGCTTTGCATTCTCATAGAACAATACCTCGGACCTTTTAATGATTCAGACACCTCTGAGGATATGCTTTTCGATATATTTGAGTCTCCTTCACAATTTTGTGCATTAAAATTACATAATTGATGATGAGTATTTGTATGTATATTTCCCGTTTTATTGGTTTTTTCTTTTCTTTCACATATTACTTCAATATCACATTTATCAGCATCATTATTGACTTGTGGTAAAGTATTATTTAAGATAATATTTTCTGTAGTTGTTTGAGATAAATCTTTACCCAATTTTTTCATATTAACAAATGTCGAACTTTTTTCAGTAAGAAAGTTATTGGGTTGAACTTTAGCAATATTCTGACTTGTGTTATTACAATCGAAATCGTGAATATAAACAGGTAAACTTTTTTTACTTTCTTCTGATTTTACATTGCTACAACTTTGATCAACTATTGAATTACATTTGAAGCATGTCCAATTTTTAAAAGAAATTGTCTGTGTACTTACAGTGTTTTGATTAAATTGATTAATGATTTTTAAATTTTTGGCGCACGTACAGGTATCACAATGTTTTACGTTAGCACGTTCTTTTTCTCGCTCTTCTAAGACTTTAGCCATTATCGCTGCTGATACGATATCAACCGGCGGTTGACTTTCAGGGTCCTTATCTGTTCTCTTTCCTGAATTCGGCGATTTAGGAACGGAATATACCATGGCCGTTGGTGGGAATGTAGGAATTGGAACTTTAATACTTTTAACTTCTGAAGGTGCTTTCTTTTCTTCCGGTTTTCTTTTTCCCGCAAGATAAGAAGAAACTTTCGCTTGTACTTCATTAGGAAGCTATAAATTAAAAATATTTAATAAAGTTAATACCAACTGTATGCTAACTTATGTGATAATTTGAAACACGATAATTATAAGAATGTAAAAGCATAATTTTAAACACGAATTCAATTTTAGCTTTCATATTTTAATAATATAAAAATATTTTGTAATTCTTTACTTATTTATTAAATTGGGAGATTGAATAATATTAAATTTGAATTCCAAAATATATAACGCTATTGGTGCACCAGTGTGATTGTAAAATATTATTTTCTACAGGGGCTATCAATATTAACACATGGATCAATAAGTCCCGAGACTAACCCATAGAAGGCGCTCGTAGTAAACCAGTAACCACGTCTTTCTAGAGTACTAACCTTTGCTTGAAACGCGTCAAAATTTTAAGTCGATCGGACCAGAAACAGCTGAGTTATCGAGGTTGGAGTAAAGTCGTTTTGTAGTTTGTTTAAACAATGGAAAAAACCGAGTTTCGTGTTCTGATAAAACATTGTTTTTTAATGGGTAAAAACACCACGCAAGCAAAACAATGGATTGAAAAATGTTACCCGGACTCTTGTCCATCAAAAGCAACGATTTGTCGGTGGTTTGCCGAGTTTAAACGTGGTCGTACCGACACAAATGACGCGGAACGCTCGGGTAGACCTGTGGAAGCCGTTACACCGGAAAATGTGAGTGAAGTGACAAAAATTATAATGAAAGATCGTAAAGTGAAGCTCCGTGAGATTGCTGAGATGACACAGATATCATATGGAAGTGTATTTACTATCCTTCATGAAAAATTGAGCGTGAAAAAGGTTTTTTCCAAGTGGGTGCCGCGATTGCTCTCGATGGAACAAAAACAGCAACGAGTCGATGATTCAGAAAGCTGTTTATCGCTATTTACTCGCAACAAAAAAGATTTCTTGCGTCGTTACGTGACCATGGACGAAACATGGATACATCACTACACTCCAGAGTCGAAGCGGCAGTCATCTGAGTGGCGCACAGCTGGCGAAAGCCGTCCGAAACGTCCGAAAACGCAGTAGTCAGCTGGCAAAGTCCTGGCGTCAGTTTTTTGGGATACACATGGCGTGATTTTCATTGACTACCTCGAAAAAGGTAAATCGATCAACAGTGATTATTATATTGACTTACTGGTGCGTTTGAAGGAGGAAATCGCAAAAAAACGACCGCACATGCAGAGAAAAAAAATCCTTTTTCACCAAGACAATGCACCCTGCCACAAGTCGATGAAAACAATGGCAAAATTGAACGAATTGGGTTTTGATCTGCTTCCCCACCCCCCATATTCGCCAGATTTAGCCCCCAGTGACTACTGGCTCTTTGCTGATCTTAAAAAAATGCTCCAGGGAAAAAGATTTGGCTCAAATGAGGAGGTCATCGCTGAAACTGAAGCTTATTTTGAAGCAAAAGATAAATTTTTTTATAAACATGGTATTGAAAAATTGGAAAAGCGTTGGAACCATTGTATCACCCTAAAAGGTGATTATGTTGATGAATAAAAAAAATTTTTGCAAAAAACATGTTGTTTTCATTGTTAGTCTCGGGACTTATTGATCCATGTGTTATATGTACCAATATTTTTTCCAACTTTCTGAATAAATATAAACAATATAGTGTAACATTTTCCGGATATTTATTGTTCGCAGGACACCAGAAATTTTAAATTAAAATTGTGGAGAATCTCGGACATTCAAGGAAATTTAGAAATCTTGAATTGCCAGAGAAAATTTTAAAAATTTTAATAAGAACTGAAAAAAAAGTAATCTATAATAAAAATAAAATTTAACAAAGATGTGTTTCTTTTATTATTTATTCAAAAAAATTATATTTGAAGAAAGATGACAGTTAAAGAAAAAGTCAGAGATAATTTTTCTTCGAGTAAAAATTTGACAGCGCTGATAATACTCTTTCACTAAAATTAAAATCATGGAAACATCCAACAACGTTTGCAGATTTTTTGTTATGTATCAGATAGTTTTATATATTTGTAATTTGTTTTGTAGACTTTTTTGCCAGATTATTTGACTTTTTGAAGTACCGCTAGATAGTATCAGCGAATCTAATATTTATGTCTCAAAATTGCTATCATTATCTTTAAGGTAATTTTGATGGAGCCTGTGGTTGATTACCTTAATCACTTAAAGTTGACAACTTAGTTGTCGAAAAACGTATACAGAATAGGAAAATTAATGTGGAAAGGGGTTATATATCAACCTTAAGTGATTAAATCACTAATTTTGTCACATAAAATCTACACAATAAGATTTTTTAATATTTTTTCTCATTTAACATTGAAATCGTATAACTTAATTTTTTTCCTGAGAATAATCGATTAATAGTCACCAACTGTTCCCATTATTATTTAATGTGAGCGTAACCTTATGGTATGGAATATTTCTTGTTTTCTAATTTACGCCTCAAGATACGCAAAGTACATAGACTCTGTCAAGTAGAGGAGGCAAAAACGATTCAAGTGCTATGCCAATGTGAGGTTTGGCAAAAACGCAGCTTTTACAAGTGGGAGATGAATAACCTCAGGTGGATGTCTATAGAAGAAAACCGCTATCAAACCAGTTACTCCAATGAGACATGAGAACCACAATAGATATAGAAAGCTCTCAATGGAATAGGTCTCTATGACCACCTAGACTAATCTATGTATCTATTCATGTATAAAATGCTATTAGTAAATGATTAATTTGGAATACATAATATTAATTTATGTGTTCAAATTTTTAACAAACAGTTACTGAATAATGTCTGGTTTTTGAAAAATAAACTGTAAAGTAAATCACTTTTGTCATGAGCAGTCCTTATTGAGAAAGTTGTTATCTTTGTGGAGATCTACTAAGCCATTATGAAAATTAGTATGATAAAGGAGTATATTTCCAAATGTATATGTGTGTATGTATATGTATATAATTTTAGGGTATATGAATATATATATATATATATATATATATATATATATATATATATATATATATATATATATATATGACATCCTTCTTCATTAAAGATTTAAATTATAAAGTTTGTTTAAAAGTGGAGAAAAGTTATTGGAATTCACTTCTTTCTCAAATAAAACTTAATTTCATTTATCATATTCCCTTAACTCAGTAACTATGTAACATGTATGATCTATTGAAAATTATTGTATCAATCACAGGCATCAATACATTCATAAAATTGGGAGAATTAGTAGCAATGTTCATACCAAGATTTATATATTCAATGAGTGTTGGAAATGTGAATAAGCTACTGAATTTGATAAAGTTTTTTGAAATAGTAATTCAACATGTCTTTAGCACAATTCATATCACACTTGAATGTTTTAAAGGTATTTATGAGATGGTGAAGAATAGAATAATTTTAACTGCAACTAAAGTAAATTTTAAACAATTAATAAAAGTCCTCTATTAAAATACACCATTAGTATTTTTGAAATTGCTTTTGTTTTTAAACAAAAATATTTAAACATATATAAAAGTTCTGTACTGCTGTTATTAAAAATTTAATAGACTATTTTCAAATATGATATATTGATGCTGAATTTAATAACATAATAGTCAAATAACTGATTAGATAGCAAATTTCAATACAATCTGTTAATATCTATTGTGGACACAATTACAAAAAATACACAAATATAAAATGTTTCATTCAATGATATTCAATATGAATTACTTAAAATTTATCTTGTTCATCACTTATGTTTATAATGAAAATTATCAGTAAACTGTACTACATCACAAAGATAAAAAAATATTTGTAAACACTTACGCTATCTACTTTTTGTGAAATAAAATTTCCTGGTTTACATTGTAAAAATTGAATAGCTAAAGAAACATCATTCTTATATCTTTCCTATAAAGATAGAAAAACTTATTAGATTGGAAAAGGTAAAGGTATTATAGTACTAACATTATCTTCAGTTAATTTCTTAATTGTATAATTTGCTTCTGCTAGCTTATGAGACAATATGGCAACATCTTTTGTTAAAGTACTTTTGTCTGTTTCACAAGTGTCAACAAGTTTTAGTAACTTATCTTCTAATCCTTGATTTACTCTTTGAACTCTTCTATGCGCTTCATATAACCTAAGATGAATTAGGTTATTAAATCACTAGACAATGGTGAACATATTCTTAAATTTTACCGTCTGTATTTATCTTGCCATGTTAATAATTCCTCACGCAATGCACTTACTTCTCCATTAGGAAATTTATTGGCTTCAATTAAAAAATTTGTTTCCATACTGACTATATGATTATCCCTTTCAAGTAATTTTTGTTTTAAGTTTTCTATTTCTACATGTAAATGTACATCATGATCACTGGAAATGCATTTCGAGCAGTGACATCCACATTCCTGTAAGAAACAAAATAGTTTGGTGGGCAAAGAAATTAAAATTTTTTACCTTGCATTTACTGTTTGCCATGTCCAGATTTTTAAAGAGTAGTTGTCATTAATGTTAAATATATGAAGCAAATTATAGAATTTCAACGAATTCTTTAAAGTACTTAAATGCTATAAATGCAAAATTAATTATGAAATAAATAAATATAAAAATTAAATGTACTTATGTAAATTATTTCTAAATAATGTTAAACACTTGGTAAATAATACGTGTATGACAGATGTTAATGATATAAACTTGTACACGCAACTTCTACACTTTTGTATACTTGTATTAAAATCCACACATTTCACACTATTCACACATGATTCATGGAAAAGTACATTCACGATTTACAACGATTGGGATCACAATTATTATCACAGGAAAAAAAAGGCGAATTCAGAGAAAGTAGATTTTATAAATAGCTTTTCTACTTACCGATACATATTCATAATATTTAGCACATTAATACACAGATGTCACTGCCAATGGTGTCGTTTCCTTATTTTAATTACACACAAAATTCAAATGTATTTGTCTAAGCAGACTTTCAAACTTTGTTTTTTTAATTAATATCGTATGTTATAAGTTTATTCTCAAGTATGTAATTTATAATTTTAAATTAAATAGTGTGTTTTACAATAAATAATGTTATCTAAATAAGATATTGGCAAAGTACTCTATTCAAGTGTCAGTGATTTTTTTATAAATATTAGAGATATATCATTTTTAAAATCAATACTTTTATATTGCTAAGAAATTTAATAGGAACATTAGCTTAAATGAAATAAATATCAAGATAGATTAAATTTATAAATACTGATTATCCTCAAAGTCTCATATACACGTTGACTATTCGAGCTAAATTAGGCATTATAATAAGTTTCCGTTTACTTATAATTTTTGGTTTGCTATATGAAAGCCGGTGAATGTATAGTATGTGCGTGTATGTGAGTGAAATGAAATTAAAATAAAATTGATCTTAACATCTTTACACTGTTATAAACATATTGCAAATGTTTATAAATTTCAAAAATAAACCTAAATTTTTATACTTCTATCATGTTAGACGTACCAAATGTATTTATATCATATAATGCATTGGCAGAATTGGATATGCGGATATATCCAATTTTGCCAATGGCTGTTACACAAACTTAAATCCACATTTTCTAAGGAAAATATATTTACTAACGAAGCCTGTTTTACTCACGATGGAATTTTTCATTTTTATAATTTACACAAATGAGTAGATGAGAACACAGTTTATGTTAGAAATAATTAATTTTGGTTTTCTATTAACGTCTGAACAGGCATTGAATGTGATTTTTTCTTTGGTATTATATCGCGATATTCTTAATGAGGTTCAATTCTCTCTTAAGAATATCGCGATATACAACGGTTTCGATTCGGAAATAATCAATGGATTAATTAGAAAGGCCAACATAAGAAAAACAATCCGTGACACCACATGTCTATCACCACAGAGCAATCGGGAAAAGCATTTTGTTTGTTTACCTTATCATCGCATGACAAAAAATCTAAATAGTATTTTTAAAGATCGCGGGCTTCAAGTCTGTTTCCGCCCCAATAATTCCCTTAAAATGCTTTTAGGAAATGCAAAAGACAAAATCGAAGAAAATAAAAAATCGGGAATCTATCGAATTGAATGTTTAGAGTACAATAGACAATACATCGGCCAAACTAAAAGATCGATCGAAACCAGGTATAAAGAACACCTTTCGCACATAAAATTCAACCGACCGGAAAAATCGGGTTTAGCGAAACATGTATTAGAAAATAACCACAGTGTTAATATAGATTGTTTACATCTGATAAAAAACGTGTACAATTATCGAGAACTAGACACGTATGAAAGCATTCACATCTTAAAGAATTTAAACCATGTGGTGAACAATAATGAAAGTGGCCCAGTACAAACGACCCTTTTTTCCCTACTTAATGTCAGAGGACGAACTATATAATACATTACAGGCAGGCACTTGACTGTCTTGACCGTAATCCCCTTTTTTCAATGTAGTGCATGTTAGTTTAAGTAAGAATAATTTTAAAAATCTTGTGAAACAAACACAGTGTACATCTTGGTTTTGAACGGTGTGGATCGCGTACGGAGTTTGATTTTCGTGCGGTTGTTTTTCGCCGTGTTTTACCAGGTGCGACACTTTGAAATTATCTGCTGATGATGACAACTTGGTTGTCGAAATGCGTATACAGAATTTACAAAGTTAATGTGGAAAGGGGTTATGTATCAACCTTATTGATCAAATTTTAACTTTTCAATATTTCTGTTGATACGGCCGAGCGTTATCATAGTATTTTCCAATCAGTCCAGGTCATTTTCTGAGAAGGCGATCTTTCATTAAATAACGCAAAACCTTTTTATAGAAATGGACAATTTCTTTTTGTTTCATTCCCAAATCTTAGAGTGGCCAGATAGTTAAACGTGGTTTCTGCGAGTAATTACTGTTCTAGCGTTGACCAAAAGTTGTCTCAATAATAGAAAAATATTCCGTTGCAGATAAATACGTCATAATTTTCGCATTCCGCGATATTCAAATAATTTGTGACGATTACAGTTCTGCAAAATGAAAGAAGTCTACTTCGGTAGCAGTTTTGCAGGATCACAATAAATATAGTCCCAGTCCTTTGTTAAAGATACAAAGAATCAAATTTCAATTTTTCTGTTTTTTTCTGTTTTGTGAAATTTAAGTTGTATTCTGTCGAAGCATATAAATCTGGCGCATTTCGTGTTGTTGTTGCATACTATATTATCTTACAAATATAATAAAATATTTATTGATATATATACCGCGTAGGCGAATATTTCAGGAAATATAGAATTTATGCAATATGTCAGAACGTGACAGATAAAATTGTTTTACAATATACTATACGGAATAGATACATTTAGTTCGTGTAACATTTCGGAAACGAAATTGAGTAAATATTGTACATTGAATAATCCTATAAACAAAGGTGTCAATAAATTTTGACTTTTAGTAGTGTGAATTGAAAAGGCACGTGTTAGCCTCTAATGCAATTGGGTCTAATTTGTAAATATTTAGTGCGAACATGGTCTGTAGATAATTCAAAATTCTAGATTCTTGTTTAAATTGGAAATTTATTGAATCTCCTAATCATTAAAATTATTTCACATTTAAAAATTTGTATGTATGAGTTAGTGGAAATATTTAAATATCTACAGCAAGGTAATTTTGGTTGCCTATCTACATTAACAATGCCAATTTCTACAACGAATGTTGTTCGGAAGTATTCGTGTTTAAACGCCGGGAAACTTTCAAATTCATGATGTGATGCCGGTAGAACAAGCAACCCTCCAACATACCGGTTAAATACGCATTGTTGGCTTCAGTATGCGGCGTGAGTTTGTGCGTTTAGGGTGTAAATGAAACGTTTTTTTATATATAAATACATTTACACAAACACATGATTTACATTTTTTCAAAAACTATTTTGAATATGTGATGCGTCCGAACATTTTATTCTGTGTTTATATTTAATCTCATTTTTATGAGTGGCGGTGTTAATGAATAATAATCATTAATAATGTGTACTGTTCAAAGAATTGTTTGGATTATTTTAATAGGTATGCAAAGCATATTAGTATGGAAGATCAATAATCAATTTTTGTTTAAATTTTTAATTTATCGTATTATGCATTTGCTTAAAAAACATTTTTAATAACAAATTTCCATGCATGCTATAAAATTATTGTTGTAAGCGAATTAAAACCAACTATTTATTTAAATATTTATATTTTATATGTACAAAATAATTTGAAGTTATGCATTACCTAAAAAAAGTAAAAGATTGCTTTATTATTTTGGAATTTAAAGAATGATTTAATTTAACAAAAAGTAAACAAACATGATAAATTAAATTTGCTTGTTTACATATATTACAATTTTGATTACATATTTCGCCAATCAAGTACTCAAACTGCAAAGAAATTTCGTTCATTCATTGTAAAGAGTTGATTTTAATTCTAAATTACCCTTATTAATCCTGCTGACTTTATCAGCGGTTATAATTACGTTCACATGCAATTGAGTTAATATAAAGTTATGTTCACTCTTTTGTAATAAGACACATTTTTATTTTAAATTACCCAGCATTGTAAGATTATATACTTAATAATATTTCGTCATTTCCAGCGTTATATATCTACTAATAAATAAATAAAAAAATTCTTATATTCATTTAATTTCAATTACTACAGGGTTACATAAATAGCAATTTTAAATACAGAAATATATCGCCCAACTTAAGGATTAACTATATAGAAAAGGGCACGAAACTAACTTTTCGAGATCAATGAATATAAGTAATAGGCATTGTATGTATATGTGTATAGTTAAAGCCAACGACCACGTAAATAATCATTTACAGTATTATTACAATATTGATATGCTCTCTGCAATTAAAGTCGGAAAATAGTAAACAGGAAATTATGGAGACAATGTATTTCTGTTTTCTGTAGTTAAAGTACTAAGGTAGCTACCGTAAAGAAGAGATTTTTCGTCAGAGCGCACTGTAAAAATAGCATAAGTTTAGTAATAAGTCTATGATTATATTATATTTATAAAATACGATGGATTAAAATATTTAATTCAAAATAAGACATGAATAGGTAAAACTTAAAAGTTATCATTTAATTTTAAAGGAGGTGCATGAAAGCTATTAAAAATATTTAATCCAAAATGCTATATGTACGGCAAAAATATTATGCTTTGGTTAAACAGTTATATTGTATCGTTTCGTTCACAGAGTAATTACAATTATTTTGTACTTTTGCTTCCAAGATTTAAAACCCTTCGCTATTGAATGAAGTTAGCCAACCAACTGCTATAGCGGTGCTTTCCAAATTATTTCATATTCTTAATAATATTTTGCGTTGGTAAGTAAGAAATAAACGCCTTGGTAAAATTTATGTAAAAGTGTGTTTATTATAATTTAAATTATCTCTTTTTCGAAATAAAATTTAGACATTTACATTATACATCCTTATTTGAATTAATTATAATCGCTTTATTTGAAATGAAGATGTATTTATTGTATTGTGCTTGTTATTAAAAAGTATAGGTTCTCAAAAATGTTGTAATTGTTCATATCTTGGGAGTCCATTATATGTACTTTTTTCTTGTTTAAAATAACTTTGTATTTGCGTTTTTTTTGCGATTGTAGAATCAAAAGGATATTTTCGATCATTGAGAATTGAATTATATTAAGGAAAATAATAAGCGTGACTTAACAAAGGAATCTATGAATCGATAAGTTTATTCTTAGTGCAAGGTATTTTTAATTCTAGTCTGAAAGAGTCCGACGGATACATTTTCGAATTGATTGGCATGCAGAACTTTTTTATGAAATCCTTCTATTTTTTCCTTTGATCGAATTATATCAGAGCGCATTGTTTTAACAAGATTCAAAAAAATTATTTAAAGATCTATAGGTTCGACATTGTAAAATTTTATTTAAGTTCGTAGGTTAAAACCTGTTAAAACTTGCATGTAATGTGATCATGAATAAGTCCAGCTTTTGTTCATTTACTAGTAATTACGGATATCTGAACATGTACCTACCAATGTTATTGATAGTATTGTAATTGTTTTCAAATGTGTTCTATTATCCATGTTCATTTGTATGCAAAATAAAAGCAGTACTTAAAACAAAAAAAAAAAACTCTTATATAGGCTGTTTTTTTAAGAGCTTGAGAAGTTAAAATGATAATACAAGATAGAAATATTGTTGGAATGAAATTTTTGTTATTATAATCTGGTAGATAATTTCGCAACATTTATTTTTTATATATGATTTCCGGCATACGTCTGTCGCAGCTACGAGTTACATGGTTCATTCGATCAGTCCAATTTTTGACTACTTTTTCCAATAAATCTGGCCGTATAGCGTCAATGGTGGCTTGAATATTGGCTTCCAATGCTTCAAAAGTTGCTCGTTTTTTGGCATAAACCAATGACTTAACATAGCCCCATAAAAAGTAATCAAGAGGCGTTAAATCGCATGAACGAGGGGGCCAATGTTCATGACCACTTCTGGAAATAAAATTGTCATCAAATTGATTTTGCAATAAATCGATTGTTAAGCGTGCTCTATGGCAAGTTGCGCCGTCTTGTTGGAACCAAATGTCGTCGATGTTTAGCTGATTAATTTTTGGAAACAAAAATCGCCATTCACCGTAACGGCAGCTCCTTCTCCATTTCGAAAGAAATAAGCACCGATGGTGCCGCCAGCGTGTAAACCGCACCAAACAGTCAATTTTAATGGATGTAATGGTGATTCGTTAACGATTCGAGGATTGTCTTCGCTCCAAATACGGCAATTTTACTTATTGACGTAGCCATTTAACCAGAAATGAGTTTCATCACTAAACACAATTCTTTGATAAAAATGCTCTGCCAGTTTCAAATGAGCCCAATCAGCAAAAATGCGACGCAAACGATGGCCGTTTGGCTTCAATGCTTGCATGAGCTGTGTTTTATAGGCACGTAAGCCAAGATCCTTACGTAAAATTTTCCACGTAGTTGAAGGACAAAGGCCAACAAGTTGAGAACGACGACGAATCGACATTTCGGTGTCTTCTTCAATACTTCACGTTACAGCAGTAATATTCTCTTCGGTACGCACATTTTTTGTCTTGTTGATGGTTTTGAATCGAGAGGAGTAAAATTAGTGCGGAAACGATCAATAACTGCACGAATTGCTTGCTCACTAGGCCGATTATGTTGATCGTAAAATGGACGAAGTGCTCTATGAACTTCGCGAACAGATTTATTTTTTTCTAAGTAAATTTCCACAATTTGGAAGCGTTGTTCTGGCGGTTAACGATTCATGATGACTTGCCAAACCTTACTGAACAGAAATGTCAACACAGTTTGACATTATCAGTATTAGCTATCCATATCGAAAGTTCTCATGCAACTTAAAAACACCCATTATTAATCAAGAAATGGTAGGGAGATGTTTCCAGTGTTCAAAAAGGTATTATTTTTTAAGAGAAACACAAATGGCTTTATTCAAAGAAAATAATATTAAAAGTCGATGTGTAAAATAATAGCAGCATTAGAAAAGCAAACATAAATTCCTATATAAAATATTTTTATTGAAAAGGAATTCCTGCATAAAAACGGCTAATTAGTACTTCTTGTTTTTAATGACTAAATGGATTCAGTCATGTTACAACTCTTACATTTTTTTAATATATTGAGATACACTTCTGCTGTCATAAATTTATATTTTTTATAATTTGGCCCTATTTCAGGCCAAGAAAAGCATCCCCATATCATTAATGAAATATCGTTACCATGTTTGATAGTCTTTTTAGTGTATTGTGCAAGAAATTCTGCGTTTATAGGTCATTAAACGGACTATTTGTCGATTTTATTACAGAACAATTCTATTTTAGTTACGTTAGATCATAAAATATTGCGCTGTTTAGATGACGTCCAATATCGATGCTCCTTTCCGAAACTTAATCTATTGCTAATGTTTTTTTTTTATTTAAGAAATAGTACTTTCCTTTGTGTTCTAGGTCCAAATTGGCTTCTATCAATTTCCTTCTAATATCTGAGACCCTAATATTAATTCCTAATTTCTTTACTTTACTTCCAGAAGGATTGAAGCTTTCCTGTTCTAATAACACCGCTGTTTGTGCCGATGTCTTTGTTTCTCTTTGCGTTTATAATCATTTTGGCGAAACAGTCAAGATTATTTTATATAAAATTAGAAGATTTTCCTTCGCTACATATTTTTTAATCAAATTTCGTTCTTCCGTATAATGTCTTTGGGTGCCAAATTAGTAGACAATAATTTCAAAAATAATGAAAACCAAAATTTTTTATATTAAAATGTATTTACCGTCCACATAGTAATACATTTTTTAACTAAGACACTCTAACACAAAAAGCTTTTTCACCGCCGATATTATTTTGCACAGCTAAATTGTTCTCTAGCAAGTTTGTACGGATGCAGCACCAACTGGAAATGGGAGATTTCTTGTCTCGAATTAGTATATCATAGTAATCTAATGCCACCTATGATGTCATAAGGTAGGCCATAAAGATTCATTCTGCGCATAAATTTAATATTAATTTCAGAGGCTTGCTATTATTTTACGTACAGTTATATGTAAAACATATCGGTTAGTAATAGTAAAATTTTGGCGAAACAAAAAGTACGTATAGGTTTTATTGCGTTATGTGTGACTAAGAGGGTAGATTCTGATATTCTGATCTTGTGATGTTGAAATTGAAAGATTTTTTTTTAGTTTTGCACGTGTACATCACGTTCTATATGTGGAACTGCGCATGTTCAAGCTATTAACAAGATGGATGTCGTGAATATTTGTTAATTTGAAGTTGTTTAACAAGAACCAAGTTGATCTTAAAGAAAATTCGTCACAGTTGATAAAACCTGGTACCGATTATTTTAACACGTTCCAGTTCAGTTAATTGATGAAAATTCGCATGTTATTGAATAGGAGGCAGTTAAGTAATACTTTACTTATACTTAAGTAATAATCTCAATAGAACGACAAAACTATTTTTAGTTTAATCAAATGTATGTATCTTGCTGAAATTTTGATCGTTTGTTAGTACGAACAAAATATAACTTTCCTGAAAATTTCACAAAAATCTTTACACTTACTCTGTTTACTTATGTCGGTCAGTATATTTAAGATTTTCGTAGTTTAAAAGACTGCAGAAATGTTAATTTATTTCATTTTATAAGTGTCAAAATTGGTGCAAAAATTTATTATAACAAAGATTTGATCACTGAAGGTTCATATATAACTCCTTGCCACATAAATTTTCGTATTCTGTATACGTATTTCGACAACCAAGTTGTCATCATCAGCAGATAATTAAACAGTATCGCACTTGGAAAACTACGGCGAAAAATACCCGTACGAAAAAAAAATTCCGTACGCGATCCGTACCGTTGAGAACCAAAATGTACACTGTGTAAATTTTTTGTAAGAACTATTACAATAAAGCTTCTGTAAAGTTGAAAATTTCTGTATTTTTCCTGCAATTCAACATTTTAGACTTCTTCACATTAAAACTTGTTCAAACAAGTTAAATAAAGTGTTTTGAAAAGATGATAATTTTTAAATCTTTTTTTATGAAATAGCTTTTAATTGTTTCGAGCTGTGTAGTTTTTAATATAGAATTTGGTCGTCTGAAATCGAAAGTATTGACAAGGAAGTGTCGAAGATTGATTTTTTAAAATAAATAATACCGATAATTTATCCGTTGTATTCTCGAGATCTAACTGCTGTAAACGAAACCAATTGTAATAAAAATACTGCTGTGCGAATTCGTATAACTCGTATATCGTAAGTCTGTAGTGAATTTATATACACAATTTAAGAAATTATAAGAACATTTCTTTAACATTCCGATAAAGTGGTGCCTGTCTTTTGTGGTTTGTTTTGTATATATTATATTTGTTCAGAAATTTTCACGTTATTAGAAAGCAGGATTACAGTAAACTTATCAATTTTCTTTGGTAATTATACTCATATTTGCTCTCTCCCCCATACATACTTATTTCCTCCTGATCAATTCACGTCCGAAATTTTTCCTTATTGTCTAAACTTCTACGTTTCCAATGCCATCCTTTGCTCTCGTCGTTGTTTACATTACTGATTGACCAATTTATTTAGGTTCGTGTACTTTTTGTTTCAAACTGATTGTCTGCTCTATATTTCTTTCCTTTTCGCTCTTGTATTTTTTTTACCAGATGAAGGAAGAATTGTTGCAGAATTTAGATTTTGTTGAAGGACAATATATAAGGGCTGGTGATAATGAAAAATGTTTTATTTTTTATGTGATGGCTTCTTAAATTATGTGTAGTTATTTACATAAAGTTAGAATATTTTTTCCGAATATTATATTCAGGAATAATGGTGGAAAAAGAATTTTAAATGAAATTTTACAGTAAATAAAGTAAATTATCTTTGCAACACAATGTTTTCTACTTACTTCATTTTAATTTATTGATAGCAAAGTAACTTTATGGTAGGTTAAGTGTGTTTCAATATCGAGAATACGGCAAAAAATATTCAGATTTATTTCACGTTAATGCTAATGATAAATCAATCAGACGTTGATGTAACAAATTTAAAAACATCGACAATGTAAAGAAGTATAACTTATGAGCATGTACAGTACCGGTCATATTTATTTACCCACCCTTAGTTTTAGCCAAAATTATTAAACTGTCAAATGTGTACTGAAAATTTATTTATTGTACCAATACAATAGTATAAAATAAACATAAAATAGTTATATTTTTCTTATATAAAAACTTTATCATTAATTATTATTAAATTTTGCTCTCATCAATGTGCCCACCTTTATTTTTGATAATTGCGGCACATAACCGCGGCATCCTTTCAATCAATTTTTGCAGTGTATCTTCTGTAATTTGTGTCCAGGCTTCTTGAAGTTGTTCCCACAGTACAGTGGTGGATGATAGAGCACGTTCTCGAACCTTCCGGTCCAATTCTTTCCAAAGAAGCTCTATTGGGTTCAGACAGGACAGGACTTTGAGCTGGCCATACCATTATAGAGATTTGCCCTTGCTTTTATAGTTGACGCAAGTAATCGCCACACAATCTAGAAGTGTGTTTCGGATCGTTGTCCTGTTGAAATACAAAGTTTTCGCCAAGAATCCTTAGTCCTGAAGGAACAGCGTTATTTTTTAAAGTTTCCTTGTAGCCTTCTTTTCTTAGGATTCCCTCAATTTTGACGAGATCGCCTACAGATCTTCCACCAAAATACCCCTAAATCATTACTGAACCTCCTCCATGTTTTACGGTAGGCGCAATACATTCTGTCAGTACTCTTTCTCCTGCGGATCTTCTTGCGAATATTCGCCTTTTACTACCGAAAAGTTCAAACGTCGATTCGTCTGTCTACAACACATTATTCCACTGATCAATCGTCCAATTCTTATGTTCTTTAGCCCAATTTAGTCGTTTTATCTTGTTTTGCTTTCGTAGTAGTGGTTTTCGCAGAGCAATTCTTCCGTATAAACCCGCTTGCCTTAACCTTCTCTATACTGTGGACACACTAATTGGTTTAGCACGCGCTCCATTCATTTCAGCAGAAATTTCTGTTGCAGTTTTTCGTCTATCGCGTCTTCTTATTCATATTAGATGCCGGTCATCTGCAGATGTCGTCGCTTTCCGGGGTCCAGATCTTCTTTTGTTGGAAAATGTACCACTTTCTTCAAATTTTTTAACGTTATAATCAACGGTTCTGCGATTTAATCGTAATTCTTTTGCGATTTCGCGATTACTTTTACCCGTACGATGATAAGCAATTATCATAGCACGCACTTCAACAGATAATTCCTTCGTCTTCGGCATTGCATTAAAATATTCACAACAAAAGATGAACGATGACTGACATAAAATTTATTTTCCTTTTTGAATAACACATCCTAATATTGTAATTAGTTAGTACAATAACACAATATTGGTAATACCTTTCGGAAATGCAGGTAAAACTGTTAATACTGTAGGGATTAGCCTATATAATATTTATGATATTTTTCCAATTTATGACGCCTTTACGATATATCATAAACAATTTAAGATTTTCGTAGAAATTCATATGGAATTACTTCCACTAATAATATTGTTGAATAATTATAATACAGATTTTTCGAAAGGTAATCCGTATTTCAGGAAACACATAAAATTGGGGTGGGCAAATAAATATGACCGGTAGTGTAAATCAATACGATCTCAGAATTTAGGCTCTAGAATAGAGTCTATTAAAATGTGTACGTACAAACATTGATATATTAGTGTTACGTAAAACGTACAATAAACGGTGTTGGTGACAACGTATCAAGGATCGAAAGTATTGCATAATTGGAAAATGGCCATCATAATATCAATTTATTTTTTTAAAATGACAGAAGCGATTGTGAAATTACCCTAATAAGTAAAATATTAAAGTTTATGAAAGAATTCTAGAAAAAAATTAATACGAGAGATAGAATCGCAGATTTGATTTGTCAAAAAAATCATAATGTATTTTGTCTGTTTGTCATTTATTAATATGAAAAAGATCAATAATTTATATATTGCTTGTTTCGTTCAATAACTTTTTGCCATATTTCGGTGAGGTTTATAATTCCTTGTATGAGATGCCGACTCACAGCCTCGTAAGAGTTAAACGATACGTTATGAGCATGTGGTTTCGTGTTGTCGTAGCAAAATGTCAGTCCTTCTGGATTAACAACCTCTGGATGATCGAATCATTCAAACTCCAATCATCGGCTATACAGATGAATTAATTATTTTGTTACTTGACAAGAGTAACGAGTTCGAGCATGAATTCGAAAAGCACTACAGCTTTAAAATTACACAACATCGACAACAAATCTTCTAATGAATGTTTGCTGTCGATGACGTTTGCAGCGAATCTTTAGACGATACAAAGACCGCTTTCACATCACATTGTTTTAGGTAATCCATTTTTTCACCATTTATCACACTTCAAAAATGGATAGTTTTTCTCACATTGCAGATGTTTATAGATACCACCAAGTGAACTTGCTTCATGATGAATACACCAAATATCGCTTGATTTTTAAAGTTTCTGCAATCTTTTATGTAACGCACCCTGCATTTGACTCGATCAATACCTATATTTTGTCGTCATCTAATCCAGTTGACCTTCCTAATCGATGAGTGGTTGTAAGATCAAAATTATCTACACGAAATTTCGTGAACCATCGTTGATATTTATGTTCTTATAGAACATTGTCGTGCTTAAACGTGGTTGTATGAGCATCTAAGATGATGTGTGACCAGAACCATCAAAAGCAGTAGTCACTCTAGCAACTTAATGATATTATTTTCAACGATCGAAGAACTCACATCAAGGAGATAACTATTATCGTTTGGATGGTAGTCTAAACTCTTAGCAAAATGGACGCCGATAATCATGAATTGTGATAAAAATCGTGAAAAAATGCGAATGTTAAGTGATAATTTAAAGTTATTAAACAAGAACCAAGATTTCTTTGGAGAAGGACTCGAACCTCTACCTGCCGTTTTCTAGACGGCTGCTCTATCAATTAGCCAGCCGTCTAGAAAACGGCAGGTAGAGGTTCAAGCCTTTCTCCGGCGCAGAAATTTTTAATTGATTTCTGTGAATTTAATTAACGATGGAATATCAGAAAATAATAGTTTTTCATTAATTCCCATCGTAAAAGAACTTAATTATATGTTTATATATAATTATTAACATCATTAAAATTACCTTATTTAAAATTAAACAAAAAATCTTCAAGGTATAGAGCAACGTGGATAAATCATTTTTTTTTGTCCCAAAAAACACCATATGCCGAGTTTATATCACCAAAGCTATTCCAAGAGAACTAGCCACATTATAAACACATACGTTTTGCGTATAAAGGGCCGAACTTACGTACAATTTTATAGTTTTTCAATGAAAAATGATGAAATTCTGTTACAAAGTATGTGACACTACTTAAGATATGTACTTAAGAAAAAATAAAGTTATTTCAAAATTTGGTTGGTCAATAATAGCGCAAATTATACTACTGTGCGCAAAAAAAAGTAAGACTTTGTTCATAATTTTTAAATTCTTAATTTATTCTTCCAAATCTATTTCGTCCCCCTCAAAGTAATCCCTCCTCGCCCCAATACACTTGTGCCAACGTTTCTTCCAATTCTCGAAACAGTTGTTAGAGTCAATTTCAGGAATAGCCTTCAATACGCGTAGCGATTCACGTTTAATGTCTTCAATTGACTCAAAACGGTTTCCCCGGAGCGGTAGTTTGAGTTTGCTGAATAGCCAGAAGTCACACGGAGCTAAATCAGAGGAATACGGTGGTTGCGGCACGATATTGGTTGAAAATTTGGCGAAAAACTCACGAAGAATTAATGCAGTATGTGACGGTGCATTATCGTGGTGCAAAAACTAAGAGTTATCGGCCCATAATTCTGGCCTCTTTTTACGAATAGCATTGCGCAAACGACGCATAACACTCAAATAGTATTCTTTGTTGACAGTTTGGCCGGTCGGAAGGAATTCGGAGTGCACCACACCTCGATAATCGAAGAAAACTGTCAACATAACCTTGATTTTTGCCTTGCTTTGACGTGGTTTTTGTGGGCTTCGGCTTTGATACAATATTCGGCCGATTAATCGTCTGTTTCCGGGTCATAAGCGTAGATCCAAGTCTCATCTCCAGTTATGATGCTTTTCATTTTGTCTTGATAGTCGGAAAGCATTCTTTCACAGACATCAACGCGACGCTGTTTTTCGAAAAAATTGAGTGATTTTGGAACAAATCGTGCTTTCACTTTTCTTAGGCCCAAATGATCTTTCAAAATGGTTTTCCTTCCGATATTCCAACGATGCCAGTAAGGTCTCTGACTGTTAATCGTCGATTCTCAAGCAGCAATTCCTTGATTCTATTGACGTGTTGATCATCAGTTGATGTTGATGGCCGTCCTGGACGTGGTTCGTCATCAACGCGTTCTCGACCCTCTTTGAAAAATTTGTACCAACCAAAAACATTTGCTCGCGACAAACAATTGTCACCGAAGGCCTTTTGCAACATTCTGAACGTTTCGGCACCAGAAATTTGATTCCGTACACAAAATTGAATGGAACTTCTTTGTTGAATAATTTCACTCATTGTAAAAATCGCCGAATGCACTTTTTGTACTTCAGAAAGACAAGCGTATACTAAACACTAATGATTATTTTGATGTGACATTTGGCACAGATGTCACTGACAGTCATGCCAACTTAGAAAAAAAATATTTCGACGAATGGGTTTTCCCGCGAAATTTAAATTAAAAAGTCTTACTTTTGCCCACAGTAGTATATAGAAATTATAAGTTTCTCATTTTCAAATTTCTAAGCTGAAATAAGTTCAAAACGACTTCAATAGGTAGTCAGAAACATAGTTGTCTCACTATACGAGTATACCATGTCCCAGAACATAAAACTTTTCCCTATTAAAATTTAGGAGTTTGTATCCTTACAAAATTCAATGTTCACACTTAATGTAAGATTATCTTTCGTTTTCCTCCTTGTTTTTTCTCGTAGATATCAAGTATTTTTAATTATTGCACGCATACGAAGGCAGCAAACGAATTATTAAAGAACGCATAAGGCGAGGCCTCGTGCTGTATATAATTTGGTAATTATTTAAAAATCTAAGCAGTCTCCTAAAATTTAGATATCGTATTGTATGATCTTAATATAAAAATAATGTGTATGTATTAATTTTATCCTCAAAAAAAACTGGAGTCATTGACCTGTATCCGGTATTGTAGCGTGCACCTTGGACGTTAATTCTTGTTTATATGTATACGTATGAAAAAAATGCCGTCGATGAATGTTTTAACAGGAATTAATCCGATCAAAAAACCTAAGAGCATTAGGTAAATATACAGAACAAAAGATTAATCTGGGAGTACGTTTCTGTCATGTTTAGATAGAGCCGCTTCCATATGAATAATTTTATGTTAATTTACAGATAGTTGCGTACATATGAATATGTGAATATATATGCAAATTGTATGTGCTTTGTCCAAAAGGATATTAAAGGCTTTGTAATTATCATGATAATTAAACAAGCAATCGATTTACTACATTTAACTTTTCATATAGAAATTTATAGTAACTATCAAACTATAATTGAATAGATTGCATTTGTACACCCACATACATACGTATTCTTTTTAATTTATTGAAATTTTAAATTATTTTCCTATTTATGATAGAGTTTATTATCGTTTTAATATTTACTTAATCAATCCATTTGGTTTATGCAAATAATGGCGTTAATCATTTGGATTTCATAAAGAGCTTTAATTAAAGAGATTAATTGAATGTGCATTCAAAGAAATTTTATTTAAAATTAGCTTTTGACCTGAAATCACCTGCAATTTTATTAGTATGTCATCTTACTTAATATTTTATCTACAGAATAACGGAATAAAATTGCCGAATTTAAAATTTTCATTTTAAGGCGTCGAATCGAGTTGGTCTTCTTGAAAATAACTAAATTCAGAAATACTTGGAACATTATTATGATGGTTCGTTTCGTGTATTTATCTGATGTTTTGTCTTTAAGTTTGCATCGTCGAGAGCACTACAGCAAAGACAAGGACTGAATTTATTACTGTTTTGTGTAATGAGCTGCGAAACACTAAAAAGCAGAAAAAAGAAATCAAGTAGGCTTTTTAATCTTAATGGACCAAATAAAAGAGCAAAAATATGTGCGTTTGGTTAAAAAAATAGGAAATTTTTTCTTTAATTGAGATGGCTTTTAGGGAATCGTTTATTGTATGATTTGCTTGTTTTCAGTAGTTCAAGGAGTTTAAAAATGGTCAGAGAAATTGCAAGTTACAAGGCAGTGCAGCAAAACAATTAACGTATTTTCCTATATAATTGATAATAATAACACAAAAATATCTATAAACTAATTTAAACCTTTTTAAATAAGTAAATGAATACACAATACACACTATTAATATGTTTGCGCATGCGTTAAAGTGATCGTCGCTGGAGTGTATAAAGGTGCGCTTCAACATGCTCCTTGTTCAGTATCCAAAGATTTGCTATTTTGAGTGTTGTCCGAAATGGGAACATATTACGATTCTTCAGAGATAGAAGCTTGGAGGGCCATAGGTCAGTTTCAAAGAGGAAGAACAATAGAGTGTCGCTGGAGTGTTTAGAGTGAACCAAAGTGTAATTTCTAGACTCTGAAATCGCCTTTTGGAAGTAGGTGCTGCTCTGTAATAATGAAAATGTGGTTTTAATGCAACCCAGATTCTAAATGACTTTGCTGTTACCACTGGGTAGGTTACTATCAACGTAAACAATAAGAAACCGTTTGTATACGTTTATCTTATATTCTTCAAGACTATTTGTTTACGTTGCTCTATTGCAGAACATAAAAGAGTCCGTAGATTGTGGACAAATGAGCATATTGAATTCAGCTTTATGTCACAGCCAGATTCTGATTTGGAGTGAACTCAGCACACGCAATAACACATACTTTGTCGAGGAAAGACCTCAACATGGTTGCTGGATAATTAGTGGAGAATATACCGATCTTTATTTCATGGCAATATCACTGGCCATGAGATTTTGCGATCCTTCCTTATGCAGCAGAGGGAGAAAAATTGATTTTTATAGATAATGCTCATCTCCATTGAGCCAAAATTATGAACAACTGGATTGATGCAGTTGGTACATATAGAATGAAATGACCGACCATTTCTTCAGATGGTAATGTTATAGAACACGCTTGGGATGTTGTGAAAAGACGTGCTACTGCACAAAATATGCCACCAAGAACGCATCAGAGATTACGAATTAGTATAAAATTGAATATTCCTGTATTTTTACCATAAAAATGTTTTATACTCTCCGCAAATAAAATACAATATGTTTAGAAACTTGTTCACAAACCTACAGAAAAAACGAAAATTGATTACCATTTTAAAGAAATATCCGTTAATCGTTTTCAGTAGTATGGTACTATAGTAACGGTCAATTACCCTGTACCAAGTAAGTCGCAGAGTGTGTATTTGATGTGTGCAAAGTGTTCCATGAGCTTGTTACCCCTCGTCGCCATCATGTGGGAAGGATTGTTGATTATTCTTCCTTAACATTGAAGGACAAGGGATAGGTATAGACCACCTCCGAGAATATAAGAATCGCCAATCCCACCCTTCTAAAGAGATTCGAACCGTCGATTTCTCTAGAAAACTATCTGAAGTCAACCATTCCTGCCACTACGCTGTTGACTTGGCGTCAGTTAATGAAGGATCACATCCCCAGAAAACGATCTAAACTGATTGGAAAGTGGAAGCTTGTGTAAGATAATGCTTGTTAATTCAACGATAAAGAGTAAACAGAAACGACTTTAAAAGACAATAGTTTCAAATAGAATCAGACGCTGTTAAGGCTTTGAATACAATTTTGAGATGCTGTCAGAGAATGCCTTCCGTTTGTCAATTATCGGTAGGATACGGTTATGGAACTATACTACAAGGGAACCGTATATAGCATGATAGAAATATAGTTGTTTAAAATTAATAAATAAAGGTTTGGGAATAGTAGTACTAGCCTTTGTTCAAAATCCCTTATCATTTGATACAAGTAATATTGTAATCAGTAGATAAAATTTGTATGTTTGTAAGAAGAATATACGAACAATAATAATAGACACAGGCAAAACAATATGCTATATCAATTTATTGTATTAGTATATACCACCACAACAAGACACTTTCTTTGAAACGATGTACTTAGTTTCTAGTAAACGCATTTTTGTTAATCAAAACAATTTTGCACTATTTGAACATGCTTCTGGATGTTATTTCGAAAAATTTGAATCTATGGTTGAGCAAGTGTTAGACGGTCGCGCCTTTCTTATTAAGAAAGCTATTTTTAAGATCTTCGAAGAAATTATAATCTGTTAGTTCAGTAATATTCTAACTTTTTAAGCCTTCCAAATGACAAGATTTATTCAATTCTGTAAAATAGGCAATAGGTAATCATTTGACGTAAACTGCTTTCCGTCAAGTAATTTTTTGAAGTTTAGAAAAAGAGAGGAGTCATCTCTCGAATAAAGCGGATAGGATAATTTGTACTGCAAACAATTAGTTTTGTTGTCGCAATTGCTGATGACTGGGCCGGAGTATTATCATGGTGGTAGAGAAATTTTTTCTTCGCTAGGTGAGGCCTTTTTCTCTATAGTTCAACGTCAAATCGGCCAAATAAATCAGCATAATATTTTCCCGTGATTGTCCTTCCTTTCTCCAAATAATCAATTAAGATTATGCCTTGTGAATCCCAAATTATCTTCGACATAACTTTTCCGGCAGATGGAATCGTCTTCGCCTTCTTTGGTGCACGTTCGCCGAGAAAACCCATTGTACCGACCAACCTTTGGTTTCTGGCGTGCAGTGGTGTATCCATATCTCATCTACAGTCACACAAAGCTAGAGAAACTCACTCGTATTGCGGTTAAACATGTCCGAATATTGTTTTGAAGTTATCACGCGATTCCGTTTTTGATCAATTGTGAGCAAACGCGACACCAATCTCGCGGATAACTTTCTTAAACACTTTTTGTAAAGAATGTTTTGCATGCGCTCAATTGAGGTGTTTACTATATTAGTAATATCTCTAATCTTCAGCTGGCGGTCTGCAAATACCATGTCATGAATAATATTGAATATATCGCCCGTAGTTACCTAAATGGGACAACTTGGCCAGTCTTTTAATTTCTGCATACATTTTCCTGTCCAAAAACAACACTATTTGACGAATCTCTCCGAGATCTTAACAGAAGTCAATTAAAGAATAATATTCGTAGTTCGTAATGTAGATTTTAACACAAAGTTCTTCATCACTTATCTTTATATTAAGTTAGTTGTTAACATTTTTTATAACAATAACTTTCGTATGGCCAGTATTTACTTCCATATTTCGTTTGTGTAATTCTTCTTCACACATTTTGGCGTACACATTACCAGATTGTTATTAAAAGCGCACACTGATATTCCCACTGGTTTTAATTTATAGTACTCTCAACTTACTTTTCTTTTTCTTTAATAACATCGTCCATAACCATAACCACAAATTGATTCATTGCAGTCTCAACCCTTCCTGAAATGACTAAGAAAGTACTTGAACGAAGTAGTTGTTAATCTTACGTACGAAGTATGCAAATTATTTAATTCATTACAAGTTTCTTTTCCCTCTCAGAAATATCGCACAATATTCTTCACTATTTTTGCAGAAAGCCAGAAATTTTGAGTCTAAGGACCAATAATAAGATGGTTCTAAAGTCAATAATCAGTAATAAAGTTTAACTTTTATTATTGATGGGTTTTTTTACATCGCATTATGCTGAAATTACAACTAATTTGATGAGACAGTTCATCAACGCGGAATTATTCTTTTTTTTTCTGCGTGCCTTTATAATTTAATGCATGTGTTAACTACTACTTTTGTATTGAATTATGTAACTTTTGAATAACCCAAAACACATTACATTCCTTTCTGTATTCATATACTAAGCCATAACGTATTTTCATTAATGATCAAGACAAAATAAGGGACTAAAGTTGTTGTTTGCTATTCTGATATGCTTTTGGAACTACATAAATAAAAATGTAAAATTCGAATACTCAATTTTACGAAAACGTAATCGATAGAAAAACACTTGTCAATATCCCTTACCCTATGCACCTTTAATGTATAGTATGAATTGGTCATGAAAAGAACACTTATCCCGACTTATCCCCATGATATTGATCACCAAGTACTATAATAATAACCCATACATATACATGTATACTCATACAAGTCTCCCTATTTTTATGATATATAGCCAGTTAGTCATACGAGCTTAGAATTTTTGTTTTCTTTTACTCGCGACCGTTATGTAGCTAACGCAAAATGTAATCAAGGGAATTAATTTAATTGGTTATTTCTGAACAAACATGTCATTACAGTATTATTAAATACACATTTATTTGTTTTAATGTTGTAATATTATCATAATTATTCCTATTTGTACATTTTAATGTTAAAACAGAGCAGTGTCGTTTTAGAAAATTTCTGTAATTTCTATTAATTTTACCTTATTAAATTAATAATTATAATAAAAACACTAGTTTACATATCTGTTACTTGAAATATTTTAGCTGTTGCTGACTATTGATATCATGCTAATTTCAAATATACAAGTCGATTTTGTTTATCAGGTCTAGGTTTTGAGTTACAGGTAACCTCACAGTCTGTCGCAGGGAGAACCGAACTTTTTTAAAATAGTAATTCTTAGTGGTGCCAACGTTTTGTCAAAATAGCATGACATTTGCAAATTATGCATAAAGTAACAGTGTCTATTTGGCATTGATCGAAAAATGAATTTTGAACAAAGAGCAAATATCAAGTTCTTTTTTAAACTCGGTAAATCGTTTACTGAAACGTTTAATTTGGTGAAACAAGAGTATGGTGATGCGTGTCTATCACGTACGAGTGTGTATGAGTGGTATAAACGATTTAAAGGCGGCCGTAAATGACGACGAACCTTCCTGATGCAAAAAAATCTGTGATTACAGAAAGTAACATCGAACTTGTGCGTGAATGTATCAGAAATGAGCCGAAATCCTCATTGCGATACATCGAAATGGAATTAGATATTTCCAAAGATTTAATTCATCTCATTTTGACACAGCATTTGGGACCGAGAAAGATTTGTGCAAGGTTTGTACCACACAAGCTAAATGATGATCAAAAATTGCTCCGAATTCAACATTGTACAAACTTGATTAGACTCAAAAAAGGACGAAAACTTCAGATATTCTATTGTAACTGGCTATGAGACATGGTGTTTTCAATATGCTCGAAAGCGTCAAAGCTCTGAATGGAAGCATCCAAACGAAGAAAAATCGTTTGGAGAAGTCAAAAGTGAAGACAACGTTGATTTGTTTTTATGTGTTGAAAGGCATAGCACACAAAGAGTTTGTACCAACTAGTCAAACAGTCAATGCTGTATATTATCTTGGTGTTATGAAGCGTTTTTTTGGCGCGTATTCGTCGTGTACGCCCTCAATATCGTGAAAATGATAGCTGGCGTTTGTTACATGATAATGCACCATCTCATCGCTCGACGTTTTTCACTGATTTTCTAACTACAAATGGCATTTTAACCACCAACCATTCACCGTATTCAATGGATTTGGACCCCTGTTATTTCTATCTATTCTCCAAACTACATTTGCGAATGAAAGGACAGCGTTATGCCGATGTTGAAACCATTAAAAGGTGTCGACAGCGATCTTGAAGGACATCTTTAAAGATGAATTTAAAAATTCATTCGACATGTTAATTGACCGTGCAAAACGTTGTATTGAAGCTGAAGGCGATTACTTTGAATAAAATAAATGAATTTTACTAAAATAGTAAGCTTTTGTTTTTATTTTAAAAGAGTTCGATTTTCACTGCGACAGAAAAGAAGAAACATGTACTTAGTAAGAAAAAAATTTTTAAAAAATAATATTAATTATGAAGTTCCGAAAAAATTTTGTTTTAAAGCTTTTCGCATTTCTCTTATATGTAGACAAAATAAAAGTGACGCATCAGAGACCAACAATAGCTAGACATCATATGCGTATCCCAGAAACCCTGATAACCCATCTCCACAACACGTAAATCCTGATTTGGTACGTAGACTTCCGCGGTAGTGGTCCATGCTATCTGCTTCTGAGTTTCCGGGCTGGAACCGCGTCACTAGTATATCTGCCGACGTTTCGTACCCATTTGTATGGGACATCTTCAGGGCTGAACTACTGCACTGAAACAGAAGTTTCAGTGCAGTAGTGCAAATGGGTACGAAACGTCGGCAGATATACTAGTGACGCGGTTCCAGCCCGGAAACCCAGAAGCAGATAGCACGTAAATCCTGATTTATACGTTTTCACGGCTGTTCTCTCGGATCTCCAAGATTTTTACGAAACATGTTGAAGTGACTATGGAGAAAGTTGAGTTTAATACTCATATTACATCCCATATTTTTCAAATGTACAGGTAGATCTACTAGTTCAATATAATTTCCTAATTTTCGATTTGCAAGAAAGTTTTGCATCACTGAGACAAAAACTGTCCAAGCATATGATTCAAGCTCAGTCTTTAAATATGTAGTATATCCTTCGTAAGATGTCTGATTTGGGAACTATCAACAATAAATACCTACTTTAATCATTGTCAAAAATATTTACGTACCATCGAATGAGCAATTTTTATTCGATATATGTATGTGTATCACTTGTTTTGTGTAATCTACCGTTTACTTTATTGAACACCGAATCATTTGTCTCATACGCGAACTGTATATTACCCACACAATTTTATACCATCTACTTGTGAATGTATTGAAAATAGAATTACATAAGTCAGAATTAAAAAATAAGAAAATATGGTTATGTGTGGAAGAGACAATAAATTGTAAAAAATTCTGTTAATGTTATGATACGTATAATGGAATCACACTAACCGTCATCTTCAATCTTACTAGCTTTCATAAGAGTATTATGTGGCAGTACATTGTTACTGCCGCTTAATATCAAACAAAAGGTGATGTTAAACCCACTGGAAAAAATTTGAACTTTCAAAGAAACCAACTCATAATGTTTATAACGCCGCCGCAACTATGCGCCTGTAGGCCGGTTTCTGTGGTAACTTCTTAGATGTTATGTGTAAAATCCATGCTTTACTTCTTGTGGCAGAAACTATTTGTAGATGTTATCCACGGGTAGATGAATTCATTATAAATACAAAGGCAGTGCTTCGCAAGTCCCATAAGCGTACTCGCGAGTTTCACAGACTGAATCCGCATATTTCCGAACCACCACAGCCAATTCTTGCACGTTGGGGAACATGGAAAAACAGGCAGCGTTTTCCTATCATAAATATTTTGAGGATATAAATAAGGTGGTTTTAAAGTTGGATTCGAAAGAAACTGCACATATCAAGAAGAGCCAGACAAAATTTTAAGATAGATTGAAATGTATTTACAAATCATCCACATCAATTATTTCGGACTAGAAAATCCGCAAGACAAAAATCAGGAGAATATAAGAACATAGTGAATATGGGGTCGGAAAAGATGTTACAGAAGAGGAGACAGAGTTATGCTTTAAAATCAATGAAAGGAAGTAAAGCATTAAGTGACGACAAAGAATACAGATGCTAAATCAAAGTGGTAATTATTTAAATTTTACAAATGAATAAAACAAGGAGAAATAGCAAATAATTGGAATAATATTGGACAATTTTGAGAATTACAGACTAACATAAAATTGTAAAATGCAATCCAGAAGAATTTTAGAAAAAATTATAGTCTACGCGATCGCTTTTTAAACATGAGAATTTAACATCTGCATAGATTTCCTTGAACATATTTTATAACCATTCACGAACGCAAAAATAGATAGCTGATATTCTAATTTATCTGCTTTATTATTTTCTTCCATTCCTTCCTGTTCTTTATTGCCATTCTCTATCTTATAAACCCCATATTTTCCAAATCTTTAATAGTTTGTTCCTTCTATCTGTTTGTAAATTTCCTTCTAGACTTAATTCCATTTATCTTCAACTTAGTAATCTTTTTACTATTGATTCTTCTTTCATTTCTATGTGGGCATACTGTCTTAATTTTTATACTTCATTATTCCTTCAATATTGTCTTCTTTTAATGTATTATTTATCTAGTATTAGTCAATTTTCTGTATTAGTCAATCTTTTGTATTATCTTTCTTCGATTTTTTCTTCCAAATATTCTTATATAATTTTTCTTTTAAATATGTTCTTTCGTTATTCACCTTTATTAGTTAAACACATCGTCGTGTCTTTTCTCCGATTCGTTTACTTCCGAAAACTCTTCCTATAATTTTTTCCTTAAAATATTTTCATTCATTCTTCATCAGTACTCGTTAAACACATCGTTTCTGTTGCATACACTATTACTGATGGTATATTTTCTATTAAATGTTGTTTCTACTTGCTTTTTATATTTCATCACTGATTATGTGTGCTTGTAATATGCTTCTTTCTCGGCTTTCTTGTATACGTACTGCTGCTTTCGACACATCATTTTTGTTAAATTTTGATAGTTTATTTTGAATATTTAATTTTTTATTAAGTTGTCGAGTTTAAACAATGTATGATGTAAGTTTGAACTTGTTGAATGCATATACGTAGGCACACACTTAATAAATAATTTAAAAATTGTGTTGATCCATATTAAATCTGACAGATTTTTTACTTCATATCCTCACTATAAGATAAGCAAAAAACTATTGATTACGCCTCCTCGGCAGTTAAAAGTAACTAACGAGCAAACAATCTTTTATGCATTTTAGTAAAAACTGGATTTCGTTGCGTTAAATAGGAACTAAGTACATATGCTTATAAATAAAATATGATAAAATATAGATAGCCAAATATAGATTATTAAAATATATGACGGAAGCGGCACATAAAAAATATTTTATTACAAAAATGAGTTCTTTCTGGCTCGTAGACTCCCGCGGTCGTTATCTACACTGTCTTTATCTTGGTTTTCGGGCTGGAAACGCGTCCTCGGGACTTTTCCTGTCGATGTTTTGTCTTCGCTTGTACGGAACATCTTCATTGCTTCAGTGTACCAACGAAAGCTTTAGCAGTAGTTAAGTCCTGAAGATATCCCATACAAGTGGAGACGAAACGCCAGCAAATCCAAGATGAAGAAAGTAAGGAGGTCTTTCGTTTACATGTTTTGGAGAAAAAATATATTATCATTAAAAAATCAATCAACCTGGTATTAATTAATGTTTGTAGTTCGTACTACTATTAAATATGAAATACTAACTAATACCACAATAATTTGTGAATTCTATTTATAACACATTTTTAATTAATGTAGAATAATTTTTCATTATATATACTTATGCTGTTTATTTTTTTTATAGTTGCAGTTGTGAAAGCTCAAGACGAAATATATTTTACGAGAGATCCTCGAGATGTTGAACTTGTATCTGGAAAATCTCTTACTCTACCGTGTGAAGTGACACCTAACGAGGGCATTACGTACTACTGGGAACTGAACGGTAAGAGTTTAGTTCAAATACATTTCAAACACGAATGTGAAGTAGAATTCATTATGCTTCTAAGATAGATATAAATTTTCGAAACGTCAAGATAAGTGAAATATATGTATGTGTTGACACGATGTATGTATGTGCATAGAGTATTTGAATCAACGTAGCTAACTTAAGAAAAATTTTTCCTGAATTACGAGTTTGTCTAAGGAAAAAGGGAATTATTGATTCTATGGATACCTAGAAGGTAGTAAAATTATGTAATTTTTACTTAAAATTTTTTATTAAATATTATAGCTCCTGTCCCCATATAGTAGAATTTATGGTAACTAAGTTTAAAAACTAGACAAACCAGGGATTTTTTAGGTTGTATTTTGGGGGAGTTTAGGTCGATCGAAAATGTAAATAAGTTGCCAAAGATTTTATACATCTTGTTTCCGCTATTCAATTGTTTTACATTAGCTTTTGTAGGTTTTTATTTTCTTAACAAATTTCTATTATTTAATAAACATTAGTTTCACATTATCAAATGCATTCTAAAAGTTTCTGTACAAAGAATCGTTTGCTGCTGGAAACTTACGCGTGTGAGGCGTGATGATTTCGATGTGCAAGGCAAAGAACGTTCTGGGAGACCAAAATAGTTTGAAGATGTGAAACTGCAGGAGTTATTTAATGAAGACCCAACCCAACCTCAAAAATAATCAGCAGAAACGTTAAATGTGGCCCAAGAAATGATTAGCGACTGATTACGAGCAATGGAAAACATCCAAAAGACAGGAAAATGGTTGCCACATCAATTGAATGATAGGCAAATGGAAAATCGAAAAATTGTCTGTGAAGTGCTGCTTCAAAAGTATGATCGGAAGTCATTTCTGTATCGAATAGTGACGGATGGATTTATTTCGAAAACCCTAAGCGCAAAAAATTATGGTTACCACCTGGCGACACCGCCTCATCAACTTCAAGGCCGAATCGTTTTGGTCGCAAGTGTTTGGTGGAACCAGAGTGGCGCGGTGTATTACGAATTATTGAATCCCGGTGAAACAGTCAATACTGATCACTATTCTTAATCTATTTGAAATTGTGATAATTATTATAATACATTACAGTCGCGTTATTTAATTTCAAATAGGAACTATGACGAAATGAAAAAAACAAATTCGAATTGAATAGAAAATTGCAATCTTTTGGTTTGAGGGATGAAAGTTCAAAATCTTTCGTTAGGAAAATATATTTCCCCGAAGACAAAAGTAAATAATACTCATGTCTTCATATTTTCACTTACAAAAAACATTTTTTAACAAAAATATTTTATTGCAAGAACATACTATTTAAAATAGTTTTAAGAGTTGGGCATTTTATTCATTGTAGCAGACTGTTTTATTGCACCTTCTAATAAACACAAACTGGAGAGAATACATTTTTGAAATTATACTTACTGTGCCATCTATTAATTTTTGGTTGCTTAAAAATGATAGTAATTCGTGATGGATTGTAGGTGGATAAAACACATGTTTAATGCGTTTAAAAATGTTCTTTGATCAACATGAAAACAGATACCAAAATAACTTTTAAATAAATCCTTTGGTATCTATTTTTATAACATAGGTCATTCTCTTCTCGTTTAATCTTCAAAAAGCATTAATAATAAATTTAGTAAAAAGATTAGACTAACCGATAAGTAACTGGTATTTTCAATTTTTTTATTTTAACTTTAATAATAATTAATTTCTCTACTTTTACCTCGGCTAACTTAGTTTAAACAATAATTTTGGTGTGGTAAATTGTAAAAGATTGGAAAAAATAATTACATGCAATTAAAACCTGCCGTGGGTTTCATGTAACGGGTGGGCCATTTAAAAGTTTAAATTTAAAAATGCAATAAAACAAAAACGGTTTGAAATTTTGCCAAATTTATTTTTTTGTTGTGAAGTACAATTGTTCCGGTTAGAGGTGGAATATTATTTCATTCATATGGTTGCCGCGGCTGGTCTCACAGTACCCCATTCGATCGGACCAATTTTCGAGAACTTTTTCGAGTGTATGGGGTCGTATCTCGGCAATGGCATCACGAATGTTGGCCGTCAAATGCTCAATTGTCTCTGGTTTGTCGGCATAACACTTGTCTTTAACGGCGCCCCACAGAAAATAGTCCAACGGTGCCAAATTGCAGCTTCTTAGCGGCCAATTGACATCACAATTTCGGCTAATTAAACGGCCATCGAAAGTTTGACACAATAAATCGATTGTGGCATGAGATGTGTGGTAAGTTGCACCATCCTGTTGAAACCAAACATCGTTCACATCAATACCACGAAGAGCGGGAACAAAAAAATCAGTTATGGTGCGATAGGTTTCTCCATTGACCGTAATGGTTGCGCCGTCTTCATTTTCAAAGAAATATGGGCCAATGATGCCTCCGTTCCACAAGCCGCACCAAACAGTCACTCATAATGGGTGCATTGGCTTCTGTAAGACCACGTGTGGGTTTTCTGAGCCCCAAATACGGCAATTTTGCTTGTTAACGTACCCACCAAGATGAAAAGGAGCTTCATCCGAAAAGATGATTTTTTTGGCAAAATCGACATAATCGTTCAGTTTCTCGTTGGCCCATCTAGCGAAAACAAAGCGGATGGTCATGCGGCTTCAACTCTTGAACCAATTGAACTTTGTAAGGCGGCATACCGAGATCTTTTCGCAAAATTCGACGTAAACTGGTGCGTGAATTGTTCAGTTCTTGAGAACCATGACGAGTTGATGTTGATGGATTCTCACGCACACTCTCAGCCACAGCTTCGATATTTTCGGGTGTACGCACTGTATAAGCGCGCTCACGTCTTGGCGTATTAACAATGAAACCAGTTTCACGAACTTAAGCAATAAATGACCAAATTTTGTACGACATTTTCGTGCAATTTCCGACCAACTGTCTTTGTTTTGGAAATAAATTTCCAATAAATCCCAACGTTGCTCAAGCGTAAATCGATTCATTTTGTTCAGTGGAGATAATATGCTGAATTTTGTGACAGAATAGAATGACATAAGTATTGCCAGATTCGAAATAACCAGTGGTTCAAATTTAAACCGATAGATGGCCCACCCGTCTGTTTCTATAATGCAATTTATGGAACTTTAGTAGAGTGGAATATGATTGTTCTCTGTGGTGGAATGGCAAGACACATGCTGGGTAAGCATGAGATCGTGAGTTTGAGTCTCACCAGAAAGCAGTAAATTTTTTCCAAAATTTCAGTATTTCCGATATAAAAAGTATAAAAATTATAATTTTTATACTTTACATCGTAAAAGTCCATAATTATATGCAATTAAAATCTACCGTGGGTGTCATTTAATATCTGTTTTCACATTTATGGCATGTTAGTATACTCCAATTCGTTTCTTCGAATTGTAAGACACATTCGGTCACACTGGAGAGCAGTAAACATTTTTCCAAAATTTATGGAATATATATGATGTAAAAGCAAAAAAATAGAAGTTTTTCAGATTTACATCATAAAGAGGCATAATTATATGCAACTAGAAAAGGAGTGAATGCATAAGATATAAGGAAAGTTGGCAACGAAAGTGTATGCCACGAATACATTCATATCTCAAATAGTGTTTATACGAGGGACGGTCGGAAAAAATCGGAAATCTAACAACGCCGATTGGTTTGATGAGTCTCCCATGCGTACTTATATGGTGCAACATATCAATAATGTCAAAATATCATTTAGCGTGTACACACTATCGTGTCAGAATGTAGTGAAAATGTACTTAAGATGTGAAAATGTGAAATTTTATGAGGTGCAATATTATTATAATAAAGAATGATCGCAGGTTTAGAGTTCTTTTTTCGTCAGTTATCAATGACTTTGAGCAAGTAAATTGTTATATACCATTCCAATTTCAAGAATTGATGTTTGGCCGTACTTTATTTCAAGATGAACCAAGAGAAAGTCGTCCTGCAATATCGTATTTGCACTATTCTCGGACCTCGAACATTCTATTTTGCATACGTTGTTAACTGCGAGAAAACTTTATGCTCGTTGGATACCACAAAATCTATTCACTAGTCAAGAAGAAAATCGTGTCAAATGGTACAAAGCAATGCTGAACAGATTCGATAATGGATATTCCAAATACAACTCTGCGGCTTTTGTTGGCAGAAGTTTATTTTGAAACTGTCGATTGTTGCTTTGTTTCCGGTCCGTAAGAATATATCCACGATACACTATCCCTAATGGTATCACTATGGATAGTGCACTCTCTAAAGGCACGTTGCAACCGTGTCTTTAGAGAGTTGTAGAACGGTCAATTCCGAATGGTACACAACTATTTGTTTGACAAAAGTATTTGAAGAAATAAGGAAAACAAACCGAAAACGACAGATCATTCTTCACCATGACAATGCGAGCTTTCACAGGTCGGTTCAAACAATTGCATATTTGACCGGGCAAAACATTGAATTGATGAGCCATCCGCCGTACAGCCCTGATCTAGCACCCTGTGATTTCATTTTGTTCCCACATGCAAAGAATAAACTTCGTGGTCAACGGTTTTCTACGCTGGAAGAGGCAGTTGAGGCATTCAAAACTCATATTTTGGAAATACCGCCATCACAGTGGCATCAATGCTTTTCGGATTGGTTTAAACGAATGCACAAATGTATTGATTTTCAAGGAAAATATTTTGAAAAACAATAAAATTATATTCAATAATGTCCCTAATGATATAATCATGGATAGTGTATCGTGGATATATTCTTACGGACCGGAAACAAAGCAACAATCGACAGTTTCAAAATGAACTGTCAACAAAATATGCTTGATCGCCAAGAATTTCTAAAAAAAAATGGTTGTTTGTAATCAAATCTGTATATGCCTATAATTACAGTAGAGGATCATCGTACAGTAAATGTAGAATAGTATACAATAATTTGTTTGCCCAAATAATAATTATAATATTGTTTATTTGTCCGAGTAGATACATATATTCAGAGAAGTTGTCGAAAAAAATTATAAACTGGTCAAAAAATACATCTTCACACCGAAGATATTAGCAAGAGATAAAATTAGGAATATGAAAATTGACACTAGATAAAATTTCAGGGTAGTCAATTCTTTCATGAATTAATTTCCATAAAAAACGTTCGCTATGGGCCTCCTTCCACGATGAAAGTGTTCATTTCAAGTTCATTTGATGCCTGTCCAATAATAAATCGTCGCATCCTCTCGGTGGATAGATACTATCAATTGTAAAATTTAAGTATTTTAAGAAGCGGCGCTGAATTCGCTCGATATAGTGTTGCAAAGTGGGATATCAAAGTCATTTATGAGAAGACTCTAAATATAATAATGTTACGTCATATATGTATAAAGAACGCTAAATATGCGATCTCCTACCGCTCAGGCAATAGTCAATTATTTGTGAAATGAAGTTATCGAAATACATATATTACCAGGTACTGTAATAGTGAATATTCCGGAAAACACTTGTCATTTATTTGTGTGTAAAATGTTTTAATACTGCAAATGGATGAATGTAAATTGCAAATAATAATGAATAAAATATATATTTGTATTGTACTTTGACATTAACTTCAGTTCATTTTATTACAAGTTCACACATATATTTTTGTTTCTCTGATTTTATTTTCTATTCTAAATTTGGATAAAGAAGTGTTCCTATATTTAAAAAATGAACATTTGTTAGAAGAATTCATAAATAATATGTGACTTTTTTCGAAAGAAGTTTGTTTTACTGCTTTTTTTTATCATTCTAACGTCCATGAGAGATAAAAGTACCCGCAACTATTAATAACATAGATGCGTTTACAAAATAACGAAATCAAGTAATAAATTAATTTTGCCGGAAATACAAAGACGAAATATATCCGTTAAAGGAATCGCATTTACATTTTAATAAAGCGACGTAAAATACAAACAATCAACATGTCCGCGAAGCATGCTTTATAAAAGCTCTGAAGTTCCCGCCAACATACGGTAGACATCAAAGCCACCGTGTGACGAATAAACTAAATTAATGAGGTACGCCGAAGGAATATTATTCTAGATAGGTACGTGAGAAGTAAATTCCAGTTACGAATTCAATTTGTCTACGGCATACGACGTAAACTCTTGCGGATGATTTCTTCTTTTCATTTACTTTTTATCGAATCTGTATTTACATTTGTGGTAGTCCGCTTGACTAATTAGTTTAACTAATTACTAAATATATAATGTGCATTCATCTTGCATAAATAATATTCACGATGTAATATTCTAAGGTGTACAGAATTGGTGTGAATTATGGATAGTTAATGCTTGAACTTTGCATTGATTGTGGCTGTGGAGTTCGCCTAGCCTTTTACTTTGTTAATTGTTTGAACGGTCTATCAAAAATTAATCCAGTAAGTTTATTACTCTTATAGCTATGAAAAAACCATTTTATATGCAAATAAATAGCTTTATTGTTTTGGAAATATTCACCGTTACATTCTGCTTACTTTTCCATACATTCAAATCAATAATCAAAATCTTTATTCTATTCTGAAATTGGCATACTTAAAATGTGTGACTTAAATGAATTAAAGGCATCTTTACAACAAAAAAAACGGCAGCCACGGATTTTATTTTTCATTGTAGAAAATTTATTTATGCGAATGATATTGCCATAGCAACATAAGATACCACCGTACATACCCTTGAAACCACTATCACTGAACATCTGCAAAAACTGAGCGCTTACTTTCAACAATGGCGTCTCACAGCAAGCACTAGTAAAATTTAAACGTATTGCTTTCACTTGAATAACAAATACAAAATATTGCAAGTAACCCTTAATGGCACTATTCCGTACCACAATCTGTACCCCAATTTCTTGGGGTAACGCTGGATAAGACACTTTCGTGCAGCACTTGCCCAATGTCGCTGCAAAACTACAAACGAGGAATAACATCCTTTACAAATTTGCTGGGATATCATGGGGAGCACGGACTGCAGACCTCTGCATTAAAGTTCATATACGAATAGAGTGGATTCTATTCTCAATCAAACCATGCGCATTGTTTCCGGGACTGAAAAGTATACCTCAAAATTCTTCCTCTTTGTTTGAGCCACATTGGCTACTTAGGATTTTTTTCCCCAGAATATGATAAGATCACAAAATTCCGACCTCCAATTCATGAAGATATCGCTGTTATCGTATTTGATTGTTTTAAATCGAGAATCTTTAAAAACTGCTCAACGGCTCTTAGAAAAAGGCTTTGATGCGGCGGACTCATGGATGGCTCAATGGCGCTATTTCGTTTCGGTGGAATGGCAACCCTTTGAACACCAAACAGTTATTAATATACGCAGAAAAAGTAATGGGGCAAGATTAGATCCTTGTGGAATACCTGACGTTGGACAAAATAAAGAAATCTAGGTTTATGCTATTCTACGTACTGTTTTTTTTCAAACAGACAAAAGACTTGGGAATATATATTAGTGGTAGGTAAATTCTCCAAATAGAAAAGAATGTTGTGATCAATCCTATTAAATGTTTTCGGACAGTCGGTGTATATAACGTTCACCTGCCCCTTCGCAGCCAAGCTTTCACTTCTATCCGAGAAGTGGACGTACAGTTCTTTCACTTTTAAAACATACTTCAATACGCCCCCTCACGAATTTTTGTTGACGCGGCGATATCATATTGATTGCACATTACACCCTTGACTCTTAATGAAATTGCACAGAATAGGAACCGGTTTCTAATTAGACACATCCAATAAATCTCCAGACTTATAAATAGGACGAACATGCGACAAATCTCAGGTATTTGCAATGACTTAAGCATTATATTAAAAGTATATGTATGTAAGAGCATTTGCATAGTCATGAATAACAGAAACTCGGCATATTATCGATATTCTTAAAAAACTATCCGCTGATTTCTTGAAAAACATCTAAGTTTCTACCTCACCTTCTATCTAAAATGATACACGAAAGCTTCTTTAATATCAATTGGAGTACTGAGCTTAGTACCGTTGTATTTATCAGTTCGTATTCAATTGACATTCAAGTAACATTTAATTTTTTTTTGAAAATTATCCAGAAACTTTCATATTCAAACAAAATTACACAGTTACTAAAAGAAAAATTATTTGTTAAATTATAATGTAAAGGAAAATTTGAAACTGAAAACCTTCCTTGTAATACATTTGTTCATAATGGAATAGTTACAAAGGGTACTAGGAAAGTTTTGCAGTACAACTTTGTTTATTTAATTTTTTTAAAGTAACTTCCTCTACACTCAATACACCTCTCCATCCTCCGAAACCAATCTTTAAACCAGTTCTGTCAAGTTTCACTAGGGAGTAAAGCACACTCGTTGTGCCAAGCCCGCAGAAGGTCCTCATCTCTGGAAAACGGCCTCCCTTTTAGCTTCATTTTCACATGCGGGAACAGTGCAAAGTCACAGGGAGCAAGATCTGGACTGTAGGGAGGGTGCTCGAGAAGTTTCAATCCTGTCGTGGTCAAATATACGGTGCAGGCTTTGGTGCGGTGAGCTGGAGCATTATCGTGATGGAGAAACCAGGTGTCCATTCTTGACTTTGGCCGCAGGTTCTTCATAGATCCAATGACTTTAGGCAGGCACTGTTCAGTATACTACTTAGCTGTGACTGTCTTCTGTATGTTCAAAACAGCGCGTTCCACAATTCTACTCGATTTGAAAAATACAGCTATCACTTTTCTTCTTTACAGATCGGGATTTTCTGACAACTACGGGTGTGTCCTCATCATCAAAGACCCAAACTTTGTTTTGAGCTTTGGTCGACACATCGTAATAGTCAGCCAAGTCTCGTCAACTCTCATGATGTTGTTCACATACCGAGATTGCCCCTTATTAAACTTTTTTAGCATCTCCCGACACCAAGTCACACATCGTGTCATCTGCTTTTCAGTCAGTCGATGCGGCACCCAGAAAGAACACAGTTTCTTCACGTGCAAATGATCATCCAGAATCGAATGAATTGCTGGTGTATTTAGACCTGAAGTACCCTCTATCTGTTGTCATTCGCCTGTCCTCGCCAAGCACTTTCCTCACAGTAGTAACGTTTCCCTCCGTAACTGACGTTCGCGGCCTCTCAGCATCATCCACAGTTAAATTTCCCCTTTGGAATTCTCTATACGACCTGAATATCGTTGTGCGATATGGACAAACATCACCTAGTGCAAGAGTCATTTCTTCGAAGCACTGGTCTAGGTTTAAACCACGCACGAAATCATAACGCAAAACTGCCCTTATTTCATTTCATGACCACTATGCCATCGCACTTTACACTCTCACTGTTAATTAATAACTCAACATGCAGCAACAGGTAGCTTTCTACGATTTATTGTTGCGTCATATTGCAAAACTTTCCTTGTACTCTTTGTATAGAGTCTTATAAAATAAAAGGTATTATTGAGCTAATAATATGGGTAAATTGTTGAGTTGGTTGTAAATTAAAGATTTCAAAAGTGGGATGAAATATAAATTTACTATATTAATAAACTATATGCAATCAATACTCGAAAAAAAAATAATGGTATATTGGAAGAATATGAATTAGACAAGTTGCGTGACTTACTCAATCAAATGCCTTAACCTGCCCGTATATGTGACATTAACTTGTCTCCGGCCATTAATTACTTCACTGGTAAATTGTGAAAAGTATGTTAAGTAGGAGACTTTAATCACTTTACCATAAATTGTTCTTTTTCTTAAAATGGGTTCAGCAAAGTTTCAACATTTAATCAGTATCATATTATAAATGAATGGTAAACATTGGTTTGTATACAGAGTGTTTGATTTAGGCGTAACAATTTTGTTTCCTAATGGATACCCTATTAGATTTTTTTTAGAGGTGATTTTAGAAACTTTATTTATTCAACCTGGAAAATAAAGGATCACATTTTAATCTTTGGATGCTTTCTGAGTGAATTTAAATATTTTTTCTCATGTTTTCTGTTTACTTGCTTCATACATTCTGTATGATGAAAATAGTGCAACAATAGAATAAATGTATCTGAACAGGCCACAAATTTCAAGTAAGATATGTACGATGCGTATTTTTTAAGTAAGTACCGTTTTAAATTTTACCGTACTTTAAAAGTACCGTTGTAAGTACCGCCGCTGCAGTGCATGTATGTACGTTGAGTACTTACATCTGTTGGTTAGTCACAGACGCCAGTACGGAAGCATTCGCTTGTGTTTATGTTTGTATGTGCGCATTTAAAACGCCCTAGATGATTGAAATTGCCGTCGATTATGAAATACGCGCCGTGATTCGTTTTCTGCATGTAAAAGACGTGAAAGCAGAAATACATCGGCAGATTAATGAAATGTATGGAGAAAACACGAGTGAAAGAATGGTACACACGTGGCTTACTGAACCCAAGATCTCAAAACATCATATGACTGGGAACAACTTGATTACCCTCTTCATAGCCTTCATCCAGTGACTACCACTTGCTTCTTCTCTTGAAAAAGCATCTATACGGTCAACGCCGCAACAATAACGATAGTTGGTAAATCAGATGGCAGATTTCTATGACGATGAAATTCTACGATATGATAAGTGCTTTAGAGGTAATTACATTGAAATATAGATTAAGGTACATGCCCTCTTACAACAATAAAATTGTTGAAAAAGTTTTACTTGTGTTCTTTTAATATCAAAAACCTCGTATTACATCATGCGAAGTATTTTAACTAATTCTAGCATACTTATTTGATAATTAAAACTTATAAGAATATCATGATTGTTTCTTTGATTCCCACACAAAACGGTTCGTAGTAGTCGGTATAACTTTATCATGCCTAAATTTTGTCCTAAAAGTTTTTTAGAGATTAAAAAATAAAAATAGTGACAGGGTATCTGGATTATTAAGTAGGTATCCAATTTAACAGTTTTCGCAAGTCTTGATTTGAGAACTAATGCATTATTATATAATAATGATTTACCAGTTTTCGGCGTAGTTTGATTTTAACAAAATCTCAGAGGCGACACTTTAAGCTTGCATATATACTTCTGTTATTGCATTATCCATACATATAAGTAGTTAGCAAGATTTCTTAACAAACCTAGAAGTGGTTGGTATTATTTTTCTGGATCTTAATTTTTTGAGAGAGTTGTCGGAATTATAATGATGATCTCACTTTTCAATTTTTGGTGATAAGTCGATTGATAATTATATTTGGTTAGTTCTTTTCAAAGCATGAAAAATTTTTCACACGTCTCTACCTGAACACGCATATGAAATGCGAAAGCATTAATGGAATCCATTTAGCATTTAGCATTTGGAAAAATTGTGATTTCTGAAAGTTTTATTAAAGGCGCTACTTGGCATTTCTTCAATCTTGCATTGCCCCTCCATTATAAATCATTTGTTCTTTATAGTGATCACGTCAATAGGTAGACCTGAACGTGACCTATTATCCAATGATTCTCGACAAAAGTTAAACACATTCGATAATTCACAAATAATTTGTTTGTTAGGACAATCATTTTCAATTTAATAACGAGAATGAAAATCAATAGCAGATTGATAATATTGATAATAAATTAAAAAAGGAGGGAAAAGATGAACAGGACGACTCGGAAAAAAATTGATAGAGAAAATTAAAAAGTAGATGGAGAATTTAGGAAAAGAACAAATAAAATAATATTGTAGAAAAAATGTTGACAAACCAAGTATTGTCCAGGTGCTGAGAATGCAAAAAAATGAGGTAATTGGGAAAAAAATTGATAAAGAAAATTAAAAAAGACCCGAAAGAAATAGGAGTTACGTTCTAGTAAGAAAAGGCAAAAAGCATAAGGAAATTGCAAATAAATGTGGCAAAATTTAAAACCAAGGGCTATTATATCTGACGTGCTATTATATATAGAGTGCGGACCGTAATATAAATAACAGTAACCCTAGAAGCTATTCAAAAATTTATTTCACAGTTTGCGAGAGCAATGTTTGCCTTTAAGCAAATGTAATTAAATTATTACAGTAGATATACTGCCCAAGCGTTTTATTTATGTTAATGCTTATTTATATTTACAATCACAAAATAAATAAAACTATATACATGTTAGGCAAATATATGGATCCATTCAAATATCTTTGATATGGCTACTTAGCCTACATTAATGAAATTTGCCACTTTTAAGTAAATGCAAATAGAGAATTTGATCAGAATATTTATAATCGCATTATACTTCTGGTTTAAGCAGAAATTATTTTAACTTTTATTTTAAGTGAACCACCCTGTATATATTTGAGAATTTCAGTGGAGCTCTGCTTTGGGAGTCCAGTGATAGTAAGGTCTAGCATCATTTTATTCAACAACGGCAAAGATGTTTAATTAAATCTGATAAAGTAAATTGTATTGAATACAAATAATTACTTCAAAATGGAAAATTTTATTAAAATCTAAATAACCATGTCAAAAATATTCCAATGAATCCATAGATTTGTCTAACCCTGTATATATTATAGTATATACTACACAATTTCGTCGTTAGTCGGTAGTACAATTACAGTTTCTTTTTCTTCTTATTTTATTGTTTTTCTTTTATTATTTACGTTTTCTTTCTCTATTGTTGCCTTTATCTTCAACTTGTCCTTTAGAAATAAATTGCAGAATCAGTAGTAAGACAGTGCAGTTATTTGAGAAAGTCTCAAGGATCTCTTCAGTGTCTTGACTTTCTTAGTAAAACCATCGAAATCCTTTTTATTGTATAAGAGTTCTTCTATTCTTTGGTTATTAATAAGTCTTTGAATGTAAACTTCGTATAATTTACCCACAATTCCTATTTGTTCAGCTTATACAATTATTTCTGAATATTTTTTTTAACGGCGGGGTTATATACTGATTGTTACAAATATAAAAACGCATTTTTTTTAAAAGAAATATGCGCTTGCATAACGCAACATTTTTTTTCGTAAAATAAATTGTATTATAGCTGTTATTACTACAATAAAAGCAGAACAACAATAATTATAATAATCGTTAGTGTCTGACAGGTATCCCCAATTATAGGATACAAACACAGGGTGTTTCAAAAAGAATATACGTATTTCGAATGCATATATTTATTAAACTTTAAGACATGAATATGAAACTTTACACACATATTTACGAACCTCTCAATTTCAGATTACAAATGTTCAATATATCCTCCATCAGCGACACGAACAATATCACACCGATACTCAAATTCCTCCCATACTCGGGCAAGCATGTGCTTCGTCACTGATGTTATGGCAGTACTGATCCGGTTCTTCAACTCTTCCAGGTTATGTGGGAGTGGTGGTACAAACGCTGTCTTTAACGAAACCCCACAGGAAGAAGTCACAGGGTGTCAAATCCGGTGACCGTGGAGCCTAGCTGAGACATGTTAAGTCGCCAGCTCCTTGACGACCAATCCAACGGTTCGGTAGAGTTTCATTCAGATATTCACGCACTTGGCGACTCCAGTGCCCCACCGTCTTGTTGAAAAATGAAGTTGTCTTCGTGCAGCCTCGGAAACAACCAGTTTTGTAACATATCGAGATACTTCTGACCGTTAACCGTGTTTCTATCAAAGAAGAATGGGCCGTAAACAGATGATTGGGATATCGCACAAAACACATTGATTTTAGGCGAATCTCGTACATGTTCAATGGCTGCATGTGGGTTCTGTAGACCCCAAATTCGAACATTGTGTTTGTTTGCCAGACTGCTAACATAGAAAGTCGCTTCAGCACTGAACACGATGCGTTGTGCGAAAGTGTTATCATTGTCAACAGTATCATGAATCTTGTTACAAAATGCCACACGTTTCCGTTTGTCATCAGGACGCAAAACTTGTAACAACTGTAACTTGTACGGCTTCATAACCACCCAACGTCTCTAAACACGCCAAATTGTTGTTTTAGGCAGTTGTAATTCCCGACTGGCACGACAAGTTGATTTTGAAGGATTACGTTGGAAAGCAGCTTGAATTCGTGCAACATTTTCTTGAGAAACACGAGGGCGGACAGAATTCTTTCCTTTACATACACATCCTGTATCTACAAACTGTCGATACCATCTGCGAATGTTCCACCCATTCGGAGGATCAATTTGATAGCTCAACCTGAAACGTCTTTGCACTGTAATCACGGAATGGCACTTCGCAAACTCGAGAACACAAAATGATTTCTGCTGTAGAGTAGCCATTTTAAATATATGACGGTTACCAAGATAACAGAAGACAACTGACATCTAGCGGCTATTAAGTAAACTAGACTATGTATTCGTTTCTCCAATAGCCGAGCCGAAGCGCAGCGATCGATAGTTTGGACAAAATAATACTTTGTAATACGTATATTCTTTTTGAAACACGCTGTATATTGGATATGTGTGATGATTAATATTGTACGCCGCGGAGACTGAATAGATGCAAATTAGAGTCCCAATATATTCTAACGTAAGAATATGATTTAAATTTATTTACACCCATCGCAGTTAATCCGCTTCTGCGACGCATCTTCACGTCACTGACATGATCGACGATACCTGTACGCTTTCGTCCCCCATCGGTTCTTGTCGTTGGTTACGCGGAGAATTGTTCAACTTTAGTGGTAATATGTTGTAAATATTGTCTATTAGCTAAACAAAGCACTTGCGTGAGAAAAAGAAAGAAAAAGGATTATATTTTTCCAATTAGTGTAGCAAAATCTAGTAGAAACGGGATAAATAGAAGAATGGCGCAAGTTTTGCCACCAGGTAATGTTACCTAATGCGTAGTAACTAGAATACGTATTTGAGTGAAATATATTTCTTGCGTTTATAGAATTTTCATTTTCATATGTCATTTATATTTATTTTAATTGTTTCAGGATCAAAAATAGCAAATACAACACGCCGCTACCAACAAGGATCAAATTTACATATAACTCGAGCTGACAGGGAAAGAGATTCCGGACAATTCAGATGCATAGCACAGGATTCAAAAGGACTGTCAATTACTAGCTCGCCCGCCTCCCTGAACATACAATGTGAGTGATTTCCTTTTTATTTCCGTTTTGGTAAACCTGATTTTTTTCAAATTTCAAGTTGCATACATACATAATGAAGATCTTTTTTATTCCCGTTTTGTTCTACTAGCTCTCCAAATTAACGGAAAATAATCACCGTCTATTACTGACGGTGCTCGACTGTTTTAGAGAAGAGGGAAAAAAGAAAAGCACACATGCACACACATACACACACTGCGCGGAATACACAATGGCTGAATTATCGTGCTGCTATATTAATTAAATCGAACTGATTTTTTTGTTTTGAAAATCAAATTATAGTTTTTTATGTCATAATGGAAATGTGTAAACGGTTAATTGAGTTTTTCCAATACGTAGACACATATTTTATGGATGTATGCATAAATACTAATTGATTTTTCAATCCGATTTTGTTTTTTTTTCGTTTTGGTTTCCAAAAAAAATCCACGTCGAGTTATTTATATAATCAAAATGGTTTATTACATCTTATTCGATTTATACACTGTGATTAAAAATAAATTAGAATCCTATGATTAGGTCTTTTATCATCTTATCTGAAAAGTGATTTTAGAAAACAGCCGTGCTTGTCTTTAAAATAAAAATATATTACTTTTGTCACGGCTTTATCAAAAACAATTGATATATAGGTAGGTTGCTTTAAAAATTTTGCGGATGATACAGAAAAAATCAATTATTTTAACCAATTTTTTTTAATGGTTTTTCAAAAGATTTACCTTTATGATCTATGCGCTTCTGCATGCGGTGGAACCAGTTCTCAAAACATTGGACCCATTACTCCTCAGTGACCTCAGATACGAAGTTTTCGTAACCTTCGAGCGTTTTGTCTTTTATGTGTGGGAATAAGAAAAAATCACAAAGTGCCAGGTCGGGACTGTAAGGCGGATGAATCATCAATTCCGTTCATGCTGGGGCTAAAAATTCTGATATTTGAAATCCGTTGTGTGATTGTGCATTGTCTTGATGCAGAATGATTCATCTTCTTTGCCGTTTCTCGCGCACTTCTTGGAACAAATGGTTATATACCATTCAGTGTTGACTCCGCGAAGATTCTCTTGCGGATTATTAGCAAGATGACCGATGCATCAGAAAAAAGAAGCCGCCATTTTCTTGTAGGAACTTCGTCCGTGTCTCACTGTCGTGGGTTTCTCCTCATCTTTGAAGACCCACTAAGCCAATAGTCGCTTGCTTTCTGGCTCGTAACAATAAATTCAACTTTCTTCATCTCTAACGTTACCGTACACTTGCTTGATATCGTTTGAAATTTTTAAGCATTTCTTTGCACCTAAAAAAAGCTAAAAGAAACGTATATGGATTAGGGTTTTTTGGTATCCATTAAATTGTGTGGTATTCACCGAGTGTAAAGTTTTCTGACAGCAAGATGATCATGCAGGATAATTCTGATTTGGGTTATATCAATGTGGAGTAATTACAGTGGCAAGCTGTCCACCACGAGCTCGTCTTTTAGCGAAACACGTTCGCGCTGGAACTCGTACCATCATTCAATAGTCGCTAAGGATGGTGCTTCATCGCCTAATAATTGTTTGATTTTTGCGAACATATTGAACATTTTTCATAAAACTCACTTTATTTAAGAAATTGCTGAAAAGAGACAGCAGTATATGCTAGCAATCTGTAAATGCTATTCGCACTCAAAAATATCAGAAAATACGTTAAAAATATTAGCCATTGTATTGCACATTATTTTGTCCTTTAACACTTGAATAATACTTCTTTCAAAAATTTTTGCTGGTTCGAAATTCAAGAAATCATTTAAGATTACTTCAACTTCAAAATTTAAAGTTATTATCTGTAGAATTGGGAGAATATGGGAATACTTTTCAACCTAATTCTGAAAACTTTTTTAAGTCGCCAAAGAAGTTTGTGTTATAGCGTTATAATGCTCAGAACAATTCCTTTCCTTTCCATTTTTTATTGATAATTTAATTTTCTGTAATTAAACGATTTATCAAAGATTGACTATACGAGCCCTAACAACTATATGTTGAGACAGGTCAAATATTATGATTTAACGAATGAGTATGACTAAATCATGTTGTCAATTTTATTATGGTTTTGTGTGTCTAATTGTGGTGTAGCAATTTTTAACATTTTTGTACATAATAAAGAACCTATTACGGGATCCTTGGTATTTTCTTACTGTTTTTCTACACAAATATACTGGCTACAAAATGTTTTATTCTAAATAAAATATTACGTTGCCTTTTGTGTCAAGATATTTTCATGTGTCTATTACTAGGAGGATACGACGAAACTTTCACAAATCTATCCGTATAACGTGATGAACCGTCTTATTGGCAAATAAATTCTCCATCAAAATATAATTTTATTGCACTTTGTAAATAAAGTGCTTTGTAGAATTTCCTGATATTTCACAGTATTTGCAGAACTTTCGGTACGTTACTTCCTAAACTATAATGCCCTTCGGAAAAGGTAATTTTTATGAAAGTTTTCCAAACATTAAATTTTGCGTTGTTATAATTTTACTCTCATCATTTTTAGTCTGTCAGCGTTTAGACATCGTTAAATTAATCCTGCGTCTTTTTTGAACAGTTGTTAAGAAAGGGTTTTCTATGGCCTTATAAAAACTCAGGCCACATTTATGTATATTTCTCACAACATTCTTGCGAAATACTTAAACCTGCTTCCTTTTTCCGCCTACCTATAATCTGTCGCAACGTATATCTCCTTCCAGATACATTCTTGTATGTCTGTAATTATTTTGGGCATTTTGAACTTTTTCTATGCGCCTCTATAGTCCCATTTTCACTGTATTTTTTTATTAGGTAATTTTGATGGAGCCCGTGGTAGATTAACTTAATCATTGAAGGTTGATATATAACCCCTTTCCACATTAATTTTCGTATTTTGTATACGTATTTCGACAACTAAGTTGTCATCCTCAGCAGATAATTAAACAGTGTCGCACCTGGAAAACTATGGCAAAATACATGTACGAAACAAATTCCGCACACTGTGCGTTTTGGCTTTCAACGGTACAGATCGTGTGCGGAATTTGTTTCGTACGGTTATTTTACCGTAGTTTTCCAGGTGCGACACTGTTTAATTATCGGCTGATGATGACAACTTAATTGTCGAAATACGAATACAGAATACGAAAATTAATGTGGAAAGGGGTTATATGTCAACCATCAGTGATTCTTCTATTGTATTAAAATAGACGTATTCAGTATAATAAATTCACTTGCAATGGCATGTATTGTTTTACTTTTATATTTTTGAATAATTATTATATAGGGTCTAGTAAAAAGAAATCCATTATTTTTGCATTAAATTGAAGGTTTTATTTAGCATAGTTAGAATGATCCGACTTAGGTCAAATATGCACCGTTTTGTTCGATAACTTGTTGCCATTTTGAAGGTAATTTCATAATGCCTCTCTCATAGAAACCCTCGTCCCTATTGGCAAAAAACTGGGACAGTCGATTTTCACAAGCTTCTCTTGAGGCGAATTTTTCACCAGCAAAATCATTCGCCATAGACAGGAACAGGTAGTAATCACTTGGTGCTAGGTCCGGACTATAAGGTGGATGCCTAAGAACCTCCCAACCAAACTCCCGGAGCTTCTGGCGAGTCACTATCGATGTGTGTGGCCTGGCGTTGTCCTGATGGAACACAATTCCTCTCCTATTGGCCAAAGCTGGCCGCTTCTGGGCGATTGCTTCCTTCAGCCGGTCCAATTGTTGACAGTACAGGTCCGAATTAAGAGTTTGTCCGTAGGGAAGCAACTCATAGTAGGTAATTCCTTGCCAATCACACCTAAACACACAGCAAAACCTTCCTGACCGTCAAGCCTGGCTTGCACCGTTTGCGCCGGCTTACTACGATTCAACCACGACCGTTTTCGCTTGACGTTGTCGTAAATGATCCACTTTTCATCACCAGTAACCATCCGCTTCAGAAACGGATCGATTTTGTTGCGATTCGCAGATGGAAATTCGGTCCATGAGGTTCTTTTGCGTTAACTCGTGTGGTACCCATACATCAAGCTTCTTTTTGTATCCAACCTTATTTAAATGGTTCCAAACGGTTTTCTGTGCAATGTTTAGCTCCTGGGCAATCGAAACAGTGCTTACATGACGGTCGGACTCGACGATTTCCATTATTTTATCGATATTTTCGACAATTGGCCTTCCAGAGCGTGGTGCATCTTTGACATCAAGATTACCAGAACGGAATCGACGAAACCAAAATTGCGCATGATTGACTATTACAGTATCAGGACCATAAACACTATTCACATTTTTGGCCGCCTGGCTTGCGTTTTCGCCTTTATCGAAGAAAAACTGTAAAATATGGCGTATTTTAACTTTGCTGGTATCCATCTTTGACGCGCTCTCAAACAATATTAAGTCAAGTAATCACAAAACTGTCTGAGAAGTTCGTTTAGTACGAAATCTTATCTTTCGAACGCCATCTAGCGGAACGCGATCGCACTTATACAACGCGAGATACAGATTACTAAAGTCATCTATTGGAAAAATAATGGATTTCTTTTTACTAGACCTTATATATATAATTTCCCGTACCTTTTTATTAAAAGTTCTTTGCGTGTCATTTTTTTAATAGTTACAAGAATATGCAAATATGTAATTACGACGATCATTAAATACGATATGTCGAAAGATATCTTTTTTATCTCATAGTCTACCTAACCACTTTACTAGGAGAAAATAATTCTGGTTGCAACATTTAGTTGGCAGTGTTTTCGAATACCAAATAAACGAAATTTTAACAAAAAAATTAATGATAAAATTATCATAAATATGTTTTGAAACTACTTTGAAACTGTTATTAATTTGAACTAACTTTACGATTAAAAAAAATGTACAGTCGGAAAGTCCAGACAAATTAGCATTCTTTTGAAAAGATATATTAATTAATTATCCTGACATAAAATATGTATAGTTGCTAGGGCACATGGTGATGAACATATATGAACACGGTTCATGAAGTTGTGTGATTGTGTGATTTTATTTCAATTCTTAAAACGTCCTTATCATTCTTCGAAGAACAACTGGAATGAGCTTTATCATCCAAACTGATTTCGCCTCTCTCACATTTCACGAACCAATATTGAGCACTACTTGTATTCATAGGGCTCATTCCAAAAATACTACATAAATTTGCGTAAGCAATGCATTATTTCTCCTTTTAAATTACTACAGCAGATGGTATCTCAAAGGTATTTTGTCGACGAGCATCTTTCTGGTTTCCTAACAGTACATACATACTGGCGGCTGCATTATGCATTTTGCGTATATTATAAATTTAGAAGCAGACAGATTCATTGCACTATAATAACTTCTTTGAAACATTTTAACGATCGATACATAATGCCTATTTTTAAGAAACAAAAATCCGATATATTTTTCGGCAAGTTTAATAATGTTGAGGACTCAAAATTCTGAATTAAATAGTTTCTTGTTAGTTGGCAATAAGTTTATGTAATTTTTACTAATTTTGATCGAATAGATCGTTTTTTTTAAATTTACATGTTCTCTCTTTTCTTCCAAATGTACAAAAGAAGTTTAATTACAACGATTAATTAAACGGGTTTTTTGGAGTTTTCATATCGTAAAATAGTATATTGCATAGGTCATCCTAAATTTTATTCAAATAAATCTTTAAGAAAAACTGTATTTAGTTTTACTGAAAACATTCTTTAATTTTATTATCATTTTTTGTTATACTAATTTTTGTCATACTATACTGAGAAAATACATTTTTTTAATTCAATAAACTGTCATTTTTCCATTAGTTTGTTAAATAGAAAGTGATACTTTACTTCAATTAAAAAATCTGCAAATGTTCTCTGGACTAAATTATAAGAACTTAGATAAACATTTTTCTTGTAATAAAAATAAAGAGTATTCTATATCATTTTTTGGTTGATTAATAGAATTCTGAAAGAAAACAATTAATTACACACTTATGTTCGCGCGCGTGCATGAGAGAAAATAACATGATAATAATATACCGTGAATATATTTTATAATGCAACATGCACATACATACATAACGTAATAATGAAATGACAGCAACGTATTTTAGCGTGTATTTTATTTTGCAACATAGGATGTGAAATACAGTAGTTGAACAAAATTTAAAAACTAATTTAACAAATTTTCAAAAATGTCACCATTGACGGCCAGACAGTATCCTAAGCGATTGTAGAATTCATTTATTGTATTTTGTATCTGCTCTGGAGTTATTTCTCTTGCAGCAACTAGTATTCTATTTTTTAATTGGTCAATATTGTTTAGAGGTTCTCCATGAAAAACTTTATTTCTGATACATGACCAAAGAAAGAAATCGTTTGGAGACAGGTCTGGTGACCTTGCGGACCATTCTACTTCTCCTCCACGGCCTATCCAACGGTTTGGAAATCTTTGGTTGAAAAATGTTCTAACCATATGAGAATTATGTGCCGGCGCGCCATCATGCTGGTACCAAATCTCACCATCAATATTTAAAGCGTGGAGGGCTGGCATAACTCTGTACTCAAGCAATTCTAAATATTTTTCTCCTGTAAGAGTACCCTCAATAAAAAACAGTCCTACAATATGGTGTCCAATCAACCCAGTTCAAACATTGACTTTCTGTCGCCGCTGAGTCCTTGTGATATGATATCTATGCAAATTTTGTGTACTCCAGTAGCGGCAGTTCTGTGAATTTACTTCACCATTTACATAAAATGTTGCTTCATCTGTAAAGCAAATTCTGCGTAGTAAAGTATCATCATTATGAAGCTTATCCAACATGATTTCACAAAAGTTACTTCTTCTTTCTGTAACACTCGCAATTAGTTCCTGATGGTTTTGAAAATGATACGATTTAAAATGTTCTCGTTTTAGTAGTTTATGCACGGAAGATTTGCTTACATTTGTAGTTTATTATTATTTTCGATTGTTTGTAGAATTTCGTCTCTTTTGCCGTCAGTAAAAACATATCTTGGGCTATTCTTTTTTTATGATTAGGAACGATGCATCCATTATTTTTATACTTCTGTACTAACCTACTTATTGTAGTTGGACTCGGTCTTGGACGGTCAGGATATGTAATTTGAAACAAATCTGCTACTCTCCTCAAACTCATATTCGAGTTATACCAGTTCACTAATAACAGTTTTTCTTCTACACTATACATACCTCAAAAATAGAATAACTTATTTTGACATCCTATGTTGCAAAATAAAATACACGCTAAAATACATTGCTGTCATTTCATTATTACGTTACTCTAGCAACTAGTGTATGTATGTGCATGTTGCATTATAAAATATATTCACGGTATATAATAATATACTATATAAATATAATATTATATATATATATATATATATATATATATATATATATATATATATAGTGATGATATTATTTTAAATGCTGGTATTAACTTAGCTAGCTCAGTGATTAATTAAACAAAAAATGAGTGTCTAAAAGGCTTGTTCGGCTTAAACTCCAAAGTAGGCACAACAATGACTGTCGCACATGGATTCTTGATTGAAATTACACCTTATTTATTCATTTATTATCTTTATGTACACATCTAATATATTATCAAAAATAAAATAAATTAACTAATTAATTCAACTTTTGTTATATGAATTAAATAAATTTATTTTAATAATTTACTCTGCATTTATTATTCAAATTTCCTTTTTTTCTAGTATTATTATACAGAATACTAATATCTACTTTAAATAAAATTGTTTGATTTTTAGGACGTAGTAAATACATATATTATTAACCATTATTAACCATTTCCATTCCTTTATGTTCTCTTCCATCCTATGCAATTACTTTGTCCCTTCAATATTAATTTAACTATCGAACAAAAAGATTTCTTCTCCATTCCTTATCGATACATACGTGATAACTTCCCTTTAACTTAATATTATTATAATTTTAACTTTTATGGACATGTACTCATTTTTAGGTCCTTCTAACTAACATAATATAATATTCGCATTAACTATAATGGATAGCAATATAACATTATACATATGAAACCCATATTTGCACATACATAAAAATATTTCCAGATTAAAATAATTTTTATATTTTATTTAAGTATATATATACATCTAATAATAAGGGAATATATCAAATCATGTAGTTGTTCATATTTAACTAATGCTTACGTGGGCAAGGTGAAAAGTTCTCGGCCTGATAATGAAAGACTGCGATTTAAATTTAAAAAATGATTTTATTTTTCTACATAATCTCCCTTGAGTTCAACACACTTGGTCCAGTGTTTTTCTAACATCAATATTCCTTCCCGGAAGTGAGAGTCTAGAAGGCTGTCAAAATATTCTTCTACGGTCCTTTCAACTTCTTCGTTGGATGTGAATCGCTTTCCAGAAACAAATTTTTTCAAATTTAGGAATAGATAGAAGTCTGAGAGTGCCAAATCAGGAGACTAGGGAGGATGGCCGAGCAAATCGTACCCCAAATCCCGCAATTTTCCCATCGCCAACACACTCTTGTATGCGGGTGCGTCGTCCTGATGAAAAATGATTTTTTTCTTCTTCAAACCAGGCCTCTTCTCGTGAATTTTGGCATCCAGCTGGTCAAGAAGGTTAGAGTAATTTGCGTCTGTAATTGTTCTGCCTTTTTTTCAAGGTAATCAATTAACAAGATTCCTTTTGCATCCCAAAACAGGCTGGCCATGACTTTTCCGGCAGATGCGATCGACTTCGCTTTCTTTGGCGCTGAACCACCGGCTTCCACCCATTGCTTCGACTGCTGTTTCGTTTCTGGCGGTGGTGGACCCATGTCTCATCCATGATGGCAAATCGCCGCACACAATCGGTCGGTTTCTTGTTAAATCGGTCCAAAGAACGCTCCGAAAATCGTTTGCGCATTTGCTTTTGATGGACATTCAGCAAATGCGGCACCCATCTTGCGCAGAGTTTTCTTATCTCTAATTCGTTGTGCAAAATGTTTCGCACCCTTTCTTCCGATATCCCCACAGCCTCAGCTATCTCACTCATTTTCACTCGCCTATTGTCCAACACAGTATCATGTACTTTTTCGATGATTTCTGGTGTGGTTGCGGTTTTTGGCCGTCCTTCACGTGGGTCATCTTCGAGGGACGTACGACCACGTTTAAATTCAGCTGCCTACTTTTTAACGGATGACATCGAAGGAGCAGAGTCCCCGTACACTTTTGTCAACTTCGGATGAATTTCAGTAGGAGTTAAACCATCCAAAACAAAGAATTTTATAACAGCACGATATTCAAGTTTATTCATTTAAAAAAATAACACGCACGACGTCTACTAAAAAATTCTGGCAAACAAACTACTTGAGAGAACAAGTTGAAAGTTTTCATATGAACTAAAGACACATGCAGCCACGCAGGAAACATAAATTTCTGTTAATTGTAACGCCATGTCTGTGTCAGGCCGAGAACTTTTCACCTTGCCGACGTATTATGACTACATATCTAGTATATATAACAATATACATATATATATATATATAACAATATACATATATATATATATATATATATATAAACATACATATACATATATATCGTTTCGATAGTGACACTCACCAAGAAACCAGAAGCGTATAACTTTATAATTTGTCGACAAAGCCAGACTATCTGATTGGAATTTTTTGAAGTAAGTTTAATTAACTGCTTTTCGTTGTCAATTAGCCGTATTTATACGCATACATCGTAATTTGCTTCGTCAACAGATGTACTGGTGAACGGTCGTTAAAACGATATAAGTGTTTTCACTTCTATTTGAGAAATGAACGTACAGTCCTCTCATATTCTATTATTATTTTGTCGCTTAAATAAGTACATTTCCTTCGTTGTACCAAAGAAGTTATAATTTCATTTTAAATACCAAACTGCTAGCACTCAAGACTAAGTGTTGCGTTTACTCAAAGTACTATTCCTTTTGACTTAAACGTATTTAAATATTTAATAAACATACTAAGTGCATTGCTAATGGATTACTAAAAACTGTAGTAGTTGAATGAATGCCGAATTTATTATTTTTACCACTTTATATATTATACTACAAAATATTATTAGTATAAACGATACAAAAAAGTCGAATCAATATTTAAAGGCAATAAATACAGGATGGGGAAACTGTCGTGCTTGAAAGATGTTTCATTGAAATAGGTTGTTTTGTCAAGCTTCGAAAGCATCCTCACTTCTTATCCTTAATCTTTAAGTCGCTTTCAAGCGTCAAAGGCAGTCAACTTGTTTAATGCTTATCAAGCTTGCGTTTGATGTATTACAGTTTGTGTGCATACACTATTGTGGAATTATATCTTTTATTTTTCCCAATATCTTTTCTTACTGTAAATAATACAAATAATCCAATAATGATAAGCCTAACAGAATTTAAAAAAAGTTATTTCTCTCTATACAGTTTAAAATCTTCAAGACGACAATTTTAGAAGCGTTTGAAAGTTAATTGAAAATAATATCTTAACCACAATGTAGTTTTTAAATCAAAAGTTTTCACTATTAGCATTGGAAAAAATGACAGAAGTACTAGCCCATACTTTGCACAAGTAAAAAAGTACATCATTATAATACTAACGGATTAATACTAATAAAGAAGATTATCTTTTGAAAACTAATTCATACTTAACTAGATTAATAAAAGAAAAAACAAAAAGGAAGCGATGTAACAAATATCTCTCGGTGTAGAATGTTACCATAATTACTTATATAAATAAGAAGGAACTAATTTAATTATCACATCGAACTTTCAAACAACTGCAATAATTTTATAAAATTACGAAATACAAAATAATAGACATTAATACCAAACTAAATGTCTAATATCTAATAATATTTCATTCGGTAGAATGTTATACTGGAAATAAACTTAATAACATACTTCCCATTTATTCGACCTCCTGAAGGGGTAATTACTTCCCTCCTGATCCACCATCGATGAAAGCCAATTAAATTGAGTCAACAGCTGCGAGAAGTTTCTCCAAGAAAGAAACTCGTAATGTGATTCTATTGAAACGGGATGCTGCTGAGACAAAAGTAATACTAAAGCAACCGTTGGTTTATATTCTTAGTGTTATATACAATGACCGTAATTATTTCCGCGTTTTCCGAGAGAAAGAGCTTTGATTTGTAACTTACATTTAATTTTACTCATTTGAAAATTAAATAAAGAAATTAACGGATAAAAATTGGAACTCTAAAACTATTGGGTGTAAGGGACAGTTTTTCGTTTTGTTTTTTTTTTTAATAAGCAAGTCTTGTTTTGGTAACATTTTATTTAAATTTTATTCTAAAATAGAATTTTCTTCATTAGATACGACGTTTTTCACCGTTTTTGCTACATGCTAGCTATTGTCATTATGAAATTATCCCTTACAAAAGATGAGTTTATGTTGAACTCTTGAGTGTAAACACTCAAGTTGAATGTAAGTAATGACTAACGTCAATAATTTCGTTTGGCTTCAGCAGTGCATAATACACAATTCCTATGAGGTTCTACCAACAACACAATATTACCCTGTTTTGATGCATGCTAGATTTTGGTGTTGACGGTGTAATTTCTCTGAACTAAAGATAACTTTTTTTTTTCACTATATTATGCATTATTGACTTTTTATCGCCACTAATGAAGCTGTTCAGAAACGATTTCTTTGATGACCAAGATTTGAAGACCATATGGAAATCTTTTTTACTTAATTCGTGTTGTACTCAAGCAAAAGGTTTTTAAGCATAACCAAGTTTTTTATGTAACTTAAAGCAGTTATTTGATGAATTTCTAGTTCACAATTTACAGAAGTTAAAGTAGGATTTTCTCCAAGCATATTACGTAGCCTCTTCGTTAACATTTGATTGTCTTCTTTTTCAGGGTTTAAGAAATCAACGGAACGAAATCTCGCAAAGCATTGATATGTTTGGTCTGTTATGGCGGGGTGGCCGTTTCAAATACTTTGCGCAATTTTGTTTACTTGCAGCGCATTGTCATTCTGAAACTTACTACTACTTTTTATTCACTCATATTGACGGTTTAAAACGTTTAACAAAACTAAATTCCAATACATTGTCAAAACACCTCATTCTGTGCTAATCTAAATATCTTTTAAACCGATTATAAACATATTAAATTACTTATTAATGACTGGCGCCGCATATAAATGCGTGTATTTAAAAAATGACAGAACTTTCACTTACACCTATCAGATGCCAGATATCAGACCAGCTGGGAAGATTTCTGGAATCTAGTAGTTAACTTGTGGCTTCCTAATGAACTGTCATGTTCGAAAAATTTTATATTTTTAACCTATAATTAAATTGATAGTTTGCATTTAAGTGACTTGATTTTGTTTATACAGCATTTAAATTTGGCTAACGAATTATAAGGTTAGCCGAATTTCAGGGTAGACGCGCCACTCTTAAAAATGAATTTCGTGAAAGTCGTCCATCAACATTTATTGTTACTATTAATGCTGATCTCGTACGTAAAATAGTTGAACGATATCGCATACCACATACCGTGAGATCGAAGCTTTCTTGAGCGTTGGTATGAAAGTAATATATGTGATTTTGCAATAACATTTGATCGTACTGGAGCTTTGCAGACCTTGGATTTGACACAGTTTGACCGAAGATCAAAAGTTTCTAAAGTGTTACAAATAATTGCTATACAATCGAAGTTCAAATTTAATACACAACATCGTTACGGGTAACGAAACTTAGACTTATTCCTACGATCCTGTAACTAAACAACAATCCACCGTACATATGTTCACCACAAGTTTAATTGTTGAGCACGATGATGAATTGATGCATTTGGATCACCATCAACACTACGCTGCACACCATCAATCGCTTGTTGTGTGTGCACTCTACGATGTCTTACCGGATGCGTATTATCGTTTAAAGTAAACGTATTGCGAAAACGACCTACAGTTTCTCGAATTAATCACTCTGATGGACGATTATGAGCACCATAAAATGCACGTAATGCCCGATGAGTTTCTAGAATTGAACAATATTTTTCAAAATAAATTTAAACAATTTGCAAACGATGTTCCGGCCTGAGTCTATTAATGATGAATTGCCCAACCAAACTAATTCCAAAACAACCGAGAATTGTCAAATCGGCTGTCATAGAAAACAGTTCTCCGCCTCCAAAAAAAAAAAACATTCTTTACATATCAGCGTATTCGTTGAAAGTGTACATTACAAATTGCTTGGAATATCCGACAAATGATGTAAGTAATGGAAGCGAAAATAATGAACGTTGAACTGACAAATGTCAAAATTCGATAAATAATTATTTTTAAATTACAGATATTATTCTAGGTCAAGATTGCCATATATACTTTCACGTGAAAAAGAAATTAATGGAACGTTTAATAAAAATATTGGCATAAAACGATTAATTATATCAACGTAGTATTGCATAATTTTATTTGACAATGAAAAATATGGTTTTCCATAGAAAATGTCAAAAGATTTGAGATATTTTTTGCTGTACATTTTCAAAATTGATGGTCTCGTGTGGACTGACAAAACATTTCTGTATTAGTCGACTCAGAATTAAATATATCTGACGATTATCCGTGAATTTCTGACCACCATATATATTTCTTTATGAAATCTCTGAAATAAAATAACACTGGTTGATCGACTTGTAAACATTATATTAAAATAAAATACAAACTTCCAACGTCCCAAAAATATAACATAATACACAACTTGATCTTAACCCATATATTTTCTTATAGACTAAAAAATCCTGGAAATCTTAGCATCTAACTAAGAATATTTTTAAAAACCTTTGCATTGTAATAAATAATTTTTAAAAATGTTTCTGTTAAAATGTATTCGCAATATCTTTGCGTAAATGTAAAACGATTGCGAGAGTTTAATAACTTTCAGATGTACCAAACCATATTAACTTCAGTAAAACATTTTTCTTGAATTATTAGAATTTGAAACGAATTTGAATGGCTTACTTCAAATATAAATCTTAGTGCACTTTGGTACCAATATAAGACACCTGCCATTTCCTTTTCAAAAAGGCAACATATGGCATATATCACGTTAGAAATAAGTACAAGAACTTGTTTTAGAGCAGATGGTTCGTTCGCTTTGTAATGGTCTATTATATAGAAATCATGTTGCAATAGATGTCTTCAAGTTTATTTGAAGATATTGTAAATTATCAGTGTGTAATAGTAGAAGGTTTATTGAATTCTATATTATAAATTTTAGAAAATAATTTATTTTTTTGTGTTGGCGTAACAAATTCTTGCAATAAAATATTATGTCGAAAAAACACTTAATTGAAAACCAAATAACTAATACGACTTATGTTTTTTAATTCGCCATTAGAAAGCATGTGGAAATTTTTAAAAATTGATACATCGAATGCAGAAATATTGAAACTATATATGCTGACAGCAGTAGAGGACTTATAATACTAATAGTTCTTTATTGAGTTCAATAGATTTAGGGAATCAAAATAACAAAGTAAACAATTTTCTGCAACCAAAAAAAAAACTAAATAATATAAAGGTAACAAAATAAAGTAAAATTTGTTCTAGCTCTGAGTGTTACGAAAGTGGACACAGAAAACAAAGTAAATCAGAAAGTAGTAGTAAATACCTCAGAACTAAATCCATTGTAGTATAACATCTCCTGATCATATAAAAAATACATGAATTTTTGTGAGCTTCTTCAGAACTCAGAATGATAAATTTATAGGCGCTTTGTTTTCGGGTTCTTCTGTGAGTCGTTCAATAATGTCAAAACAAATATTCATTCGATTGATTTTTTGCTCTCGAGTGAGGTTTTTCGGCACCATTTTTGCAAAAACTTTGGTCATATTTGATTCATCATGCAAAATGTATCTTGCTGTTTCTTTGTTAATGTTTACCATATCGGCAATCATTCGAATGCTCAGACGTTGATCTTTTTTTCTGAACGTCCCTTCAGTTCTTGCAGTCACATGTCTACCAGGACGTTCACCCATCTTAGACTTCTACCCGACGTTCAGAAAATTGTTTGTGCCATTCAAAAACTCGCGCACGTGACATAACATTATCACCAAACACTTCCTTGAACATTTGTAAACATTCTGTTGGCGATTTTTAATTAAAGCTCGTAAGTAAATTAATGCAGATAAACAAAACTACGGATTGTTGCTTGGGAAGTATCAAGGTCAATGACATTCCAATTACGTTAGGCCTGATGCGGCTGCGCGATGGAATTAGTTCTCGTTATTTAATTGCCACACCTCGTAATACATCAATACAGTGCCTTCAAAAATGATTGAACGTGCCCGCCTTGTTGCAATACTGATCATGCCACCTCGCGTGTAACCTGAATCGAACTATTAATTCTGACATGTTTATAAAGTACTTAAAAGCCTTAACCTAATTTATAATAGGAAAAAAATAACCCAGAAAATTTATTTTAGTAGCTCTTTGGAAGTTATGTTTTGCAAAGAAGTTATTAATTATTCAATATTTTATTAATTTTCAACCTGTTTAAATGATTTGCTTATTTTGCTTAAAGGATTAAAAATGGAAGTTTTAGGTTAGTTTAATAATTGCAATAAGTCAAACAGCTTATTAAAAATGTTTAATATAATTTATAAGAATTGTTCAAAATGTTGTCCATTGTTTTCCATGCATTTAGTTACTCTCTTCTTCATGTTATCAAATACTTTGTGAAGAGTTTCAACAGTAATATTTCTGATCTCATATTCGATTGCTTATTGCAGATTGTCAATATTATGAAGTCTGTTTGTATGGATTTTGTTTTTTACATGTCCAAATAAGAAATAATCCAAGGGAGTCAAATCAGGTGAACGAGGAGGAAATGTTATTAAACGATTATCATAAAATTCCCTTAAACACGTTATCGTACCACAGTGTGCAGAAGCAAAATCTTGTTGAAAAAAAACATAATGCAATTACTCATCGTCTAGTTCATTAATAAATAGTTGTAAAATATTTTCTCTATAACGTTCACCGTTTATAGTATAATTAAAAAATATTGGACCAATTAATCTACGTCTTGACATAGCAACCCAAATTCCTATTTTTATGGGGTGCAAACTTGTCTCCTTAAAGTTATGTGGATTCTCAGTTGACCATGTCCTATAATTCTGTGAATTTATGTATCCTGAAAGGTGAACCCATGCCTCATCAGAGAAAAATGTTTTGTCTAATATATCGTCATTATTTAAAACTTCATTAAACCATGTGCAGTACTCAATTCTTCGATTAAAATCTAGTGGATATAGTTCCTGCACAACAGATATTTTGTATGGGTGTAAATGTAGTTTCTTCTTCAATACAGTATGACATGTCCCAACCGATAAACCTAAATAAAGTAGGTACATATTTATTTGATAAATAAAAATTTGATCAAACTAACCTGTCTGTGCTGAAAATTGTGACACTGATTTTTTCGGACTAACATCCATTCGTTCTCGAATATCTTCCAAAACTACTTCAGTCAGGAGAGTCGGCCGTCCTGATGATTTTCCCGTAGAAACGTTGCCACTTTGATCAAAACGCTTTACAATTCTTCGAACATGTTGCGAAAATATTTCGAAATTAACAGCTTCATGTCGTGGAAATTCTTCCTCAAACTGATCTCCACAAGACCGAAGTGAATACTTCCAAATTTGATTTTCATCCTGGTTTCCACTTCGATAATATGCTTTCAAAATAAACTTATTTTCTTCTAATGAGAAAGGCATGTTGGTCAATTGATCATTCAACCATAAAATAAAACAATTGGGAGTTCTTACAAGAACTGTTGTTGAATAATTTGTTAAAAACGAAGAAACTATAAATACTAAACAGGTGTGCAAGTGACGGATACAAATACAATGAAGTTAGGCATAGTTCTGACCAGTATAGTTCAATAATATCACGCGGCAATCGGTAACTATATACCCTGATTCAATGAAGTGGCACGTTCAATCATTTTTGAAGGCACAGTATATACAAATAGACAGACAAATAATTTTTCATTAAATATGCAAAATTTGTAGTCCGTTTTATTTGATTTAATGTATTACACATACTTTGTATCGCCTGCATGAATGTATTAGAAACGAATTTCCAATCGCAGATTTATTAATAAGTGCTGTAATGAAAATATTTTTGAATATCCCTATAAAAATAATTATTATTCATTAGAGTAGATGGATAGAATCAACTTTTTCATAAAAACATATTATTTAGAGATTTAAAATTAAATTATTAAATTAAATAGAATTAAATAGAAATATTAAATTATTTGAAATGCCACACCACATTATATTGGGTCTGGGAAAAAGTTCGTGGCGTTTTTCCCGATAGATGGCATTGGTTGCCGATAACTAAAGAACAACAAGTCACAGCGACACCACCGACGGCTCGTTTTTTAGATGACCTTCCGAACGTTAGTTTGAGCGTAGAAACATTGTAATCGGTGCAGTGGTTGGAAAGTTATTCGCACTTGAAAATGGAGAAGAATAATGAGAAATTTCGCTATATTCTGCAATATTATTATGATAAGGGGAAGAACGCTGCGCAGGCTTGTGATAAAATTTGTGCTGTGTACGGTGAAGGTACTTTATCGAAATCTGTTGCGCGGAAATGGTTCGCTCGCTTTCGTTCTGGAAATTTCAATGTGAAAGATGAGTCACGCTCCGGTCGTCCAATCACTGAAAAATCTGATGAAATTCTTGAAAAAGTCCAACAAGATAAGCATATCAGCAGTGTCGATATTGGCATGGAGCTAGGCATTGACCACAAAACTGTTTTGAACCATTTACACAAAGCTGGTTACAAAAAAAAGCTTGACGTATGGGTTCCTCATGAGTTGAGCGTGGAAAACATGATTGACCGAATTAACATCTGCGATGCGCTGTTGAAACGGAATGAAATCGAGCCGTTTCTGAAACGTTTAATAACCGGAGATGAAAAATGGATTACGTACGATAATCGGAAGCGTAAAAGATCGTGGATAAAGTGGATGGTGAGCCGTCACAAGCGTTCGCTAAGCCAACATTGACGCCAAAAAAAGTGATGCTGTGTGTATGGTGGGACTGGAGGGGAATCGTCCACTACGAGCTACTTCCAACTGGTCAGACGATTGATTCTCAACTCTACTGTGCACAACTAGAGAGATTACGCCAGGCGATTGAAAGTAAACGGCCCGAATTGATTAATAGGAAAGGTGTTGTCTTCCATCATGACAACGCCCGACCACACACTTCTTTGATGACCCGTCAAAAATTGAGAGAGTTTGGTTGGGAAGTTTTGATGCACCCACCTTACAGTCCGGATATAGCACCCTCTGACTATCATCTGTTTCGATCTCTGCAGAACTCTCTCAATGGAATTAAGTTGGTTTCAAAAGAAGCCTGTGAAAACTACTTGATTCAGTTTTTCGACCAGAAACCACAGAAGTTTTTCACCGATGGGATCATGGATCTACCAAAAAAATGGCGAAACATTATCGATAATAATGGAGCATATTCGGTTTAAATGAATTCGTCCACGCGCCATGCGGGGACCAGTTGAATTTTACTGAAAAAACGCCACGAACTTTTTCCCAGACCCAATATATTATGAAAATCAAAATATCATCTATCGGAAGGAACGACAAAACTAAATTCGGTGTCTTATAAATTAAGATCTATTTCTAACGTATTTGGTTCTAGAATAAAACAAAAAATCCTTCAATTGTTAACAGATGTTGATACACTATGATAAATTGGTTTGCAAGGATTGTAAACTGTAGAAGCAATTCATAGATAGCTTTAATAGTTCTTTTATAAGAAGTTAAGGTCAAAGATTTATTAACTTTCAAATGAAACAGGATAACTAGAAAATTTAGAAAAATTAAAATTATTAACTAAACTAAATAAAATAATGTATTTTATAAACTTAACCATAGGGTGCGCCTTTAGTACTAAATAATTTCTGTAAACAAGTAAAGCATAACTTATAATTCGCGCAGTTATCTATTGCAATGTGGTTCCACTTACGATAAATCGAGTCACATATGGAGTATTTATATTTGTATATACATACTTATATGATACATCGTATTATATTATTATATGTAAAGTTTATGTTTTGTCTGGATCACTATCAGGGATAAAATGTTGCTAATATACAACGTTTTATCCCTGATAGTGATCCAGATAAAACATAAATTTCACAAACTTCATAAACATACACTACCGGTCATATTTATTTGCCCACCCTTAGTTTTAACCAAAATTATTAAACTATCAAATGTGTACTGAAAATTTATTATTGTACTAACACAATAGTGTAAAATAAACATAAAATAGTTACATTTTTCTTATATAAAAACTTTATTATTAATTATTATTAAATTTTTCTCTCATCAATGTGCCCACCTTTATTTTTGATAATTGCGGCACATAACCTTGGCATCCTCTCAATTAATTTTTGCAGTGTATCTTCTGTAATTTGTGCCCAGGCATCTTGAAATTGTTCCCACAGTACAGTGGTGGATGATAGAGCACGTTCTCGAACCTTCCGGTCCAATTCTTCCCAAAGAAGCTCTATTGGGTTCAGATCAGGATTTTGAGCTGGCCATAACATTATAGAGATTTGCTCTTGCTCTTGTAGTTGACGCAAGTAATCCCCACACAATCTAGAAGTGTGTTTCGGATCGTTGTTCTGTTGAAATACAAAGTTTTCGCCAAGAATCCTTAGTCCTGAAGGAACAGCGTTATTTTCTAAAATTTCCTTGTAGCCTTCTTTTCTTAGGATTCCCTCAATTTTGACGAGATCGCCTACAGATCTTCCACCAAAACACCCCCAAATCATTACTGAACCTCGTCCATGCTTTACGGTAGGCGCAATACATTCTGGCAGTACTCTTTCTCCTGCGGATCTTCTTACGAATATTCGCCTTTTACTACCGAAAAGTTCAAACTTTGATTCGTCTGTCCAGAACACATTATTTCTTATGCTCTTTAGCCCAATTTAGTCGTTTTATCTTGTTTTGCTTTCGTAGTAGTGGTTTTCGCAGAGCAATTCTTCCGCTTGCCTTAACCTTCTCTGTGCCGTGGACACACTAATTGGTTTACCACGCGCTCTATTCATTTCAGCAGCAATTTCTGGTGCTGTTTTTCGTCTATCGCGTCTACTTATCCGTATTAGATGCCGGTCATCAGCAGATGACGTGGCTTTGCGTCGTCCAGATCTTCTTTTGTTGGAAAATGTACCACTTTCTTCAAATTTTTTAACGGTTCTGCGCTTTAATCGTAATTCTTTTGCAATTTCGCGATTACTTTTACCCGTACGATGATAAACAATTATCATAACATGCACTTCAACAGATAATTCCTTCGTCTTCGGCATTGCATTAAAATATTCACAATAACTCTTTATTTCACTGTTTTCGCAACAAAAGATGAACGATGACTGACATAAAATTTATTTTCCTTTTTGAATAACACATCCTAATATTGTAATTAGTTAGTACAATAACACAATATTGGTAATACCTTTCGGAAATGCAGGTAAAACTGTTAATACTGTAGGGATTAACCTATATAATATTTATGGTATTTTTCCAATTTATGACACCTTTACGATATATCATAAACAATTTAAGATTTTCTTAGAAATTCATATGGAATTACTTCCACTAACAATATTGTTGAATAATTATAATACAGATTTTTCGAAAGATAATCCGGTAGTGTAGTTTCACTGCTAATTGTACGTATTTTATTTATCATAAAATACATTCACAACCGTAGTTTTTTTCTGTAAAGCGCAAAGAAATACTCTTTCTTTAATCTTCTTAAAGTATCAAAAAGTTTGTTATATAAAAGAGCATATCCTTAATTACTTTTCTTTTCTTACCTCTTTGCCTTTCTTTTCTTACTGTCGACATAAACAAATCTTAAAACAAAATCCCCCAATATCCGTGCTGATTTGCTATCAGTGAAGTTTACGGCTTCATCTAATTTTATAAATTCGGAAGTAACATCTAAGAGCTTTGCATTTGCATCGTAAAAGAACAAGAAGAAAGGGCAGACGACATTCGGGTCGAAGACCTCTTCTTCTTACAAGTTCGTCGTAAAGTTTCGCCGCTGTTTCCGAAGATTTCAACAAAACAGGTCTTTTAATGTGGTTAATTAATCGTACTGACACTTTTTATTAAAGAAGAACTGCATTAATAACTGGCGATATTATAAAAAATGCCTGTATGCAGTGATTAATTTTATGTTGCTATTATAAACATTAATTTATTATGAATAATGAAATATTTCATAATTGATTATGTATTTCCTTTGAATTGTGCGTATTGTATTGACTTATCTCTTTTAAACTGACAGTTGAAAATGATTTCTTTGTTTAATGTTTGTAATACTCTGCAATTATAACGAGACTTTATACTCTAACATCTAATGCCAATAAATATCTTAAGACGTCACATAATAGGCCTGCTTTAATTACATTTGTAATTAAATCTATAAACTATTATTTTTAAATATATATATATGCGTATGAAAAATGTCTACACTGGGTTAAAAAAGTCTTCATACACGCCACAGCATTTTCAATTTACGGCTCCAGTTTACCTACATAATTTCGTATTTTTAACAAATATGTAATTACACTATTCTAACAAACAAATAAATAGATTTTCATCACAAATATAATATTTGATTTTATATACGAATAAATTTAAAGCAAATAATACGTCGTACATTCAGAAGGCGAAGCAAAATAAGTTTCCATGCAGAACGGATAGGGGCCGGGGAATTACCTATTTCGCTCAGATATAACTGTTTAAGTATCAGTAGTTTATTTTCACTGACAGTATCAATTGATGTAACCACATAGAAATGAGGTTTATTGAAAATGCAGGTTCCGCAACCTATTCACAAATTAATAGTAACTTAAGAAAAGGAAGAGAAAAGGAAAATTATTACGAAAAAACGGGTCAAATTGTAAAGAAATCTTATGTAACGGTGCAATATATGGGAAATAGATATTAATAATTACAAACTAATGAAGTACCTGAAACAGTCTTGTACCTGAGCTATGCACGGACGAGTTCTCAGGAAGAAGTCCTAACAAGAACAAAACTACGTTTCGAATTCCCTAAAACACATCTCAACAAACCGATATCATTTTGGAAGTTAATGGTTTTAGCGGAAGAAGAATGAGCACTTGGAAAAGAAATTGCGTGCTACTGTAAAGCATGAAGGCGGAAGCGTTCTCGTGTGGCATATATGAGCGCTGCAGAGGATGGAAACTTGATGTTTATACATGGGATTACGGAACAAAATATGTACTTGAAAATTTTAGAGGAAAATTCATGCGAATTTCCAAAAACCTAAGCTAGACAAGCCATTTATCTTTCAACAAGATAAGACTCGAAACGTACTGTAAAACGGGTAAAGGAAAGGTTAATATTTAAAGTGAGAAAGCAGCTTTGTATACCTTCACAATCGTTCAATATGAACAATATTGATCATTTGTAGGATGCGATTGAAAGAAGGATTCGCAAACACGACATAAAAACAAAGAACAGCTTCAGACAGCAATGTTGCAAAAATGGAAAGTAAAAGAATGGTACACGGAATGCTAAAACGGTTATTACAACAGTATAAAAGGTATCAGGTTGTTGCAAATGTAATGTCCGTTTTTTCCTTCAGTCTGAACTGAATCGCACTTGTGTGAAGACGTGTATGTTTTTGGTGAAAATTATTATTGTATTTGTAGAAAAGGGTATTTATTTTGAAGTGTGTACCTGTTCCATTTCCTGGAAAGATTAATACACTGTCCTTGTCTCGCCTATGGAAATGCTGTCGGCAAGAGATATTCTGGCAATTTACCTCTTTCAATTTAAAAAGGGATTAAATGCAGCTGCAGCAACGCGAGAAATTAATCAGACGTTCGGTGAAACCACGTGTAATGAATGCACATTACGGCGATGATTTAAAAAATTCAGCGAGGGAAATTTTGATTTGGAAAATGAGCCTCGCGGATATGCGCGTAGCACCGTTAATGACGACGAGCTGCGTGTAGAAGTTGAAAGTAATCCGTCGACAACAGTGCGTAGCCTTGCAGAAAAATTTCATGTGTCCATTGCCACCATTAGTCGTCACCCTTCTTCGATTGGCAAAGTGAAGAAACTCGATCGATGGGTGCCGCACCAATTAACGGAAGCCAATAAGCTCCGTCGATTAGAGGTGGCTACCTCTTTGGCTAATCGACAGAAAGTTGAACCGTTTCTTCATCGAGTGGTAACGTGTGACGAAAAGTGGATACTTTATGATAATCGGAGACAGTCAGGACAATGGTTAGATCGAGGTGAAGCACCAAGACAGCATGCACGAGCATCACTTCACCCGCGAAAGATTATGGTGACTGTATGGTGGACCAGTAAGGGTATTATTCACTATTCATTTTTGCAACCTGGTGAAACCATCACGGCAGCGTCCTATTGTGCCGAACTGGAAAATATTGGAAAATTGAGCCGCTTGCAGCCCTCACTAGTCAATAGACATGGACCCATACTTCTTCATGATAATGCAAGACCTCATGTTGCACGACAGACAATCCAAAAACTTTCGGAATTTGGTTACGAAATACTCCCTCATCCACCTTATTCACCTGACCTTTCGCCAGCTGATTTTCATTTTTTCCGTAGTTTAGACAATCACTTAAAAAATAGGGACTTCCCTGACAGGGAGTCTGTAATAGCAGTGTTTGAGCAATATGTGAGCCGTCAAAACCTAGATTTCTTTTCAAAGGGAATTTTTCAGCTTCCACGCCGTTGGCAACAAACTATTGATGTAAATGGAGACTATTTTGCAGAATAAATATTTGTATTTTTTTAAATTTAGACTTTTTTTATTCCTTACAAAATCGGACATTTCATATGTAACAACCTGATAATAGCACAAGTTAAAAGGATCAAAAATTGTATTGATAATATATTATGTTATAAATCTCTGTATGGATACTTTTTGACTACATTTTCGTACTTATAACATATTATTCGTTTATTTGTGTCCTGTAGAATAAAATTTTATTTTTGTAATACTCATCTATTTCCTTTAAGGTAAACTTTTATGGAGGCTGTGGTTGATTAAATTAATCGATAAAGGTCAATAAAACCTCTTTTCACAATAATGTTCGTATTCTGTGTACGTATATCGACAACTAAGTTATCATCATCAGCCGATAATTAAACACATTGTCGCACCTGGATCCTCAAAAATGAAATTCATCAACGAAGATTGCCAAAATATCCTTCCATAATTAATGCGTCCTATCAGTATCTTTCTCTATTCCATGATTTTACACACTTCGTACAAACGATGTTGCATTATTTGCGACTAATGTTTATTTTCATTATGTAATGGTTATTAATAGAAACGGTACGAGTTCGGTAGCCGTCGGGCGGAGTGATTTTTTATAGCTATATCGCACAATTGTGTATTTGTTCATTCGAATCACTTGTAGAGATTGTACTGTTGGTTCAGCCAAATGTACAGAAGCGACCGAAAATGTTGCGTAAACGAAAGCATAGGTTAAATAATGATATATTATTTTTTATTTTCTTCCTATTTAAATAAGTGGATTAGTAATCTATGTTGTTCACTCGGCTTTTAACATAATGTTTTGTATTTTTTAAAACTATCCACATTTCTACAAGTTCTATACATTGCCACTTATAAAGGTCTGTACCCGATGCAGATACCTTGTACTGATTGAAAATGACATCTTCGAATCCTCCGGATGATTGAATAGAAGCACTAGTCATGTAATCACAATCGCAACTGACATGAAATTTACAGCCCGTAGTACACAATATGGGCGTATAAATTTTCAAGAACCGTATCTCTATAGTCATCTCAAGATCATATACAGCTGAACTAATGCATTCGGGAGTGTAATGTATATTCACTTAGCCGATCTCCACCAGATTTCCCTTTACTTACATTTCCACCCTTTAGTGAATTCTATTTTATACTAATTAAGTTTGTAAATTAATTCAGTAAGTTTCCTCTTAGTTTACTAATATTTGATATTGTTATAGTTATATCTATAATTTATGAAATTATGGTTAATTTTGTAAACGGTATAAAGTTCGAAGCTTGCCAAGAGAGAACCTTTGCAAATTTAATTATGTGCGTGAAATTTTTCAAACTTTTGTGGCTTTTTCTCAGCAATTAAAAATGCCTAAATTAAACATTAATCTCGCAAATCAGTTTAATATTCTTGATTAATTAAGAATTAGTGTTATAATGACTTAAGGAAATAATGTAAGTTCGCACTTCGCAAGTATCTCAAGAGTGTCTTCGGTTCTAGATGTTGTGTACTGATAACAATAGTTTCTTTGTGGGATAAAAATACTTCGGATAATTTCTAGATATATATTGATATTGTATTTGAAGCGTTTCTTTGCTATATTTGTAGAAGCAACATTGATTACTTATCTTAACTGTAAAATTACTCCTTTTGTTTATGTACAGATAAATTCGCTCATTACACAATCATCTGATTTGTCTATAATAATTTTTTTCCTTCTCGTTTAAAGTAAATGTCGACAGCTACAAGTTGTAAATCGCTCCATGAGCATAGTCATAATAAAAACTCTTAGCCTGCTAGTGCTCCCGACAATTAATTAAAATATTCGAGGACGTTAAGACGTGTATTATTATTGTGATTATTATACACTAACTAGAATACGCAATGCAAAGACATGTAACATAAGTATACCCTGCAATAGCATACGAGGACGGTTTTACTTATGTACGTTAACGGGCTCTACTAAGCAAACTTGTACTTATAGAAAATATGTAATATAAATATGTTTACTAAATTTATTATTATTTAGTATTGTTATTATTAAATTTATTGCTTTTTAAAATAATATTAAAAGGTTAGAAAAGTAAAAATGATAATAATAATGTATTCGTACTTATTTGAAAGAAAATAAATTTTGCCACTTTTTAAAAATTGAATAACTTTTTCTAATGTTTTATAGCAATTTATTGCGTCTTTGAATAAAATATAAGTAATTACAGAACTGAACACGTTTAACTTAATACTATATAATGAAATTCGATTGAATCACAATCTACCAGGTCTCTTATTATGTACAATCATGTACAATGCTTTAAAATATAATTATTCACCCTTGATTATTTCCAATAAGTGTTTACTTTAAATTAATGATAACAAAAAATACTCTTTTCTTCTTATATTATTATATAAAATCCCTTCTGGTATACGCACACTTCAACTAAGTTCAAGGACAACGTATGAAGGAGTTATTTTAAGAGTTACATCGAACATAGCATGAATGCGCATTTTTTTAATCTCTAGCGATTGTTACTTGTAACATGTGAACAGTACTAACATTCCGTTGTCATTGTACATATCTGACTAAATTGGACTTATATCTTTTTTCATAATACGTGTCTATATTATGCTCATGTAAACGAAGAGAAAGACCAGGGGTCCAAGTTATATTTAATTTAATTTTAAGCGTGAATAGATGGCAGAAATAATGAATTTATTAACTGGTATTAATTGTCGTATGTTAAATAAGTAAATTATGAACACGGTGTACCGCATCACACCATGTAAGGTCTATTTATGTTAGTTACTTAGGTTAGGTAATTGTAATGAGATTTTCGTAAAGTGATTAAAAGTTAATACAAGACTTAATTCTGAGTATAATGTATATGGAATTTTAGCAAAATAAAGGGTATTATGCGAGTTAATAAAATTTTTGAAGAACCACCATATATGTATATACAAATATATATATATATATATATATATATATATATATATATATATGTATATACAATATATATATATATATATATATATATATATATATATATATATATATATATATGTATATACAAATATAATATATATATATATATATATATATATATATATATATATATATTATATTTGTATATACATATATGGTGGTTCTTCAAGTAAGTTCCTTAAGTAAGGGCTGTTTTATTGTATACACTAATAAGTGGTGCACGCGCCGCAACGAGTGTCTACGTCGTGTCTCGGCATTCCTTGGGAATAACTGTCCCCAGTTGCATCTGTGTAGGTAACCTGTACGGTCTGTTCTGTATCTTTAAAATGTTCAATATTATCGAATCGTCCGCCTCGTGTGAAGTACGGCCAAACCCTGCGAACCCAGAGCGATTCAAAACAAAAGACGCGGCATGCTGACAGAGAGAATTTTGCTACTCCATGACAATGCCAGGCCTCACACCGCAGCTCATGTCCGAGGTTTATTGGACTCTTTTGGCTGGGAAGTTTTGACCACCTCCCATACAGCCCCGACCTTGTACCGAGCGATTTCAATCTTTTCCGCTATCTCAAACATCATCTCGGCGCAACTTCTTGGTTATCGGAGCAGGTGGCAAGTTTCTATGAAGAGTGTATTCAAAATCTAGTTGTAAGATTTGATAAGTATTTAAACAAACTTGACAGCTATGTTGAAAAATTAAGAAATGTATGTAGAATCTGAAAATAAATTTGGTTTTTGAAAATTTTCTTCCGTTTGGTTTATATTTTCAAACGGCCCTTGCTTAAAAATAAACTGTATATACTGTATATATACAGTACTGTGTATAAATCATCCTCCAGCAAGACAAGTACACAGCACGCAAAACAATTGAATTTTTAACCCAATTAAACGTCGAATTGTTGGACCATCCTCCGTAAAGTCCGGATCTGAGTCCCAACGATTTCTTTACCTTTCCGAAAATCAAGAATGGATTGCGTCGTTAAAGGTTCCAGTCGTCAGAAGGAATTGAATTTTTAACTCAATTAAATGTCGAATTGTTGTACCATCCTCCGTATAGTCGGGACCTGAGTCCCAAGGATTTCTTTACCTTTCCGAAAATCGAGAATGGTCTATGTCGTCAAAAGTTCCAGCCGTCAGAAGGAGCAGTCGATGCCTTTGAAAACGCAATTTTGACTGTACCAACAAACGAGTGGGATAACTGCTTCCAGAGTTGGTTCAAGCGCATGCAAAAGTGCATTAATCTTCAATGAAGTCTTTAAAAATTATCTACTGTCTTATTCCAGCTTTATATGCAAAACTGAAAAGACAACCCACGTACAACACAGTGATATTTATATTACAGCAAGTTAAATAATGGATTGCTGTCACAACAGTTTCTTAGACTCATTATTGCGAAAAATAGTAATGTTAGTTGTCCGTGATTTTGCATCTTTAGATTCTTATCAGATTATGTGAAACGAATGGTTTGCAAAAAATAAGACATATTTGACTTTAAACGGAACATTCAACGCGCAATTTAAACACCCGCATATGTGAGAGTGTATTCGGAAATCAGTGTACAAAATGCATTTAACAAGATGAAGGCAAGGAGGACATTTAAACGATATTGTTTTTGATAATGTCTTCGACTGCTCTTCAAAATAAAACGATTGCAGAATTATTTCTTTTTGTAATTAGCGCTGTGTCTATTTTTGAAGTTCTGACACACTTATTGGAGGTTTTTTAGAGAGTGAATTTTGGATTAATTATTAAAATAATGTTAGAGCTTAGCAGCTTTTAATTAAATAATTTAATTAGGAAAACATTCTAATAAACTTGTTTATATTTTAATACGTCAGAAACGTGTATTTCGAAGAGTTAAAAATTCTCTTTCGTTATTCAATTATTATAATGTCAGTCCAAATTAGCCAACAAAATAAACGTCATCAGAGCGAGGAAGCTAGAAATATGAAGAGGGCAAGTTGATGGCGTCCTTATCCGTAACATACGATGTTTTATTTGCTTGCTGGGCTTTAAAAAAACTGGAGATATTATTTTTGTTATTTTTTAATTAGCCTCGTTGCGCCGATATACATATAAAACAAAGAAGAGCTTTCGAGACTGTTTTTTTTTCGGTTCTATTTCCGAAGTTCCTCCTGAAGAGATTTCGTAATATAAAGCATATCTATCTAGTTTACTGCGCATACATGAATGTATTAAATTCATGCAAAGTACTCGACTGTTTTATGAACGGAACGGTAACATTGTCTGGCATGAAATACCAGTTCTTATTTTAGGTACGAATTTCTAACATAAGTACATACATAACAAACATATATGTATGTATACAGCATATAAGCTGGCGGGATTGGTGGTTCATGAATGGAAGTAATTCAACCGGTCATGTTTTACATTCCGGTCGACTTGCTTCAGGTCGGCTGGAATCCTCTTGAAGTTTGTTATCATGTCGTATCCAGGTAGAAAATAAACACTCTCAGAGCCAAAATGAAACTAATAGAACCACTTTGTGTGAGGCATCGCGCTCCATAATACATTTCAATAACGTGATATCTTAATATTTATGGGGTAATAATTAATTTTTATTTATAAAATAGCATCTTATATGATGTGTAATAAACTAATAAATAAAAGTTGCCGTTTTTATATAAATTATAGAGACTGTTGTATTAAAAATTTTAAATTTATGCGTATATTTCATTTTCTTAAACAAAACGGTCTTCCAGACTGCCAGTTTCTTGAAAGCGACGAATTGTGAGATTCGCTGTCGATTTTTCACTTTTAATTTTTCATCAATACCGCGAACTGAATACCCTCACGATGCAAAGTAAGTATTGCTGATCGTGTAACACTATCAAGCGACTTTCCCCGTGGCATAAATCTTAAGAATAAGGTATAATAATACTATCGCTATTTATTGGCATTAATATCGGGAGAATTTCCCAGACATGGAAGCAATGGCAAATGCACCGACTTCAAAATTTATCACAGATTTTTCTCTATGGCAAAGGGACAGTATCACACATGAAGGTATAAGAACCTTCACTAGGATCTAGCTTATCTAAATATGGTAGCAGAACATCCTCCAACATATGTTTGTATTGTCTTTGTTTCATTGTGCCAGCAGCTCGCAGTAATACAAAGACTGGGACCCTTAGACGTTAGCAGAAGCATATCATGACGGAGGGAGTCTCCACTATATCGTTCAGAACTTCGTCGTCTTAATAGCCCAGAACTTTGTCGTCTCACAGACAGACTGTTATGCTTCTACTTTTGATTCGTCACTGAACACAATCTAGAAGTACAAGAATCACACCAGATTTTTAACCAAAAGGGTTGTTTTATTATTTAATACATTAATGCTTTCGTTTATCTTACTTTTCCCTAATTCTCTATTATGTATTTTTCGTGCCCATCGAATTTTCTTCATTGAAGTTGTTAGCTTTGGTTTTTTAACTGGACGTTCAAATTTTAAGCCATCCTCGTAGCGCCTGCGAATTGTTCGTGTTGATAATTTGTGTCCTTTAGAGACAATTTTTTTTTGATACTTCTGCTTGAGCGTCTACGATTTTCTTCCTTTAATTTTACGATATTTCGAGTCGTAGTTACTCCTTTTCTGACACAAAACGAACGTCCGGTACTTGTAACAATATTTCCTTTGATTAAAGCAGTAGCACATTGCATTATTCACCGGGAAATTTCTTCTATTTGCGCAGTTTGTTTTTGAGGGTATTTTCCTGTACGCAACATAGTGGAAATATTATTTTCTTTTCATCGGATATATGTTACTCGACTCGTATTGTCTAATCGTACCGCAAATAAAAACAAACAAACTCACTAATTTTAAGTAAACCAACACAGCGTCACACAAGAACAAAAACTGAAATACTGTGCAGTGTGAGATACTGAATTATTACAATGACCACTCACAATGTCCTTAAAAGAAACCGCGTAAAATAGATAAGAGATTTGAAGAAAGAGTCGATGACAGGTCGATACATTGCTATTAACGAAAACTACAATTTTTTCTAATACATACAATATACTACAAAAATAGTGGTAGTAGTCAAACTTTTCGATCTATTCGCATGTTTTTGAATTACTTCAGCTGAAAAAATAAATTTTAAAATTTATTAAGGTGGGGCTAATATTCTGGCCAGGGACTATAGTTGTGTTTTCAAGAGATATTTCAACATTTTAAAATCAAATAAACCAACTCATTAAATATACAATTCTAATACTATCAAAATTGATTAATTCTTGACTGTTAAGATGTATGAATTGTGTACATAATAAAATATATACGTCTCCTTCTGTATCATTAGAATTTTGTTTTGGTATTGTTTTCGTACAAATGATCTGAAGTTGACGTTCTGTGTAATACACCACTGAAAGTGGGGGTGAAGTACTATTGACATGCAGTAAATACAATAGTGGTTGCCTGTTTTCTACATAAATATCAATAACGCACAGCTTAAAAGGACAATAGTGATATCCAGTACCATGGACTGTCTACATACATCCAGACTGTGCTGTAGTATATTTTTATTATGTTGGCCTATTAATGCCACTTATAACTTCATGCACTTTTAACGTATGTACGTCTTCTGCAGCAATTCAGTAAATGGTATTTCTTTTAATCCATCCTAAAAATTATTATTCAACTAGTAAATTATGCAGTACCGAAATGGAGTATAATGCAATTTGTTCTTTTCTTCTTTATATGAGTAAGAATATATTCTATGTACTATTGTTAATAAAATATTCACAAACAATAGATTTAACGGCGCATGTACCGTCGCTATGAAGTCGGGGTCGTATTGATGTATAGTTGATTTCTTTTATTTTTTTTTTTTTTGAATGAATAATACTGCTTTATGTTTCGTGTCTTCTATTTACTTATCAGCAATGCGTAATAATAAATATGTATATAATGAAATATTTATGTTTTGTTTTTATATAATTTAATATTATAAAGATTATTTCTATTAATAATAAAGAATTCATTCAAATATTTAACATTATAATCAGTTTTACAAATATTAATGTTTTTAAAGTAAGAACGAAGTCGTGTAATAATAAGTTTAAAGTAATCTTTAAAAATAGGTAAAAGTAGGCAAATGAGTGGAATAACTAGGAATATCGACAGATGGTAGCAGTAATAATAATCACTACCATTTTTCTACGATCGAATGAGCAATTTCTATTCGATATATACTACTGTGAGCAAAAAATAGTAAGACTTTGTTCATAATTTTTAAATTCTTAATTTATTCTTCCAAATCTATTTCGTCCCCCTCAAAGTAATCCCCCTGGCCCCAATACACTTGTGCCAACGTTTCTTCCAATTCTCGAAACAGTTGTTAAAGTCAATTTCAGGAATAGCCTTCAATGCGCGTAGCGATTCACGTTTAATGTCTTCAATTGACTCAAAACGGTTTCCCCGGAGCGGTCGTTTGAGTTTGCTGAATAGCCAGAAGTCACACGGAGCTAAATCAGGCGAATACGGTGGTTACGGCACGATATTGGTTGAAAATTTGGCGAAAAACTCACGAAGAATGAATGCAGTATGCGACGGTACATTATCGTGGTGCAAAAACCAAGAGTTGTCGGCCCATAATTTTGGCCTCTTTTTACGAATAGCATTGCGCAAACGACGCATAACATAGTATTCTTTGTTGACAGTTTGGCCGGTCGTAAGGAATTCGGAGTGCACCACACCTCGATAATCGAAGAAAACTGTCAACAAAACCTTGATTTTTGACTTGCTTTGACGTGATTTTTTGGGCTTCGGCTCACCTTTGATACGATATTCGGCCGATTGATCGTCTGTTTCCGGGTCATAAGCGTAGATCCAAGTCTCATTTCCAGTTATGATGCCTTTCATTTTGTCTTGATAGTCGGAAAGCATTGTTTCACAGACGTCAACGCGACAATGTTTTTCGAAATAATTGAGTGTTTTTGGAACAAATCGTGTTTTCACTTTTCTTAGGCCCAAATGATCTTTCAAAATGGTTTTCACTAATCCTTCCGATATTCCAACGATGCCAGTAAGGTCTCTGACTGTTAATCGTCGATTCTCAAACACCAATTTCTTGATTCTATTGACGTGTTGATCATCAGTTGATGTTGATGGCCGTCCTGGACGTGGTTCGTCACCAACGCGTTCTCGACCCTCTTTGAATAATTTGTACCAATCAAAAATACTTGCTCGCGACAAACAATTATCACCGAAGGCCTTTTGCAACATTCTGAACGTTTCGGCACCAGAAATTTGATTCCGTACACAAAATTTAATGGAACTTCTTTGTTGAATAATTTCACTCATTGTAAAAATCGCTGAATGCACTTTTTGTACTTCAGAAAGACAAGCGTATACTAAACACTAATGATTATTTTGATGTGACATTTGGCACAGCTGTCACTGACAGTCATACCAACCTAGAAAAAAATATTTCGACGAATGGTTTTTCGCGCGAAATTTAAATTAAAAAGTCTTACTATTTTTTGCCCACAGAAGTATGTAACACTTATTTTATCTAATTTACCGTTTACTTTATTAAATAACGAATAATTTATCACATTCTGGAAAAAATAGGCGAGCTATGTATTACCTAGTCGGAAAGCTTTACATTATACCATCTGCTCGTGAACGTATTGAAAATGGAATTAAATCAGAATTGACAAGTGAGAAAATGTGGTTACGTGTGAACGAAACAGATTGTGAAAAAAATTCTGTTAATGTTGTAGTATGAACAATAAGATCGCATCAACCATCTTCAATCTTACTAGCTTATATGTACAAGAGTAGAAAAATGTAGTGTCAAAGTAATATTAAAGGCGGTCTTAAACGCATTCGAAAAATTTGAATTTTCAAGAAGCAAAGCTTAATGTTTATCACTGACGCCACCGCAACTGCGCATTCTGCAGGCCCGTCTCTTAAAGACGGCTGTGGCAACTTACGTGTAAAATCTATGCTTTACATTATGTAGTAGAAATATTCGTAGATGCATTAATTGCAAGAAAATTTCACAGACTATATCCCCGTATCTTTGAACCACCACAGCCGATTGTTACATGTTGGGGAACATAGCTAGAGGCAGCGTTTTGCTATCATAGATACTTTGAGAATATTAATAAGGTGGTTTTAAAATTCGATTCGAAAAAAGCTACAGTTATCAAGAAAAGCAAAAATTCGAGAATGTGAAGTTAAAACAGATTTACAAATTATTCAAATTACTTCTGACTAGTGGGAGAAATAGAAAATTCTTCATTGTTGCTAGTGAAATCAATGCATACAGTGAACGCTGATTACGCACAGCTATCCGTTGTGGAAGATGCAAAAAGTATTTGTATTTACGAAAAGTTTGAAAATGTTTCAGACCAAAATTTGCATTTACCATGTTAAGATAAATTTGTAAACTTGTCGCTACAATTGCCTTAATAAGTTTCAAAAGTTATTTCAATTATGCAAATATTACATGCATTCTACCTTACGGTATACTCGGTTTCCTGAAACAACTGTGGAAATATATCTTATGCTTCAAATATTTAACAGGCTTTATCCAGTTTGTGACTTCACGGAAGCCGCTTCCAATTTATGAATTACTTCTTACTATCTTTTTTATTTTATGTACCTACTATCAAGCATTCACCTACTTATTGTTGTCATTAATTAAAAACACCTGAACATACAAACACGGTTTTTTGATTCCTAGCTGTATTCTAAATCCCTCCACGTAGTGACTAATCATATTCCGTTAAATGCCATCAGTCATCAAAAGTCAACTAAATAGATAATTAGTAGATTTGAAATCATCAACATAACAGTCAAACGAAAGAGATTATGCAACGCTTCTTTGTATAAGGTCTTCTTAAAAGTTTAAAAAAGCTGACTGCCATAGTTGAAGTTGGTGTATTGGTCTGATTATTAGCGATCTCGTCTACTTTTAATCTGTGAGGATTTTCTTGTCAAAACTGAATATACTATCCCAGTCGATAATTTTTGATGAATTCCTACAAGACTTAGAGTGAAAAATAAGGCAGGCAAAAAATGCGATTTGATATTTTGAGTATTAGTAAGGTTTGTAATTGTATTAATAACTGGATATCTTTCTCTATTCGCAGATGCTCCAGTACTTGGGAAACTTTACTGTTACTTTCCAGCAATATTGTGGAGACATAATAATACCCGACTAGGAACAATTAAGTTTCTTGATAATGAGACAAGTCTAAACAAAATTTATTGGTATCTGTAATTGTGCAGGTTAAGAAACGTTTGAAATTGAAAGCTCTTTTGTTAAACTAAAAAAGGATTTGTTTATTTTATTTATTATTTTATGTTTAACTTAATTCGATAGAAATTCCTATAATTTTTCTATGCAAAAGCCCATTCATTCATAGCTAAACCGTCTAGAGCATATAAATATCGCAACTTTATACATTTACATGAGTTACGTATCTAGGCACTCATTGCATTCAATAGAATGCAAGAGTGTAATAATATCGACATCGGGGAAAATTGGCTTAACAATTGATCGACACAAAGCAAGTAAACGATTTTTGGTCCTTGAAAACCAATAGACATACTATGTATGCATATAAACGCTTTCGGTTCAGAAAGCTGTGTAAATATCAATGTAGTCTTTAGTATAAAGAAATAAAATAAATTGTAAATTAAGAGAATACAGAAGGAAGATTAAACAAATAAAGTAATACAAAATCAACTAGTTTAAATCTTAGAGCTTTATTCTACAGTTTTTTTTAAATTACATTTGATTATAAATATTACACTGAGCACCACAAAAGGTAATAATAATAAAAGCAGTTACAAAAACAATAGTACCATTTATGACGTAATTGTTTTGAAACGCGCGTTCGTGGTTCGACCGTTTGAACTAATATATGCGTAAATTTCAAATTGATAGGGAAAGCTGTTAGTTGCCTATTGGTAAGACAATATGCATTAGCTTATTTCATATAAGTAATTCCAGTAAATACATGAAAAGGTCAGCAGAAATAATGTACATACATATAGTATACAGAATATTACAAATTTAAGTAATCATTTACTGAATACTTTAGAGTGTAGAATACAATCAATGTTTCAGCAATCTAAGGTGTGGATTTAAAAAAAAAACATTGGTATTTTATTATAAACTTGTAAACTGGAATAATGCTCTCTCTGTAAGAGTGAGTCTTTATTGGAAAACGAATAATTTATATTTCTTAAACGATTGTTGAACAGTTTTGCAGTTTTAGAATTTTGAAATTATTGTTTGCCTATTATGAGAAAAATTACACATTCGTAGATGTAAACAGCATGCATAATTAGAATATTATTTTTACAAAAAATAGTTCGACAATTTTGATTAAAACACAGGTCAAAAATTAATCTAATAATTCGTTTTTGTGTTAAATATTTTGTTCATATCGCGGCCATTACTCCATAGAACAATACCATATGGCATGCTAGCATAAAAAATGTTCATCAGTAGAATCTACAATAGGTATAAACTTTCAGTTACCATAATAAAGAGTATTTAAGTTGTATAGTCAGACTCTATGACTGCGCTTGTTTAAATATTCATCAATATATATATATATAGACCAAGAAATATGTTAGTCAGCAGTGTTATGTATGCTATTGTTAAGCACCAAATAAGGCTGCAGAAACGAGTGCTTTCGCAGTAGTGTACGGCTCAGTTACAATCAATATTAAAAATAACAAATGTTTAGTTTTTTTTGTGTTGTTGGTGTAGAGTGACGCAAAAATTCACTGTAGTGTTGCGTCATTAATATGTCTTCCAGTGCTGACTCAGTCATACTCCTTCGAGGTGAAAATATGTTGGCGTATTTGGCAAAGGAGCGTTCTGCATCTAACGTTGTGATATTTGCGAATTTAAAAAGGACGTTCCCATCACATTCGCGCAATTTATCGGTTGTTAATCTTCCTATACTATCTATTAGATTTCCTAATGAAGCTTTGAGGTAATATACTATATTTAACGCTTCATGTAACGACAGCTTGGTGTTCTCTAATTTGGAAATAGTATCTAAAAGAATTTAATAATTTTCGGAAATTTGCTCTATTTGAGTATGGATTTCGGTATCTGAAACCAGCTGCTGACGTACTGAAATTGCTTGAGGAATTAAATTTAATATACAAGGTTTAATAATGTGTAAAAATTTCTCATAATATAAAACAGCTTTAAGGCACCTTTCCCATCTCGTCAATACCGACTGTGGTGGCTGAGGAATGTCCGGACAAGTCTGATTAAACTCACGAATGCGTTTTGGAGATTTAACAAAAACTTTTTTGGTAGAAACCATAAATTGGTCCACTTTTGGATAACCGTTTCTCATAAATTCAGTTACAGGATAACATGCATTAAGCAAACAAGTTACATGAAGCAATTGAGGATAAGATTTTTTTAGTAACTTTCCAGCTTTAACCATATTCGAACCCCCATCTGTAACCAACATTACAAGTTGGGTTGCCGATATATTGAACTTCCCAAAGATATATTTTATAGTTTCTACTATCCTTTCCGTGTTTGTCTTCTGCAATATTCTACTACGTAGAAGAAAAGCCAAAGAAATCTCATTGCTTCTTAAAGTGCGCACTAACACATTTAAAATACTATTCTTTCTTGCATACGTTGTTTCATCTACCGTCAGCTATATTTTTTGATCTTTTAACTCTGCTCTTATTTGATCCGTAATCGTGTTTTCACCCGAGGAAAATTATACTGTAATTGACCTCTTGTTGACAATCTCCATTCCGGAACATATTTCCTACAAAAGTTTCAAATTTCTTCATTGTTTACAATATTTTGTGGAATGTTGCATATACTTAACATAAAAGTAAAGTCATATAGAAATTTATATAATGGTACATCACTTTGCGCATTTAACCGGTGTTGTTTGCTATTAACATGTCTTTTACACACGAAAATACTGTACGGTAAAATGTTGATATTGCAAACAATACATTTAATAATAACGCCAGTGTATTCTAATGTTGAAAATCGGTTAAGAAACCTATTGACACTCATCGAACAAAGAACGCCGTCGAATTGCCATCATCAATCTAATCCAGCATTCATACGCATACCATACTCATATGAATCTCGACTTCGGATATATCCGACCGCTTTCGAAATATATCATTGCTGCCAAGAGTGCGCACTTGTTCGTTTCTGCAGGCTTACTACACAGGCCTGCAAAAAATGCTTTTTAAAAATTGTTTCAACTTTAGTCACTTTTTTGTGTGTTTTTCAGTGCTGTACTCAAAATCGAAAACCGTTTTTTTTTCTATGACATAGGGCTTTCTCACAAAAAATATGTATTTTACAAATAGTAAGCCGAATACAAAAATTATGGAATGTATGTATATTTTATATAGTAAGCAGAATATAAAAATTATGGAATGTATATTTTATTTTACATTTGATTGAAATCATAAGAAACCAAACAATAAGTAACCAAAATTAGTAAAACTGAATGATCGTTTTGTTTAATAGTCCTTGTAGTATCGCTTTCGCTTCCCATCAAACCTTCGTTATGTGTTTCTTCTGCTGTAGGATCGCTGGAGATCGAACAAAGGTTTGACAGTTACTCAATGTCATCCGACCAAATTAATATTTCCTACGGCCAATCTAAGCCTAATTTTAATTATCAAGATTAAACACTATAATGTTTACTCGCCTAAAATGCTAAGTTAACGATAATTTCAAGTGAAATTTGTTACTAAAATGTTCGTGGTGAAATTTTTTTATTATTTTTTTCGTAATCAGCCTACAAAAAACCATAAAAATCACTTGTTATATTTTAAACGATGTTAAAAAGTAATGGTGTAAGTACGCTTCGCTGTCAAGAAAATGCAAAGAATTAATTCGAACTAGTTGAGGAAATATAAAAATTGGAAAATCCTTTGTTGTTAATAAAATCAGTGCAAATAGCGCACGCAGTTCACGCATCGTTATGTGCTCTAAAAGAAAGTGTTCTAGACTAAAATTCTGACTTTACCATATTAACACAATTTTTAAATGTGTGTCTTTACAGATCCCTTAATTAGTTTCAAAGATTATTTCAATTATGCTAATATTACATAATTAAATATAGAATGGTCGTTTTCTGCATATAAGAACATTTCTCCTCATGGTGCACTCGCTTTGCAGAGAAACGATTGTGTGAACATATCTTATGCTTCAAATATTTAATTGATCCTAATCCAGTTTGTGATTTCATGGATGATGTTAAAAACAATAAGTTTCGGCTTTTTCATCTCATTTAATTACCTGTGATTTTACGTTATTTCTACCCCGAATAACCAAAGATTTCCTAATATAACCGATATTCAACAGAATTTGATTCAGTGGCTCTTAAAACAAGGAGTTCTTTGAGGACTTATAAACTTCGACCTCATTTTAAATTTGCGTTCTGAGAATTAGATATTCAATTATCATATCATACATATATTTATTACTTCTTGCATATACATATTACATTATTTTTATTTAACATTACAATATACATCACGTCTTATGTACAAAGTCTCTCCATAACTTCTTATCCTTAGCTATCTTTCTTGCAACAGACATTGATTGTCCTCTTCTTTGTACGGCCTTTGCTATTAATTTTTCCCATGTTTCTTTTAATCTTCCTGGTCCTCGTTTTGTTTTTATTCTAGCTTCAAAAATCCTCCTTGCTGGTATCTTATCTTCCATACGTTGTAAATGGCACCACCAGCTCAGTTGCTTTTCCTCAATATATTCCATTATAGAACCTATATGGAACTCCTCTCTTACGGCTGTGTTTCTTTTTCTATCTTTCCGTGTTATCCCTTTACTGCCTCTGAGGTATTTCATTTCTAATGCTTGCACTTTGCTCTTCAAGCTATTCGTGTGTACCCAAGTTTCACTTCCGTAAGTAAGAACTGGCCTGTAGATCGTTTTGTAAATAGTCATCTCGGTTTTCGTGCCAACTTCTTTCTTCCAAATTACAGTAGTTCTCAATGAATGGTATAGTTTAGATGCTTTGTCAATTCTCTCTGTTATGTCCATGTCTTGATTACCATTACTATCGATTGTTACCCCCAGATACTTAAATTGTGAAACCTGCTCTATTCTTTTGTTTCCAATATATATGTTTAGTGTCTCTTCAGTTTTTTGCGATGTTACCATTACTATTGTTTTTTGTGTGTTTATTTTCATTCCATACTCTTTCAATTCCATATATCAAGATTGTTTTGCAGGTTTTGTTTACTATTTGCCATAACTACCAAGTCATCCGCATATACACTTTCAGTAATGTCTATCGGCTCCATGTACCTGTATGTATTTTTATTTTAGCTATTTCATATTGGGCTTTATCTTTCAGATTTTGATGGACAAAAGAATTTTGATGATTTATAAATTTAATATGAAATTTTTTCAGTTTAAAAATTAGGTAATAACAATTGCAATATCTTTATTTATTGCAATTACAAATTTTATATTTATATATATTTTTGTAATATTTTATAATGAATTTAAATACAATTAAATGTAATAGTTGTAAGATTCCAGTTTTGAGTTTTAATTTCGTTCATTTTTAAATAATAATGTTGTTTATGTAAATTTTAGGTGCAAATGTAACAGACAATATATAACCTAAAATAATAAATGTATTTGTTACCAAAAGTCCAAATATAAAAAGTATGCTTAAAAAATTATGTTTATTGGATAAAATAATGGCGTCTGGCAAATAACAGGGTATATTTCAGAGGATTTAACATTTGCCCGTTATTTCTCCCGACCGTCTGAGTTTTGAAGATAATTTCTATCGATCCATCCAGACATACCAAACTTTCATGGCAGGGGCACTTTTACTAAAACCGATCACGTAGGTTTCAGTTAAATTTAGCATTTTTTATCCTCTGTATTCCATCAATACTTTTTGCTCGTTCCACAGAAAACAATGCACGTCTACGTCTATCAGAAGCGGTTCACATAAATCGCATACCTACTACCTATTGGATAACTTTTTGTTTTATATTTAGATTGGATTTGGACTCTGCTTCGGATGGGAAACGCAATAAAAGGCAAAATGTTTAACGATCGGCAACTCTACGGAAATAAAAATATTCGACAAAAATCAGCAAGAATCATAAACAATGAAGGCTGTTAATGTATGTACAATTGTAAATCGGTTAAAATATAATTATCTGCACTAGTAAAACGTTTTAGATTTAATAAATAATTTGAATTTTCTTGCAAAAATACATAAAAATATCATGTATTTTTATGTATCATTTAGACAAAAGTATTTTAATTATATTTTAAGAATTAAAATTGTATATATTGCTGATTTGAAAATGTCGTTTTATTTCATTTCGTTATTGCCATTATCAAAGCAAGTCCTATGTTACAGTTTAAGTAGTAAACACATTAATCTAAATAAGTTCAAGCCGCTATATCGGTAAGAATAGGACTATTCTAACAAATATGAGGGCTTCAATAAATGGTCTACATAGATACATATATTACAACGGATTTTACAAATACTCATTACACTGGCTATAAATCGTCAATATCAATATTTATATCAAGATAATAATGACATTAAACATAGTTCGTAAATTAATAATAAATTATAAATTCTTTTGTATGTACACTACCCGCCATAAATGAGGGATCACTATAGGTAAAGTACAAAAAAATGCTACACTTTTGGTAAAACAATATATATACGAATAAAAATGTAATTGCTATAAAAATAAACTATATATCCTTGTAAAACAAAATAATATCACTAGTTCTGTGATGAAAAATTGGCACTTTTTATTTTAAGCGATTTTCGTCAAAATATCCACCTTTACACTTAATAATTTCTTTACAATTTTTGGGTAGTCTCCAATACAAGTTTTTGAAGAGTTTCAACTAGAATATTGTTCCAAGCATTTTTAAGATGCTCCCATATGTTGCTGCGATTTTGGACAGTGTTCTGTCATTTTTCTGTCCAGCTCATCTCACAACAACTCAATAGGATTCATATGCAGGCCAAACCATATTTAAGACAAGTCCTTATTCTTCTTTTTGTTTCACATAGTCCTTACAAAGTTTAGCACTATGTTTGGGATCATTATTTTATTGGAAACAAAAACCTTCTCCTATCAATTTAGTTCCCAATGGGATTGCGTGTTCCTTTAAAATCTTCGAATATTCTTCGCTTCTTAAAATTCCATCAATTCTGTACAAATCTCCAACACCATTAAAAAAATGATCCCCAAACGAGAACTGAACCTCCACCATGTTTAACTGTTGGCACAACACATTCTGGTATCGTCCTTTCTTCAACTCGTCTGCAACCAAAAACATGCCGATTACTTCCAAACACTTGGAACTTGGACTTCGTCCACAAAACCCGCTTCCACATCCCTACATCCCAATGTTGGTGCTCCTTGGCTCATTGTAATCGTTTTTTACGATTTTGTGATCGTAGCAATGGTTTACGAACAGCAACTCTCCCGCCTTTTTACGGTAGTCAGCGACACCGGATGTTCACGATTTTTATTTAATTCTCTGCGAAGCTGTGGAGCCGTTAACCGTCTATTCCGTTTAGATAACAGTTCCAGCCGTAAATCTTCTTGTCTTGTGGTTATCCTTGGCCTTGCTGTTTTCTTTTTTGTTTTTATATCTAACGTCAATTAACAAATAATCAGGTTAAGTCATAAATAACTTCCGATGCAGCTAGGTAGAATTTATTGTTCGTATCTACCCACTATGACTCGCCGGGAGAGAAGTTTTTAGCTTTCACTAAATAGATAAGGGTTCATCAGTATGCATATTCGTCATCTGATGTTTTGGGAGTTTAAACAAGGCAATAGTACTAAGGCAACAGCTGAGTATGCAATGTATACTGAAAAGAACTAATAAACAATCGGGCAGTTGGATATTGGTTTGTCAAATTCTGTTCTGAAGATACAGTCTTAAAAGACGAACCGAGAGCGGAATATCCTTCTGACCTTGATGACAACTTTTAAAACAATACTGGAGCAAAATCCCCGTCAATCGAGAAGAGATACAGTAGAAAGTTTGAATACATCACAATAAACTGTTTGTCGCCACCAGGAGAAATTAGGAAAGGTCAGCAAGTTAGGTGAATGGATGCCTCACAATACCAGTGAACGAAATAAAGAAGATCGCATGTCAATCGTCACAAGTCTGCTCTCACGGTAGAAATCGAACCTTTTTTAGACAGAATTATAACAGGCGATGAAAAATAGGTTACTATGACAATATCGCAAAAGACAGTAGCTTAATAAGGACCAACCACCCCAACCAGATACGAAAGCAAACATTCATGGAAAAAGTTATAGAAGTTAAATTAAACGATTACTGCGGATACATACGTTCAGTAGCTGCAAATAGTGAAAGAGAAACTCTATGAAAAGTGTCCTGCACTTGTCAATCGCGAACAGGTTAGTCACATGTCATTCAACACAACACAGTTCCTATGTCATGAAATTATCAGTATTCCACATCTCTCTGTTTACTACTGTAACTTGTTAAATATTTTACAATCACAATTTTCTTGATTTAAGAACAGCTGTTTCTTGTAAAACGTAAAAAAGGAAAAGAAAGTAAACGAAAATTAGTAAGAGATACAAACAATCTAATATATGCGAATGCAAAATTTGGTAATTGAACCACCGAAATAATAGATTAACAATGCAGAAATACAATTATGTTTGCCTATCACCGCAGCGTAAGCCTTTGTCTATTAGGCGAACGCAAATTTTTCTTTCTTTCAATATTAATTTTAGAGAAAGATAATCTGATTACTCATGCAATTTTATGATGACATGCGCCTAAAAAACCGTAAATATTTGCACATGTTAAGAAAACATATTTTATTGTAATCTATGTTTCTTATTAATGTAATATTTATAAATATCACATCCAAGATTTTTAGTGGAATTTAAGAATTTAGATGGAATTTTATACTCAGCGCATATATATATATATATATATATATACATATATACATATACATACATATATACATATACGTACATACATACATACATACATACATAAGTATATGGGCACACATATGCGCACATCGTCCCGTATACCTTCTTTCGAATAATATTTACACAAATGAAACGGGCTTCGTGTGTCATCGTACTTTCGTTCCCTCTGCAAAAGACGAACATGCACGTACTCTCCTGTTCATCTCTGTCGGACGAACTTGAACCTGTCGGGATGTCGGAGCGTCATGAGCCATACGAAAATAAATGTAAAAAGAGAAGTGTACTCTAACAGTACAATGCCGTACGAGTTCGTTGAGCGTAACATGGTCCTTATGCTGACTTGATTAGGCCCTACCTTAACTAATGCTCCCCAATGCCAGCTGAGGGTGGCGCACTGTACATCCCTTGCAGCTGTTTACAATTCAGTGGCGTGTTTTTCTTTTTTTTTGTATTTCGTCAGAGAGGTAATAAGTAGTAGGTATTCGATAGAATCGTCACATTTCCATTACTCCGATTGCAGGTCTTATTTTTTGAATGACGAATAATTACTTATTGTTTACAGAAATGGGGAGAGAAAAGTCGCGTACGAGTTCGTGAATTTATTCATTACTTTAACTTCTTTCTTAAACATTATCAAAAGAAATAATAGAAACGCAAACAATATAAAACGTATTGAAATATTTATTATCTATGTTTTGGTTTACGACATGGAAATAGATATAAGTTATCCACAGTAGATTTGCCGGAGGAAAATGAGTGCGCAGTAGACAAGTGAGAAATGGGATTAATTTCAATATACTGGTCCATTGCGAAAAGTATGAATCGGTGATACAGTGTGTCACAAAAGTGAATAGCGAATTTAAAAATATTAGACAATATTGTCTGTAACACTTGCTGTTTCTTACAGTTAGTATGAAAAGTGTTCGAATATCTGTGAACGTTGAATATCATCAAATATGAACATCCTGTTCTAAAAAATATTTGCTTCCATTTAACAACGTTAACAAATTCTAAAAACCTCTAACAAGACTGCACTACATAACACGCTTTTTCGATAAATTTGGCTATTTGACCTAAGAGTTTTTTTTCTTTGTGTAATGTTGTTAACTCGCGCGTATTACCATGCATGTGCTTACTTTTACAACTCATCTTTGTAAAAGCATCAATATTTTTCCCAAATACGTGATACTATGAAGATGAATCAATTAAGGATAACCCCTTTCCACAATAATTTTCGTATTTTGTATACGATTTCCACATCTAAGTTGTCATCATCAGCAGATAATTAATCCCATTGTCGCACCTAGCACCACCGCAAAATCCGCACGAAGAGAAAGTTCGTACGACTTACACCGTCGAGAGCCAAACACATATAGTGTGTGTTTGGCTCTCGACGGTGTAAGTCTGAGCGCGTTGAGAGCCAAACACACATAGTGTGTGTTTGGCTTTCGACAGTGTAAATCTAATACGGACTTTGTCTTCGTGCGGATTTCACCCGTGGTTCCACTGTGATAGCTCGACACTGCGATTAATTATCTGCTGATAATGACAACTTATTTGTCGAAATACCTACACAGAATACGAAAATTTTTATGGAAAAGAATAAACCTTAATTGATTAATTTAATCAACTACAGCCTCCATTACAATTTACCTTACTATGAAGACGATTTACCTAATTCGTTCTAAATTTTGTTGTAGTTGTAAATAATAAGTTTTCATATTGTTATTCGAGTTTTTTAACGTTGTTAAATGGAAGTAAATATTCTTTATCATAGCCGGATGTTCACATTTGATGATATTCAACGTTCACGGGGTGTACGAACATTTTTGTGGCAGACTATATAAATTTTTGTCCATTTTATTTTATTGCGGCTGTTGAAGCCATTTTGAATTGACGAAATTTCATATCTCAGTTACACAACTAAATAGATTTTGTACATATGGAAAAATGCTTTTTGATCATTAAGTATATAAAAATCTATAATTTGCAAATCATATAATAAGAAATACTTAGTCACGTACAGCTTGTTGAAGAAATAATGTCTCACCTATATCACGATTAAATATCAACACTATCTTCTAAGGCGGATCTACCATATACGCACCCGTTTTTAAATATTTATGTACATGTGTAAACACTAATATATAAAGTGGAAATAAAGGGATTCTTCTTAGAAGGTAGTATTGATATTTTGTTGTGACCACGGGGATACAATACTTTTTCCGTAAACTATACGTTATAAATTAAATATTAAGTGACATAACGGACACACGCATGCTTGTTAAAATGATATCGTAGATTACTATTTGCTATGATTTCTTATTTATTATAAGTTATGAATTCTACTATAGCGGCGTTTAATATTTCTTTTTTTGTTTTTAATGTTTTAAAAATCATATCATGATCAAATGAAGTTTGCCATTAGTCTTCTTGTGGAATTGATTTTTATCTTATTACTGCACTGAAACCTTTCAAATTTCATGAACAATGTTGGTAAAGTCGTGTCTTAAATTTCATGAACAATGTTGGTAAAGTCGTTTAGGTACCCCAAAAAAAATGCAAGAGGTAAAACAAAAAAAAACACAAAAAAAGGTGGGTTCCACTCTTGTAAAAATACAACATGACCCGGAAACATTTCTTACAGAGTCCCCAATCAACGATGTGGCACCATTTTCCTGGAAAATACATATTCTCAATCGTGATTGTTAAGTAACAAGTTCACTTTTCAACGCACAAAATTCTGAAATCATCTGTCGCGTACTAGACTGTAACTTTGGAGATGTGGAGTGGTCGCTGGTGTTCAGTGGGTTTGCTTCTGACTAATATCGGTAATGCTAATAGTATCCGTTAGGTTGAAATGTTAGGATGCTCTTTCATTTAACTCATGTACCAGTATCCATTGTTATGGATAAATTTGGAGTGACTTGTGTAAAATTCTCCGAATACTTCCATCAGACATGCCTATGTTTGCGTGTCGAACGCTTGAGAGATTCTCTACTTTGTTATTTCGCATATGTTTTTAAAGTGATATGAATGCTTTCATTTTTATACGAGAGCTGAACGTATAATTCTCTCCCATTACTTTATATTATCGTTTCGATAGCAATACTCTTCGTAGCACTAGAACTGCCAACAAAGCCGAACTACCTGATGAACCCTGACAATAGAGTTTCTCATTTTATAATATTGATGATTATTGCATTTATTGTAAAGGAAGAAACTTGCACATTCAAAATATACGAAATTTTAGCCCGTGTATCCCTTGATGAAAATCCATTACAAAACACAAAAACTTGAGCGATTTTCACAAAATATCTTTATTAAAAATTAGTAACAATGTTTCGCCAACACTGTGGCTTCTTCAGACTAAAAAGTAAATTTAATTTTAATAAAGATATTTTATAACACAACTGAGTTTTTTGTATTTGATGTTCGTTTATTGCCTTCATTCTATCAAAGAACGTTATAAATGTTGATACACATCTTTATCAACAAATCACAAACAGTTCTTCATGCTTAGTTATGTATGAATAACAAGAAAATACATATTAATACGAGAAATATGTATAACGATAAATTGCATACGTATGTACACAAGAATTTTGCACTATTTACTATACCCTATTACGGAAATATCTCTTTGCTTTTGAAAATACAGGATATTTTGTGATTTTATCTTTTTTAACATTTTACACACGTTTGATCGAGCTTGAAATATTATTAACATCCCAAATATGTTAAAATAATTGTATTATCGCCATTGTCATAAAATATTATACCTAAAGCCTTGCGTAATAAGTTTTATGTTGATGATTACCATACATTCTGTATAGCAAGAAACACCGGCTATAATTTCTAAACAAAATAAAAGACCGAATAGAAAAAATGGAGGTATTCTTTTTATTTAAGAAAGTAACACAATTAATACTTCGTCAAGGATAATCCGAACTAGCCAAGAAGAATATAAATATCAGTTTAAAGACAATTAAAAGCAGCATTTACGTGAACACGATATCGCCTATCGAAGCACTATTGTTAAACTGTTGTCCGATAAACAACGAAAGGCGTGTGTGATCTGGATACAAACTAATACCAGCAGATATTAGTCCGACGTTCTGTTTATAGATGAAACATCTTTCTGGGTCTAATAACCTGGGTGGAAGATGTGTACAAAGAACGTATTATACAACGCATTCTAAAACAGCCTATGAAGTATATGCCTGGGGTTGAATTGCACGTGTTTATCGATATTTTAAATGCGGAATGAATGGCAAAATTGTACCAAAAAGAACTTCTAAAATCGGTTAAAGTATGATTCAAAGATAACAGTGAGACTGGATTCTATAAACAGAGATCGAAAACATCGAAGGAAACCATGTAAGGAAAAAGCTTGTATTGCATCAACGAATTGGCTTTCGCAATTACTTGACGCTAACCCAAAATGCTAGGGCTCTTAAGATGTGAGAAATGTGTATATAAAATTTCCCAATTATCTCGAACGTTTAATAAAGAAGATATGGCGCTCATAACCTACGAATTATGTAGAACATTTGGTAGTAAGACTGGATGCCGTACTAAATATTAGAGTATTAGTACCGAATATGAGGGGGAATTACTGAGTTTTCTAGTCATACGCTGTCATTTTCCAAAAAATTTTAAATATAGATACGAACGAAATACGTACACACATCAAATTTACTTCAGTAAATCTTAAATACTACAAAAGAAAGGAAAACATTTTTCAAGCATATTTAGAATCTTTTTCTCTTATCGCTTAGTGACTTCATAAAACATAAAGTGACTTGACAATAATCACTATCTACCTGAAATTACTTTCTCAATAACATACTTTTTTTAATTTTATATCAATATCTGATCACGCAAATAAGTATAAGTGTATTATAAAACAAAACAAGAAATGACATTGTCTTCTTCTTTATTCTATATCCTTGAAGGACTGTAATTAATCCTTACGATATTAATCTCGAAGTTAGTATTTATGGTCACCGACAGCAACTTGCGAGGTCATGACGTGAACTTTGTGGATAAGAATTCCACACCTGGCACATACAATAATCTTTGTTTGATGGTGTTTAAACACGTGTTCCGATGTTAAAGAGTGGTATTACACTTAAGCTGAAAAGTTATATTAGTTCATGAAAGCAATCACTAAATTCTCTTATAACTTCTTATAAGTACATATACATATATATGTATACATAAATATATACACTATCGTTCATAAGTGTTTGGTCCCTTGCATTTAACCTGCAAATTGTAACAAAAATCAAAATTGAAATACTAATACCTTTTTATTATTTACATATATGAAAAATATATATTTTTTTACATCTAAAATAAATTGTTGTATAATATATTTATCTAAATTTTAGACTTGTCTATATGCCCTCCTTTATTTTTAATCACTGCAGCACACAATCGAGGCATTCTTTCCATTAATTTGCGTAATGTCTCAGGTTTTATTTTACCCCATGCCTCTTGCAAGTTCTTCCACATATTAACAGCAGATGTGGAGGCCGATTTTCTCACCTCTCGGTGAAGTTCTTCCCACAGCAACTCGATGGGATTTAAATCGGGACTCTGGGGAGGCCGCATCATAACTTTTATGGCTCTCTCGTTCTCCAATTTCTGCAAATATTCCCTTCATAATTTGGAAGTGTGTCATTATCTTGTTGAAAATAAAAATTCTGACCAAAAATTTTAATTCTAGAGAAGATTGCGTTTTCCTCTAATATGCGCTTATACTGTTCTTTTTTTAGTATAGTAACCCCATATCATGACTGAACCTCCACCGTGCTAAACAGTAAGGGCTGTGCATTCTTCCCGGGCACGCTCGCCCACAGACCTGCTCACGACAACACGTCTTCGTGAACCGAAAATTTCGAATTGGGATTCATCGGTCCACAATACTTTATTCCAGTCTTCTATGGTCCAATTTTGGTGATAGCGTGCCCACTTTAAACGTTTTTGTTTGTTTTGCTTGCGTAGAAGCGGCTTTCGCAATGCAATTCGTCCATGAAGACCGGCTTCTTTTAATCGCCGTTTAACCGTGGAAACACTTATAGATTTACGACGAACAGCATTCATTTCTGGGGCTGTTTTTGGTCTATTTCTCTTGCTTGTTACCACCATTGCAAGATCTTCTAATGAGGTTGTTGCCCTTGGTCTGCCTTTTCAAGTTCTGCTCAACACACTTCCACATTCGCGGTGTTTTTTAATGATATAACCCACGGTGAACTGATTTAATTTAAGTTTTGCGGCAATTTTGCAGTTGCTTTTGCCAGTTTTATGGTATACGATTATAAACGATCGTGTTTCTACACTCAATCCTTTCCGTTTAGGCATTTCTAACCGATTGCATTTCTAATCGATTGCATTTCTTCGAAACACACGATGTTATCACTAGAGCGGCGACGAAAGTGGCAATACCATAGGCGGTACGGTAGAACGGGCAATTGGTGCGCAGTGAATGAGATCATTCACATCAAATACAATACGGTTCACGGTTAGTGTTTATAATAACTTCACACAAACATGTCGCGAAAGTCTGTGCCGTTTGCTACGTCGGTTAGAAAATACATAGCAGAATTTCCCGATTTAAAGTATGATGGATGTGCAGTATTGTGTTTGGTTTGTAATAAGCGACTTATAATACGGAAGAAAGACAATTGTAAAAAACATGTGAACAGTGCAATACATAAACTGAACAAAAGAAATGAAATACCTTATGCAACATTCCTTTATGACTTTTTATTTATGTTGACTGCATGTAATTTGCCGCTTCGTTTAATCAGCAAACGCCCTTTTCAAGTGTTCTGGAATAAATATCTGCCAAATTATAAATTACCTGCAAGAAGAACTTTACAGAAACATTTGCCGCGTTTAAGAGAGAGGCTTGAAAATATAGCAAGAAGAGAATTGCATAATAAAAATGTGTGGATTACTGTAGATGAGACTACTGATTTAAAAAAAAATAGTATAATAAACGTAATCGTACGTATTTTATCAGCCAACACATTTTCACAGCCCTATTTGTTAGCCTGTAAACGTATACAAGCATGTACTGCGGCAAATATTCGGCAAATAATAATGAACACCTTAAAAAAATTTCACATTCATAGTACTCAAGTCTGCATGCTTGTAACAGATGGTGCTGCTACTATGTTACTACTCGGACGTTTACTAAAAGTAACTTTTCCTAAATTAATACACATAACTTGTGTACTCCATGCTCTTCATTTAGTTGCTGAAAATGTTAGAAGTAGTTATAAAAACGTTGATCATTTGATTGGATCCACCAAACAAGTGTTTCTTAAATCCCCTAAACGACTTAAAGAATTTCATAAAACTTGTCCAGATATTTCGGAACCACCGGAACCCATTCTTACACGATGGGGCACGTGGCTAAATGCAGCTTTTTATTACCATAAGAATTTTCACAAAGTTAAATCCGTTATATCAAAATTTAGGCCAACCGAATCCCAAGCAATCAGAGACAGTCAACATCAATTTGAAAATCCCCAAATTCTGGAAGATCTGCATACAATATATAACAATTACCATCCATTAGTAGAAGCAATTACAAAACTTCAAAACGAAAACGATTCGCTGCCCTTAGACGCATCACTATGCATAGTGCAAAATGTGACCGCTCATTTGCATAGTTTAACTGACGCTGCTGCTGGTGTACGAGCTCATCAAAAATTAAGTGTTTAAAATCATTGCAAATGAAATAAAATAAAATGCGTAAATTTTGATATTAGTAGGTGAAATCGAAAAAGGTTGTCATAAACGAACTGTATTCCATATACATGATATCAAAATTTACGTGAAGTAGCATTTAAACGAAATGATTAATTTGTAACTATTTAGACATTATCTTTTCCATTGATAACCGTTACCTTTTTTCATCTTCATTTAGTTTTTCGATGCAATTTCGTAAATTATTACTGCTTTTAAGTCGTTCAAATTTCATGGCCAATGTTAGTAAACTTGTGCCGTTAGGTGCTGGTATAAAACAAAATCGCAAGGGGTCAAATCAGGTGAACCTGAGGGCCATCGAATGTTACTCTGTAAAGACACAATATGACCTGAAAACATTTCTGGAGAACCCCCACGAGACCGTAATATAGGAACTATAGAGTGGTCGCTGGTGAAGTTTAATAAGTTTGCTTCTGGCTAATATAGGTAATTTTGTTTGTTAATAACATCTGTTAAATGAAAATAACATTCATTGCTACAAAACAAAACTTCATTTGGAGGAATGTTCTAAGTTCAAAATATCCCGACATAAAGTTGAATGTCTTTCAAAATCTCTCTCATTAGCTCCTGTACAATTTGGTAAGGATACATTTGGAGTGACTTGTGTATAAGATAATGTTCGTTCGAAAGCCTTCTTCGAATACTTCGATCAGATATTCGTAAGTTTGCGTGCAGAACTTCTGGGAGATAGCGCTACTAACATTTTCACTGCATTCACGTGTCTCAGTGGTCTTTAGGTCCTTGATCGATCAGAAGTTTATCGATTAAGCACAGAACCCGCTTGATTTTGGTCTAGAACTGTATTAAGACTACCAACATCGAAGCGAATACTGAAGACATGCTGTATTGTAACAACGACAGATTTATTGTTTTTCATAAAATCTTCAACAGTGTAAGCGTAATATTCTACGAACCAAGTCATGTTGACAACTGAAAATGCCACGAGTACATGAACATAAGACGACCACGCCCACTGTTTTAGCCCTCCTGGGAACTAAGCAATACCTTCATTTTACCGCACTTGTATATTCAATGTAGGTTGTTTGACAATTGATGTGGAATAAACTTTGCGTTTACCATTCATAAATCTAACTTTCTTCTTAAATTACTTGGTAGTCTTTACTTTGTTATTTCATGGTCCACTTCTACAACTCTCAAATAATATATCACTTCATGCACTTTTTCAACATTTGCTTTGGTAATAACAGTTGTTGATCGATCTGGGTGTTCATCATCTATAATACTTTCAAGTTCCAAATATTTGATAAATAAATTTCATAAATAAAAAAAAATTCAAATAAATTGATGCGTATTAATAAAAGTTTTACATAGTTGATAATAATTGAAATATAGATCAAAATGTTCATTTTCTGAGTGATACGCACAAACTACCGTAATTTTTGGCGCAATATTTGAACTACTTGTAAAAATATTCAATAGACAAGGCTTGGGGTTATTGTATTTTATTTCTTATTTTAAAAGGTTCCTGAACTTTTCGACAGAGTCAGTACATCACAAAAAAATTTTAATAATGATTATCTTTGCTCGTGGCATTTTATTGTACTTTTTTTTATTGAACCATTTTAACATGTGAATGTCTTCAACTTTACGTTTCTAAAGAATCGGTTTTTAGCTTGGCATTTGTTAATGTAATAGAAATGTTTTCTCAGCTTCCAACCCGTAGAATTACCTGAAAGATATTAGTTTACTTAAATCATTAACATGTCTACGTATTTTAACGCGTACTTTTGTAGGACGACTCAAAGAACATGAACCTTCGTAAATTTTAGTATAACAGTAAAATTCCAAAGAAATTAATTCACGCAATCAATAATTTAATTTAGAAATAATTAGAATAACTGTCGCATTTCTAATATTGTAAGAAATATCCTTATTCGATTTTGTTTACACTTTTCCCTTAATATACTCTTCAGTAGGCTATTATTTTTTAATAATGAAGATCTGTTTAAAATATTGAAATTAATATTTATACTAAGCAATCCAATAGATCACTGATTTATCATTGGTCGAAGTGACAGAAATTTTGCAATGTATATGTTTTTGCTACTCTATGTGCTCATAAAATTACTGTGTATATTTGTGGACTTTGAGAATTAAAGTTGGCCGAATATAATGCAGTTCTAAGTTTATAAAATTTAAAAAACAATAATAGCAATCAGAGAAATACTAGAAAGGCATCTTTGTATACATATGTTCATATATACATACTCTCTATGTTATGCGTTGTGTATTTGAAGATATTTGTCTACTTGAATGTTGACTTCATTTAAAATAGCACAAAGTTATTATTTCTTTGGGATTTATTTATCCCACCTAGACATCAGAATATGTTAATGACTGTAGCTGATATTCATAATACAAAATATACTCATACAAATTAAAATTTAATTAAGCCAATGTTAGCGCTACTATAGATTTATTAACGACCAAGAAAATATTCTCGTGTTATTAGTTTTCCGTGAGAGAGTCATAAAAATCTAATATATATTTCGCAAACATCCTATCATACCTATTTTGCAATTAAGAGGACGAAAAGTTGCCCGAAATAAATTTATCAGAATTAAGAATAAACTAATGGCTTACCAGTAATATTACGAGGCATGCTTCTTAAGCAAATTCTTTGCTAACATAATAAAATAAAATATCGTAAAAAATAAAAGATAATAAATATCGTGAAATATTTCTGCATTTTAGTGTTGTAATATTATGATAACAGTAAATAATATTGAGTAAATAACTTTTTAAATAAATTAAATGACTAATGTACATCAGAATCCCGTATATTGGTAACGTAAATTCTTGTTATTTACTCAGCGAAAATGTATCAACAGCCCCATTCATACGTTCAACAAGCAGTAGTAAGATATTACACGCGAATAAATTTTAATGATATATAAAAAATTATGAAATATTCTTCTATGAAGTAAAGGGTTTTCCAATAAGGACTTGACAACTTTTTTTCAAAATAAAATGTAGACCATTTGAGATATTTCAAAAACTTTATTATCGGGTTGAAGTACAATCAAAACATTTATGAATGGAACTCGACTTCGTTCATATGGCTACCGCGGGCACGTTTGCAGCGGTCGATTCGTTGGACCCAATTTTCGATGACTCGGCCACACAATTCGGCCGAAACGGCTGCTATTTCGCGTTCAATGTTGGCTCTGAGCTCTTCCAACGTTGTCGGCTTGTTGGCATAGACCAATGACTTGACGTAGCCCCAAAGAAAAGAGTCTAGAGGCCTTAAATCGCACGAACGAGGCGGCCAATCGACTGATCCATTTCTTGAGATAACACGCTCATCAAACTTACTCTTCAATAAATCGATTGTAACGTGTGCTGTGTGGCTTGTGGCACCGTCTTGCTGAAACCACATGTTGTCCAAGTCCATATCTTCCAATTCATGGCGCGATAACGATTACCATTCACAGTAACGTTACGATCATTATCGTCGACGAAAAACTATGGCCCTATGACGCCGCCGGCATGCAAACCGCATCAAACAGTTATTTTTTGTGGATGAAGTAGTGTTTCATGAAGCACATGTGGATTTTGACCTGACCAATAACGCATCTTTTGCTTATTGACGAACCCATTGAGCCAAAAATGAGCTTCGTCACTGAAAATGATTTTGCGATGAAATTGGCGCATCTTTTCCAGAGCCCAATCGGAGAACGTACGTCGCTTCAAATGGTCCATCGGCTTCAATTCTTGAGTCAGCTTAATTTTGTATGGGTGTAAACTAAGATCCTTACGCAAAATTCGCCATAAAGTGGTCTGGGCGATTCCCAACTCTTAAGAACGCCGTGGAATTGACTGATTTGGATCATTTGCTACGGACGTTCCAACGGCAGCGATATTTTCGACACTTCGACCAACCCGTTGTCTCACTGGCACGGTAACATCACACAACGAATATGTAGACTCAAATTTTTGCACTGAACTTGTCTACTAGGGCGAGAATTACGACCGAAAATCGGAGTTAACGCTCTTAAAGTAGCGGTCACCGACTCCGAATTTCTGTAGTAAATTTTTATAATTTGCAGACGTTGTTCGTTCGTGTACTTTACCATGATGAAAATGTTAAGTTTACTGAATAAATTGACAGTGACAGTTCGATGATTAGTGAAAGGGTGCGTTCACAAATTGAATTTAAAGTTGTCAAGTCCCTATTGGAAAACCCTTTATAATCAATCTCAATGAACTCGACTATATGTCTGCAGCGTTTCATATGTTTCCAATAGTGTTACACCCAGCGATGTACACCGCGCTGAAAGAGTGGTCTTATACAAGAAAAGACTCGTTCCACATATAGTAATTGCGTAATTAAAATATTCTTTGAAGTAATGTAAGAAATCTGGAGAAATCTGAATCTTTGTTTAAAACGAAAGAAGTCATCTAGTTATAGAAAAGTTAAATAGTGTTTTAACTTTTCTATAACTTCAGCTGTGAGTGTACAACGTCCAGTATTTTCAGCGACTCCAAAAGCGACGTTGAGGGATTTTATAATTTATTTATTCCCTCAAATATTCCTTTATATTATTTATAAATCTGCTTTAACAACTTCTTTCGGATTAAACTGTAAAATTAAATTCTTTATTTCATGAAAATATCTAGAATAAAATGATGCCTGCATATGATATGTACATATGTATGTTACATTTGATGTTTTCGTGGACGTATGATAAAGGTATATTTTCACGGGTTCTAAGAAGCGTGTGTGTTGTGTCCTCTCAGGACACAACTCACACACTCTCTTAGACCGCTTAGATCGCTGGTTCGACAGGCGAGCTCCAGAGGATGATGAGTGAGACGTCATTGAAACGTCGAGAGAACGGTCCCTTTCAGGACACAATTCCCATGCTGCTTAGAACCCAAGAAAATACATTTTCATACAATAGTTTAGTCAGAAGGGAGCCCAAGATCATGCTCTTTGTATGTGACTTGCTACATCTCCAGACCTCGCCTTGTATATGATTTATGAGGATATTTGGAAATAAAGTCAAAGCAAAAATTGAGGTTTATTTAACAACGAAGAAAATAAATTTACAGAAAAACAGAAAAATTACTATCTTTAAAAGTTTATTTTAAATTTCTATATTTATGTTTTATGTATTTATTTCTAGCTGCTACTTTGATAACTTGTGCTGTTTATGCACATCTATCATTTAAAATTCTATGTACACATCAACTTTCTGTTAGGGATTTACTATGCTCAAGATTATTAAAAAATTTAAGTTGATTTTCTAATTAATACGTGCAATAATTATTTTTATTTTCTCTTCAAAAGATGGTATGTAAAATCTTTAGCTTCAGCAATATAATGTACTACATTTACATATTTGAGAATATATCAATTTTAATTTTAATTACATTTTCAAGTAATAATTACTTGGTATTCATTAATAATCAATTCAGTTGAGGTATTTTTTTAAGAAAAATCTATAATATTGCTATAGATTTCCGGTTCACATCATTAACTTCTTTTTCTCATCAAATCCATATATCCCATGTCCTTTTCCTTCAACATGTGTGTTTGAATTTGAGAGTACAGAAGTAGAGAGCAGATATAGCATTAAGAAATGCGTATATCGGATAAATCTCTGCAAAGTCAACGGTCGTAATATGCTAGTACTTCTCCCGCTAATTCTCGCTACGGGAAATACTGTTCCCATGAGTCATTCATTGACGTTGTAGATTGGTAATTAAAAGAGTATCGGGTTACTGAATTGAAATTATATAATTGCAATTTTAAACATTTACGTTTTGTCGTTTAATAACTGTTTATTAATAATTTCATTACGCGTCATGTGATTATCGTGATGTATTGTATAGCAATTAATTTGTTTTCATAATATAACACTAAATAAATTATAACTCTATAATTACAATTCTGTAATTCGATATTATTTTATGCAGTTAGCTACAACGACGTCTAGTTTAACAGATTTAGAATGTGAATGACTTAAATGGAATAGCGAAACGTGGCGGAAGAAGTACGTGCATACTACGAGGTGGTACTCAAAAATAACCGGAATTTCTCTATAAAAACCTGTATTTTATTTTTTTTTAGAAAATGACGTTAACACCTTCAATATACTCTCCATTTAACTTCATACATTTGTCTAATCGATGTTTCTATTGTTGGAAACATTGTTCGAACTCGTTTTTCTGTACGGCTGTGAACTGTTGTGTCTTTTTTTCTTCACTTTTTCCACGTCGTTGAAACGATGTCCTTTAATATTCCCCTTCATTCGTGGAAACCAAAAGAAGTCACACGGAGCAAGATCATGTGAATAGAGTGCGTGGGGCAAAGGAGTCATGCTGTATTTAGCCAAGAACTGACGAACTGATAAGGCTGTGTCAGCAGATGCATTGCCATGGTGGAAAAACCATTACCCCATTTGCCACAAATTGGGCGTCTTTCGTCGTACACTGTTATGCAATCTTGTCAGAACCGCCAAATAGAATGACTGACTAAATGCTTGATTAGCTGCCTGACCGGGTGGCACGAATTCAGAATGCACAATCCCTCTTACACCAAAAAGCAAATGAGTATGGTCTTGATGTTTGACTTCACTTGAGCTTTTTTGGGGGAGGTGGCGATGAAGTCTTCCACTGGCTTGGCTGTTGTTTTGTTTCTTGGATAAAAAAAAGTCTGGATCGAATTGGAGATGATCTTTTAAAGTACGACTTGTTGCCACTCGACGCTGTTTTTGATGATAAGGCCAAATGCAGGGCATGAACTTGTAACTCTTGTAATCCACAATTCTCCTGACAAAATTCGTTGCACTGAGCTCCAAGTTATTCCAGATAACTCTGCAAATGCTTCAATGGTTCGTCGTCGGTCTTCAAGCACAACTGCACGAACTTTCTCGACGTTTCAATTCGTTTTGAAAGTCGGTGGTCGTTCAAAACGAGGTGTGTCATCAATTTAACATTTCACTTTTTTGAAACGAGAAATCCATTCGTACACTTGAGTTTTTCCCATAGCGTCATTCTTGTAAGCTGTTTGCAACATCAAAACTGTTTCTGTAACATTCTTTTCTCTGACATAAAATTTTCGAGTTACTCTCAACAATAGAAATAGCGACCGGATAATAAAACTGTCAAGGTAAATATATTGTCAAAAATGATAAACTTCGCGATGCAACCATCAGATCGGAGGCAACACTAACAGTATTGCCAGTTCCCGAAATATAAACGGCTACCCTCGTAAGATATACGTAGATGTTAATTTAATATTTTTTTTTCAAAAGTATCTAGTGTGACTTTAAATTTGAAAGAAATATCTATGGACATATTACTGAACAAAATGCGATACTATACCTTCTCTCAGGAACACGTAAAGGACAGAAGTAGATCCGCCCTCGAAATGTACGGTACATTTATCACCATTATAAAATAAACAATGGAAATAGATCAAACAATAACAAGGTTGACGGTATCGTCCACGAAAATGTTATGTTTTCTTTACTGTCATATTAAATGAAGCAGGCGAATTTAAAGAATACGTTTGAAGTACTTAAGTTAAATATAAAACATAATCATATTTAAATTATATATTGCTGAAGATCATCTGAATTAAAAAATTAAAAATAGATAATGTTAAAGTAAATAAAATTTATGGAAAATTTATATTCAATTAATTCTTCTACTGCAAAATATTGCAGTAGAAGAATGAAGCTCTTTCGTAATAGATTGTTATCCAGCAATAATTTTAAAAAGAAAATTTTGACTCAATCAATTTTCCTTTGTATCTTTATTTTTCTTCGTCAAAATTAGACTTGCAAATAGAATGTTTTAAACATCAAAAAAAATGTGTAAAATCTAGTAATATCTTTAAGGAATACTTTGTAGTATTATATAGTATACTTTTGAAAATTTTAATTTCCATCACATGTCAAACAAACAACTTATTAAATTCATTTATTTATACACGTCCGTAATAATTATTTCAAAAAGAGAAAAACATATTTAGCAGTGACGTCATATCGAATATTTACATCCCTAATGCGCCCTTGACAATGACTGAAGAGCTGAAAGGTTTCGAAACACAAAGCGGTCTCCCCAAACAAAACAACCCTCCCGGCATAAGCCTATATATTAATCAGATCGAGAAGGTGTAGATTGCAGACCGGCAAATGTTCATCAGTCTGGGTAGTAGGTAGTACGGGTTATAATAGATTTTAAATTTAAATCGCATATTAATGATGTACTTGTATTATTAACAGCGACGTGAAACTTTGGGTTCGGTTGTATCTGATAGATCGCGCAAATGTAAGTTAAATTATGGATAATGATCATTTTAGAGAAAACAAAATGAAAATGCATATATATGCATATCCGTAATTAATAATAATTGATCTGAAATTCGCAATTTTTCAAATATTTAAATTTTGCAGTAATCAACTATATTGCGTTTCACATTTAGAATATTGCTCTTGTAATAGTACGTCTGTAGTTATATACATATATGAGGTGTGGCAATTAAATAACGAGACTGGTGTGAGAAATATTATTTATTGCAAATAAACTTATATTTAACTTTTATCCCATTCAACATATTCTCCTCCCCTATCTATACAACGCTGTAAGCGTGTCTTCCACTGTTCAAAACAATACTGTAGTAGGTATTAGATAGAAGTCACATGGTGGGAGATCTGACGAATTCGGAGGATGATCAAGCACAGCAATGTGCTTGTCCGCTAAAAACCGCCTTTTTGCACAAACTTTTGTCATGTTTAATTCATTATGCAAAATGTGTCTTACAGTGTCTTTGTTAATATTTACCATATCGGCAATCATCCAAATGCTCAGATGACGGTCTTTCCGCACAATTTCATTTCATTAATTTTCTGAACGATCCCTTCAGTTCTTCTAGTCACAAATCGAACAAGGACGTTCATCATCTTCAACCTCTTCCCGATCTTCAGAAAACCGTCTGTTCCATTCAAAAACTCGCACACGTAACATAACATTATCATCAAACACTTCACATTTGTAAATATTCAGTTGACGATTTTTTAATTTGACAAGGAATTTCAGGTAATTAAAAAAAGGTGATTCGCTGCTCGACTATTATGTCAACCATTATCACGGCACTACAAAGTAACAGTGTCTTCTATAATTAAAGTAAAGTAAAAGTAAAGTAAAACAGACAGAGGGACGAAACTACGGGTTGTTGCTTGGGAAGTATCAAGGTCAATGACATTCCAATTATAGTCTCGCCCAATGCGACTGCATGATGGAAGGAGCACAATCTTGTTATGTAATTGCCATACCTTATATATGTAAAAAGAATCTAAAGAAATATAAACAAACAAAACAAAACTGTAAAACAAAAGTAGGACTTTTAGTGAACTAAATATGTTTGAAAGAAAAGTAATTGGGTTCATCTGAATAGCAATAAAAATAGACAAAACTAAGATCTATGCTACAACCAATGCAATTTGGCCAGTCAAGCAGCACGATCGTTTTAAAAGATACACTCCGAGAAAAAAATTTGGGGCGCTTAATTCAAAAGTTTGACATGTGAATGTAAGGTTATGACTGCAGCCTATTAGATTATACAACAAACTAACCTATAAACTCAAACAACAAATAGATCAAAACAGATAAAATATTGTACTTGACTGTACTTCAGCTGAATATGTAGGTTAAGGAGGTGAGAGGTAAAGAGTTTCGCGTATTAGATCACATTTTTTTCGCCGGCCAAACCAAATTGGTCACACTATAGAGCATTAGTGAATCTAAACATTAGGCATATTGAAAAGAGATAACATAGTAAAATGAACAAGAAGAGTTAGGTAATACGAACATACATAAAGAAGGGAAAAAAAAAAAAATAATAACAAAAAAACTAAACACGACATGATTAGAAAAGATCGAAAACGCCTAAAAAGCAACGAAAATAAAGTAAATTTTGTTGGAAACTGGTTAATTGAATTAATCATAAAACGGTAAAAAAAAGAAAATGGAAACTGAAAAGAGATAATATAGTAAAAACATGTTGAACAAAAAGTGTTAGGTAACGAACATACACAAAATTAAGAAAAAGAAAAAAAATAATAAAAGAAAGACTAAAAACGACATGATTAGAACAGGTCGCAAATTACTTAAAAGCAACGAAAATAACAAAGTAAATTTTTTTGGAGACTGGTCAATGGAACTAATTAAAAAAAGGTAAAAACTTCTTACCACGTCAATATATCCTGTATACGATTTCGACAACTAAATTGTCATCATCATCGTAAATATTTTCTGCTGATGGTCACAGAGAAAACGAAATACGCAACACATTAAATATATACATATAATTGTATTATTCTTTTAAAGATAATTTCTTCGCTGATGTTTCAATGAAATCCAATTCTTTAGTTCTATCGGTAGCTGTCGTAGAAGTGATGTCCGCATGCACGCTGGTTGGCTCTTTATTGCCCTTCTCATCTAAATGTATTAAACGCTATTTGTTTATGCTTAGGAAGTGTTAATATTATTGGAAAATCGTGTCATACCAAACACAATTTTACAAAATCATAAATATGCATAAAAAGATTCCTAGTCAAAAAACGGAAGAATGAAGAAGTAGAATACTTTTTTCTTCTGTTCTCTTCAATTAGAGATTCGATATTGAAAGCTCTTAAGAATGATAGAAGCTCCATTGAACCCCGAGTTGAACAAGTGTTGGTTAATAATTAAAGATTATTACGTGTGTGTCTTTATCTGGATGTGGAGTTGTGTATGTCTTTTGATTTTTAGAAACACATACGAAAATCAATTACATTCTATTTTTAGCCAAGTAACAGCTGATTTTATTGCAGTACAAAATACATTTTATTTATGTACTTAGTACTGCAATAAAATTATTATTATTATCAACTTTAGGATCATCGCTATATAGGCATTAAAAATATTTTCTACATAATGTACACACATACATATTAAGCGTGTAATGAAAGCGCACAGACTTAACTGTAATAAAACGATTGCTATTGTGGTAAACGAGGTTCTTAATCGAAAGTATTAAAAGCACGATTGGTATAACTGTAAAGTTTTAATAACCTACTACCGACATATATCTTTTGATAAAGAAAAAATCGTACCCCGCTTTTAATGAAAACCGACAACATAAAATATTTTAAGTCATCCTAAAAGAAAATTAAAAACTTACTATGTGCTGTCTATGCAGCTGTACATGTTTGGAAATGAATAAAGACTAGGGTGCGTGATAATGTAAACAACAGCTAGCTAGAAAATTCAGATTTGAATCAAACTTTAAATTTATACTATGCCTTCATGAAAGGGAAAGATATAATTGTATTTCTTAGTTTTAATGTTGTATAAAAAATCTCGTAAATGAAGGAATTTTTTTCAAATGCATTTTAAACATTATTTTAACATAAAATATACAATGTTTATGCAATATTTCCCAAAGAAATTGAGAATATAGGCATATATGTTTTTCCAAGTTGAGGCATTCAAAACTCATATTTTGGAGATACCGTCTTCACAGTGGCAGCAATGCTTTTTGGATTGGTTTAAACGAATGCAAAAGTGCATTGATTTTCAAGGAGAATATTTTGAAAAGCAATAAAACTATTTTCGATAATAAAAAATTTTTTTTGTTTACTATTCCCGAAATATAAATGGCCACCCTCGTAGATTACACATGCAAGTATTGTAGGACATATTTGTTTCAATATTTGGTCAAACCTCCCTTAGCTTGAATGCTATCAATACAGGCTTTACGGTATTTTCTAACTTCCATTTTATTTCCAAACTTTTTTGATATTTTCTTTTAAAACATTTAAATTGGGGTTTGGATACGAGTAAGCAATAGATTTAAAAACACTTCAAATATTTTCGATAGGGTTGAGGTCTGGAAATTTCTAGGCTATTGAAAATACTGGTACACCGAAATCGTGGAAAACACTCTGGACAGATTTCGACGTGCGGCACGTAGCGCCATCTTGCCTAATCATAAAATGATTGTCCTCTGTATCTAATGAAGTAATAAAGGATACCAGAATAGTTTCTATTAACTTTTTGTATTGCTGCAGATTCATTGTCCCTTCGACAAAGTATCAAGATTCTGTTCCATCTCCAGTGACGCACAACCATACCATCATGGTGGGGAATGTTTAACACTGCGCTACATATCAATTTCTATAACGTTCCGAAGGTCTTCGTCTCACAAATTTGATAGATTCTGTAACCTCTTCGAGTCGTGACTTGTCACTAAATGTGATCTGTAATTGAGAAATTAACAATAGTAACTAATACATAATATAAGAAGACCTTTGTAAAATGCTTCCGATTTAATTTTATACAAAAACTTTTCTTCATTCTCCAACAGTAAAATGTTGATGCATCTTGACTTATTATACACGCTTTTTCTTCATTGCAAGACCTATTCTGGTACTTTTATACTAAGAAACTTCAGAAGATGTAACGGCTCTAACGGAAGTGTGTCTATTTTACATCATTAATAATTTTCCTGTCTCCCTTTCGATGATTCCGCGTAGCCAGTGACTGACAATGTTGTCGACCATTTGATGTTAAGAGCAAATTCTCTTTGATAAGTGTTGCAATTCTTGTCACTGCTCGAAGTGAAACTTTTATTTATCTTGCAATTTTGCTTTGAGAATACAAAGCAGGCCATGATAAAGTTTCTATTCTAATTTTCTCATTATCAATATCTTTCACCTTACTCGTGGCGCATAAGTTATATATATATATATATATATATATATATATATATATATATATATAATATAAAATAAGCATACTACTAATCCAACTATAAGATATTAAACTGAAAACGGTAAATATGTTATCACAAACACATTCTTCAAGGGTTCTAATAATTCTGAATAAATATATTTGTATAAACGTATTGTACCACTCCTTCAACTTTCTAGTATTTAGCGAGTGCAGATAAAGATTCAGTAAGTGATGTAGTGAGTAGTGACCCTGATACTTAATAATATGAATTAAATAAATAAATATATTTATCTTTTTGGAAAAGTGCACTAATATGAATTTAAAATATATTATTCACCATAATTGAGACTTCGACTAATTTAACTATCAAATACTATAAACCTAGAACTTCATTTTAAATGTTGATATTAAGTTTAAAAGGAATCTAGAAATATTCTTATTTAATAGCTATATTTTTACGAACAATATTTTGTACTTCTGTTTATTGTTTAGAGCTCTACGTTGCCATGTTATTAATGCCAAAGTGGTAAACCGTATCATAACAGAATTAGTTTTAAAGAAACATCCGCAAAGTCTTGTTTTTTTTAAAGTGAATAAAAACTAATATTCATATGACTATCATCACTACGGCTCTACTGTGTAAGACGACGTAGAGTAAAATGATTTTTTCATCTTTCTTGAAGCATTCCGGTCTCGAACGAAGGGAATGACCTGATTCTCAGACAAAAGAGGCGGCAGTCAGGTTACGCCTAATGATTCTGCTTCCTCGGCAAACGATGATTGCTTTTCTTCGTATCTCTCCGTTCCTTTTTTCTTCGCCTGTTTGTCGGTGTGCGTGCGTACACGGTGTTCGCCAAATTAAACATTTTACTGCCGCTTGGACAAGTTTATGTGCGATGTAATATTTGGCAGTGCTCGTTATTTTGTCGGAACTCATAAATCTACATAAATATACGATTCTGTATGAAATATGTATTGGATTTAAAGTTTATATGTGTTCATAGATACGCACAAAGATCGTTAACTTAAATCAAACATTTCGTTTGTAAACTATGTTTACATAAATACATACACATCATAATCTTATTTATTTTGGGCAGAAGCACATACTTGCAATTCAAACGAGTAGAAGAGACTTAGATGACTTTCGTTAGAGAATGCAGCAAATTAAAATACAACTTCTTCGTTTGAATAACAAAGACTTTCTTATAATCTCTAATTTCATCAGACCATTACCATTAATGTATAACATATAATTTGCTAAAATTCATCATTTATCGTTTACACTTAAAAATTATGAGATGTTCAAAACTCAAAAAATCATTTCAACACACAGTCGGCCAAAAAGTCTCTGTAGTACACCTTATACTAAGACATTTATGAGTTTATACTTTTTGGTATATATTCCATTTTTTCTTTTTACATATGTAAATTATAGTCCATCAACCATAACGTACTTTCTGCGAAATTGAATAACATGGATTTTATCCTTCATTAGTTCATCTAATTTCTTCATATCTAACAAAAAGAAGTAGCTATGTTTTCTTCAATGGTTTCTCATTGAATTGTTTTGCGTTTCTCTCGAGTGTTCCACAAAGTTGTAATTTTCCACCTCTGCTATTTAATACGTAAGCTAATGCCTTATTACTCAATTTAAATTGTGAATTTTTAGCAAACGCTAACGTCTTGAACATTTATAGTATGGTTAGCACATAGGTTGATTGTATCAACCTGCAGATGAGCCTTGTGTTAATTGATGAATGGTGTACTTTAAATGGCATTCCATTGAATGTAGGGAAATGTTCGATGGTGTCATATACTAGATGCCCAAATCCGATTATTTTCTATTATGAGGTTCAAATCAGTGATGTTATGAGAATAGATAAAATTAAAGGTTTAGGGGTGCTTTATCTACCATGTGTTTAGCAGTTGGCGGATCTCTTAAATTTCTGATAAGGTTTGGTCCTGGTTGCAATAATACACTGCCTATAAATGTACTATATTATACACGAATACAAAGTAAATTGGAATATGGCGGCTTAATTTGGTTTCCATTTTAAATTGCTTAGGTTGAACGCATGCAGAAAAGATTTCTGACACATATAGAATATCTGATTACTAATCTCTCACGTGACTGATTAGACATTTTATTAGAACAGCATGAATTCCAATCTTTGATCGATGGAAGAAGTACAGAGGGAGGTTCTTACTTAATTGACTAGCAAATAAAGTTTATTTACCAGCTTTACGTGCCTGCATTAATTCGAATGTACCAACACGCACTATTCGATATAGTGATTTTCTTAGTAGAACTATTACAAACATTTTAGTGAAGTCGCCAATTTTTTATATGACGAGCAACATAACAAATATTATTAGCAATTTTACTGTGGTTAGAACTTTCTTTCAAATATTTCGTGAGCATTTCTTTTGTGAGAATTGTGTTTCAGTTTCCATAATTTTTATGTAGATTGTTGGATAAATAAAGAACACTATTATTATTATTAGCATGTCATGAATGCTCTACAATTATAACAAAACATCACCATTTTAAGGATTATTTAATAGAAATTTAGATAAATAGTGGACAAATTGATAGAAATCACAACAAAAAAGTTTCCGTACATACGAGGGGGTATCCAAAAAAAACCAGAACAACAGCACCGTAGGCGAGGCTTTTCTAACACGCATTCCTGCCCCAAGGTGCGCGTGACGCAACTTGTTCTGCGTTCGGTGCAGTCCGTTTTTTCGTCGAATAATGTTGTGTCTTGTTACAGTGAATTTTTTTTGTAAAACCGTTTTCGTTTATTCTTCGTTTTTTGTAATCTTAGACTTAAGTGGATAGTGTGCCACGCAATCAGACTGTTAATCAAACATTCTATTTGGAGGTTCTGAGAAGACTGCGTAAGAGTGTACGACGAAAGAGACTCAATTTGTGGCAGACGGGGAAACGGTTTTTCCATCATGACAAATGCACCTGCTCATACAGCTTTATCAGTCCTTTGCACCACGCCCCTAACCCACTTGATCGTGCTCCGTGCGACTATTATTCGTTTCCACAAATGAAGAGGGACATCGATTTAATAGCATGGAAGAGGTGAAGAAAAAAGGACACAGCAGCTCGCAGCCATACAGAGAAACGAGTTCGAACAATGTTTTCAACAATGGAACCATCTGCTAGACAAGTGTATGAAGTTAAATGGAGAGTATATTGAAGGTGTTAAGGTTGTTTTGGGTCCGTCTCGTATATATAATAACTAAACATGCGTAATTATAGCAAACTATAGAAAATAAGCTCCTTTAAAATTTCTAATGGTTTCCTTTACATTTTAACACTTCGTTCATGCATTTTAGTAAAGAGACAACTTATATTTTCATCACAAACTGTTGAGTTGTTCCATTCAATCAAAAGCGCCTGTTTCAGATTTACTTGTTTCTTGATGTTTCTTAATGCTCTATTGGTCTTCGTTTATATTCCTTCCTTATATATATATATATATATATATATATATATATATATATATTCCGTTGAATGGCTTCAGTAGAGATGTAATAGGGGATATCGTTTTGAAATCTTTGAAGGCCAGCAGTGTTGGAACTGGCAGTACTTCAAAGTTGAATGCCATACGTCCAAATGTGCCTCAAAATAATGTAGAGAAAATGTAAACTGTACTTCTTATGATTCTAAAGGAATTATCCATGAGGAACTAATCCCAGGTGGTACAACGTTAATAGTGAATATTATTTTGGTGCATTGAAGCATTTGGTAGGCCATCTACATGGTGTTCCATTATCGAAGACCAACTGGCGGTTAGTACATGATAGTGAACCTTCTTAGGGTTCGTCAATTGTCACTGATTCTTTTCTTATTCTCTTTTCTTTATTTTGCTTCCGTGCAGCTGTATTAGCTACATGCAATTATTTTTATTCTCTAAGCTAGTTTTACGTCAATCATCAAACATCCAACGATCAAATTAACGGCATTAAAAGTCATTTCATGAACTTAAAAAGCATGCAAGTAATAGTATTTATGTTGATGGAGAATATTTGGAATAAATAAAATTATTTTCAGCAACATTTTTTAATTATTTTTGTTTTTTTTCGTAAGTTATTGCGGTTACTTTTGAGAAAAAGGGTGTATATTTTCATTGCGATCTGAAATGTATTGTTTACAGATGCTGATGAACTTTGCGATTATAATTCTTGATGATGAAATTTCTTCACCGTATAATTGAGTCCATAAGTGCTTTTATCTAGTTTTTATTATCTATAGGACCTGAAAATATTCCAGATTTTCTAGTATCTAAATAGTCTGTCATCTACTAGTTTGTGTACGATTTGGCTATTGCAGAAATGTTGCATTTCATGTACAGTTTCCAGTTTATATTTAGTGTTCTAATGCAGTATTTACATTCTGCAATACAGGCATTAAAGGAGAACTTATTTCACTAATGTATGGACATATCACACGAGCATTTAATTTTGTAATCGTTAGAATCTTCTTGAGGAAAACTACAGACATAGAGGAAAAGTAAAATGTAATAAAAAACTAAAGCTATTTATATTATTTTATTAGTGACGCTTTATTTCGCAATCATTATAAGGAAATTTACATAAGCTTCATTCTAAACTTTTAGTTCATTTCTTTGTCAAAAACGTTTAATCAACTCAATATAGCACATTGGAATTGAGAAACTGCGAACATGTATTTACATCTAGAAAATGCAAATAATCGAATTTAAGCCTGTCAAAACTTTATCGTCCAATATCTATTAATGCAAGTAAAGTCTTCAAAGTTCCATAGAAGCTTTTAAACATTCCAATAATATTAAGTACCTCACAAAGTTTGATTCAGAATGGATCAATAATATGCAATTAAACATCTAAAAATGATATATATGGTGAACATAATCTCTACAACGGTAGGCAAGGATTTAATGGAATCGTTTCCTTGTTAATGTTACAAACTCAATTTCATTTCAGAGAAGAATGCTTACGTTGAACGAGAAAAACTCTAAAATTTAGTAATCATTGATTACTTAAACATACTACGTAGCATTATTTCTTTAAGCTCATAAGTGAAGAGAAATGACTCGAAAATAATGTTAACTGTACATTGAAAATATTCCGACATCAACTTTAGATTTAAATTATTGTTAAATGTATTTATTAAGATGCAAAATTAAAACTGATTAAACTATTCTCATATATTTTGACAAAACTTTAAATAAAATATATATTATTTTGTTTCATTCTGTATAATTTTTATCCTTCCTTTGTGCTATTATATATTATTGTATTATGGTGAAATATTTTTCGCATGTCTGCTCGGGCGAGACTAAACATCCATGTCTGTATTTTTAGCAAATATTTAAAGTGACTCTAACATAAACACATCACAGAAGTCTGTTCATGTAAATAAAATGCAACGGTCTAGAATGTATAATGAGATAGGATATTGCTTTAGAATTTAAATTTTGCTCAAAGTGAACCAATTGTCATTAATAGACTACGTGTCTCATTGCATTACGTTCCCCGAATTCCATTATTATTTCTGAAAAGAGTATTCAACTAAAAGTACAACTTAAAAAACACATTTAAGTATTAACATTCGTCGTGGATAATTATACATTCAAGATTTTGAAAATAGAGACATGATAACAAAGGCGTCACCATACGCAGTGAACTGTCAACGAACTCTTCTTAATGTTATACAGGTCTAGGTGAGATTAAAGACAAGCTATAGTTTTACGTATGTATTTTATCTAATTCTTCTATCCCTAATTATTGTCTCTTTAAAATTTACATTAATTATTATTACTACAAAAGGCTATTGTTTAAGTTTACGCAAGGCATATTTAATCTCCACACTTTATACAGGTAGCCGAGAAAGTTTTTGCACGTCTAATGAACATTGATAGTCGTAATCATTCAATTATAGTAAGGTATATGCATTCAACAACGTTAAAAACACCAACAACAATATAAAGGCGCTCATTATTTAAAATTACAAGAAAATTGTGTAAGTTTTCTAACATCTAATATCACAAAAATGTTCGCATGTATCATTCTACACTGTAACTGCTCCGAGATGTGAGCGTCCAGAGGTTCCATATGAATGCTGTTGGAGAACTGTTATAAGCTAATTGAGTTTAAATTCATTGATTACTGCACGAAAGATAGCCGTTCAGGTGGAAGTGGATATTGGAAAGAAAGTAAATTCAAAAAGCTTTATCTATGGTGGCGATTTGGGTGTGCAGTTTAGTATTTATAAAATAAGTAGTATTTGCATAGAAACGTAAAAAATTGTTAAAGGATGATTAGATGTTTCAATGGAATCAAGACTCTAAACACATAACGCTTTAAAAGAATGGTTAATTTACAATCTTCGTTCACTATTTCAGTTGTATTTTAATTTTAAATCCAATTGAACGCGTGAGAAAACATCTCAAAAGAAAAATCAAAAACTAGGATATATCTATTAAGAAATCATTGAAGGAAACATTATCGTAAGAACGGCAAAATGTGAGAATGGTTCGATAACTGTGTGATCTAACGTAGAGATGGCGCGAATTTGGAGAGATCCTCTTTACCATTCTGTAGAACCAAGATGAACGATCTGTCAATTGATCTGTGTTTGACGGTGCCCCAAAGTGAACATTTTGTGTGATTTTGTAGACAATGGAAAAACTGAGATACGATTAGTGATGAAGCACTTTTATTTAGCTTAACACTTCCATTGGAAATTTTTGGTGCTCAGACCACGCATGCCGATGTTTATCAAACCGCGACGCTTTGATAATTGTGATATTATGCTAATTGCCATTAATCTAATATATATGTTCTTATTATAGTTCGGATTATCTTTGACGAAGTGTTAATTGTGTTTTTTTTTTTTCTTAAATTACCTAATAATAGTATCATCTGGCTGCGTTGTTATAGTGCGGCTTTACCTGCGTCTTGGAAAATCATATAAACCTTGATCGTTCATCGTCTGTCGAAGTTTTCCGACTTCAGGTTTTTTTATGATGGTCGCATAAAAACGACGATTCGAAACTTTTCTTATACTCTGCACTCATTTCAATATAAACTGTTACTGCGTCACACCAACGAATAACTGAAATACAACTGACTAGGTGTTTTAGAGGGAAGACATTTCTACCTACACTCTCTCAGTCACACCCTCTCACCAACTTTCCCTTCCTGGTACATTGGCCAGGTGTTTGTCATTACAAGTAATGTTTGTTATTGCCTAAAAACATTATTTTTGAATAAAACATGATCATATAACAGATTACTAAACAAAAAGGTCAGTATGGGAAAAGAGGATTCCAAATAGTAATTAAAGAAACGAAATATACGTATAATTAAAAGTAAGTCCATTTAATTTTCAAATCACGATATTCAAAATAATATATAAAAAGAAGAATTTAAAATTTAACTTTTCTACTATATTGTAAATAATTTCCTTCTTTCCCGTCTTTTTTGATAATGTATGCAGGGCTGCTCAGTTTATCGATTGATGTAAAATGCACGAAAATAGATCAGAATACAGTAACAACACCTGAAAACAAAAAAAAAGAGATCTAATATTTTGACAAGTTATCTTAATTTACGTTTATGTTTTTAACATCTTGCATATTTGATTTTTAATATTTCCAATACACTGACAAGGCTCTTGCTGTAGTAAAAAGAATAACATATTTAGTTGTGAATACTACGACCTTCATTTTAAACAAACGGAATAAAATAATCTTGCTTGTGAACCATAACGCACCAACTGCGTGATAGACAGCAATAAAAGGGGTGGTCGACAGAGAACTAAAAGAAATGTTAGCCCATTAATCTTAAATAGGCATCGCTTAGTAAAATATTTGTTTTCAGTTTTCATGCGAATGAAATGTTTAGTTATTAATAATATTGAGGTAGTGGAGGTTACAATTATTTGAACGTACATAAATTTATAGTGAATTATGTAGAGAAACATAAGTAAATGACATTAGTTCTATTCAAATTGGTTTTGGAATTCTAAATTAGTTGCTCCCACAACTGATGTAATATTACTATCCATAAACGAAATTAGAAAACATATTCTTTAATATATTGTCGACATAATAGTTCTTGAACGGCTTAGAATATTGGCCGTACGAAAGAGCCTTTCGCAATACAAAGATTACTTCTATTTTCTTATGAGTTTTCTTTATTTATAAATAAAGAAAATTAATATGTTAATATATAGCGTCTTCTCTATTGCTTTATTGTCCGGTAAAAAATGGAATACACTTCAGTAGTGTGATAGCCGCCAGCATTTACTCGTGGAACATGTTCAGAAGAGATTTATGAAGTATTTATCATATAGAATTGACGTACACTATCCTATTTTTGGAACGGAATATGACAGTTTACTTATTAGAACTAATTTCAAAGCCCTGTTTATACACAGAAAGGAAGCCAATGGTGTATATTTAGTACTAAGGCCACTTATATTATTATATACATATCTTATATTTTATAGAATTTAGCTTTTCTTCGTATTTGAATGATGCCTTATTTAGTGGTAATCTTAGTTATACTAGGCTGTTGAATAAGTTTTATCGTTTGATAAGAGATGACGTTATTAATACGTCGTTTTATTTTTCTGTAAATCGTACTAGTTTTTTGTGGACTCGTGTGAAGTTTTCTTATTTTATATTTTCTCATTCATATATTAACAGATGTTCAACGTTGACATGTTACAATATTTTTGGAAGGCGTAGCACCAAAACGAATTCATGAAGGATTGTTAAAAGTTTATGAGGACTCTTCACCTTCAATTAGAACAATAGATGGATTGCTAAATTTAAACTTGGTCGTACAAGTCTTGAAGGCGATCCACGTTAAGGACGTCCAGAAAGTGCATCAACACCAAAAATCCTAGGAAAAATAGAGAACCATGGTTTTAGAAGATCGTTGATTAACCTAGTGAGATTTAGTAGTGCTGGACGCTTGATTGTGGTTTAGCAGCCTTCATTGACTTCTTGTATTTGAAAGGCAATATACCTACGCAAATTAAAGCCGAGAAGATGCTGTTTATGAGGACCTAAACCGTCATTTGCCGCAGTGAAATTTGGGCAGCTAAATTTGAACGGTTGGTTGACGACGTCCGAGACGGCCAAAAACTGAAACCACTACCAATAGCATCAGAAAAGTTGATCAAATGTTGATAGACAATCATTGAATTAAGGTTAGAAAGACTATGCGCATCTCTCAAGAACGTGTTTGTATGGGAAACCGTATATTGGGTGCCACATTTGCTAACTCATGACCAAAAACGTATTTGAATGAACACTTTTAAGTTGAAGGAGTTTAAGCGAAATAAATGGGCGTTTTAGCGTCGACGAATAACTATAGATGAAACTTGGATACACTACTATACTCTTGAAACTACAACATAGTCGAAACTACCACGGGTGAATCGACTCCTAAAATGGCGAAGAGTGTTTCATTGAAAAGTGATGGTGTCTGTATTTTGGGATAGTCATGGAGTTGTACTAATCGACTATTTTGAAAAAAAAGCATACTATGCATCATTACTAACAAGCTTAATACAGAAATTATGTAAAAAGTCGCTAGATTTGAAGAAAAAAAAAGTTCGATATCATGTACCATCTTACACTTCAGTTCAACTATACGCCATAGCAAAAATTCACGAATTGGGGATCGAATTAATTGACAATCCACCGTATTCATGAGTTGGTCCTTGACGAATTTTTTTTTGTTTCTGAGGCGCAAAGTTTCGCATGAGGAACAGAGATTTTCATCGAATGAGGAGACCATCACATTCGTAAACGCCTATTTTGCAGCAACTACTATTTAGACAGATTAAAGAGATGTAAGCATCGGGAAAAGTGTATACACTTACAAGGAGACTGTTGATAATTAAATTGAATTCGACAAAAAAATACTTGTTTCTAAGTTGACTGGAAACTTTTCAGTCAACCCTTGTATTACACGAATATTTTGCCCTTACCTTTTTATAAAAGAAACAATAAGAAATTAACAAAAAAAAAGCAAAATTTTTACTAAAAGGTAAATAAATTATAGAAAAATGCAGATTTATATGAACATACTGTTACTCTTTATTTTACATGTATGTATATAAACAAACTAAAATTACGGTAATTTTAAAAATACCTGCCTGTAAACAAAATGTATTATCCACGCAGTGTGAACATTAATTGCAATATAAACTCACAATATAGCTGAAGGTATATTTTCCGTATAGTTAATGATAAAACGGAATAATACGAATAACTACAGCAACAACAACACCGTCCATCTCGTTGTAAAAGCGCATAAACTAAAACCGTGGCTGCAGCGGCATTAATTAAAAACACGACCGGGTTATGGACGTTGTGGACGTCACGAAGGGAATTAAAAAAGCGCGCCGAATAAAACCGTCAACTTAGTTGGTTTACGATCATACATACAGTGAGGTTACTAAACCCTGTATATCAGATAAACGTCAGGATATACCACTCTGTTTCATTAAAAGGACGGTGCCGTTTGTTTGATGCTTGCGTCCGTATATTTGCGCCACCCATGTTTAAAAGTTACGAGTCGTATACAAGGGCGTCGAAGATGGAAATTACTGGAGGCAAGTCCCTCCTTCATTTTAGTTTATAGTTTCGAGTTGTGTTTTATTGTACACGTTAATACATTCGTCTACGATGTGTGAGGTATGAAGCAGATAAGTAGCGCAAAAATGCATTAAATAATGGCAATAAATTATTTTTAAACAATTTATTAAACTTAAGGTATGGGTAAAAATCACGCGATTAAAAAATTTTCTTCTCCTCGATTTTTTTTTCAATGGAAATTACTACACTAAACTACACAGTACAGCGAAGCTTTTTAAATTACCAGCTATTAGATAAACTGTGCGCATGATAAATTCATAAAACGTATAACCCGTCCGTATATACTCAAATAATGGATTGATGGAAGTCATAACGTATTTTTTGTTATTTTTTGATCACATATATATATTACCCACTTTCATCCATAACTTTCTGCCATATTTTGGCGAGCTTCATAATTCTTTGTTCATAGAAAAACCTACCTTTATCGGTAAAAAACTATAAGGTTCACAGCTTCATATGAGTCGTGGAAGAAGTTATGAAGAGAACGAAGCAAATGAAAGCAAAAGGCCCCAGAAGCGAGTGTGACAACTCAAGCAAGATCCAATTTTTGATGGACGATCAAACTAGTGTTTGGTTGTTAGATGCACAATTTATCTTTTGTTCGTATTTTACGGACACCGCTGTACATTGTAAAATTACAAAATATAGAGAATAATTATTCGACCAATTTTCGTTCTATTATTCTTGGTTGCTCTTATCGCTCTGTCGTATTTGTCAGTATAAGTTTATAATTAATACTATTGATGGACTATTGATCTCGCCGATGTTTCATTTTCATTTTAATGGACAGTTTTGTATTATTATTGTCATAATATTTATTTGAAGTTATTATATTTTGTAATTAATTGCCATAGTAGTGAGTCGGTATTTTGCTCTTCCCCGTCTTTCTTTCTGTACACGTCAGATTTTGGGCTGCATAAAAGTTAAGTGGCCTGCTTATTTCACTCTCTCTATCGATTGCACGACAACAGTTAAGAAGTCTACCATCATTTACACCAGCAAAAGTCCAACTAAGCATATTGATTGTGCATGTTTATTGAATTAAGTTACTACTTAGCAACGATCACTTTAGAAAATACTATGCCGATCGACTTATAATTGAATCGTGTTAGTTAAGTCGATAAACCTCAACATGTGGTTGAAAGTTCAGGTTGAATTGAACATTGGCGTCTTACTAGAAGGACGATTTTATTCTCATTAATTAACCCTCGAAACCAATTGTGAGGTATGTAATCTGTAAACTTTGTATTACAAATTCTTCTCTCGTTTTTTTTTACGTTGGTTTTAGAGTTCTCTCTTTCCCTATCTTTGACAGCTTGTTAACTATTTAAGGAACTGGGTTAGCGTATTTATGAAGATCTCATTTTCATCTGTTTAAAAAGACCAAGCCTAATCTACTATTTAAATGAAGCCACCTGGAATCTATTCTTCGATTCAAAATATCAGGGAATTGCAATTAAGCCAGGAATCAAAGACGTTCGTAAATATTATCAGTTAAATATTTTATTTCTATTGTTATTTGGTTCGTAAGGCTGTGGAATTAATTTTTAAGCTTATATACAACCGTTCACACTCAATAGTTTAAATTTAATGGCGATGGTTAAATTGCAGATATTTATACCATTATTTATTCATACATTTCGTAGAATTAATCGCTTTACCTAGTTATTGACTCGTTAGACAGCGTTTATTATTAATATTGGCCCACCTACAGCCGTAATTCAATTAAAGGACTCGTTGATAACCGTTCCGTATTTAAGTATTACTTACAAAATTCGATAATTCTAATTTAGTCAATAACTATAATTTACTTGCTAGTAATTGCTCATGATGCAAATATTACCTGCATAAATTTGTTAGCTTCAATTGAATTAATTAAGCGCCTCTTTAGTAAATAGATCATAAGTCATTAGCCACATATTATCTTTATGTATTTGTTAACTTAATTAAAAGCTCGTTGGACAGTTAGCCGTAGTTGTTTATTTTTGCCAGCTGATAATTAATTAGTAAACCGTCAGCTAATTACAATAGTTTTTTCGTTTCACATAATCTGTTGCTTTTTGTAGACCACAGTCAACTATACGCCATAAACTAAATTATTTAATGTAATTATTGATTCAGTAGTGAAACAAACGTCATTTTCGTGTGTAATTTGTTGTTATTGTTTCATATTTTTTTGTTGTTTTTGGGAAGTGTTCGTTAAGTGGCACATATGTATATCATGTATCAGTATTTTTTGTGCCATTAGTGTAAAGCAACTATACGTATAGGTACGGATAAATAATTAGAGTTCCAAACTGTAACACAGACGTTTCTTTTCTTCAAATACCTATCTAATATATATATATATATATATATATATATATATATATATAATATATATAATTTTTTTAATACCATGTATTGCAAAATATTTAAACAAATACAATAAACTTTTCTTTTTCTGGCTATAAAAGAGAACATTTCTTTTTTTTCTTTGTTAACTAAATACCGAACGTATTTTATTGATCCAATAGTTAGGTTTTCAATAGGGATGATATGATTTTGAAGTGACATTTCGGTCATTTGTAATATGTCATGATCTGTCATTTGTTTTTCATTGTATTCAGTAGTGTTTACAATTTCATCATGGAGAGATATACGCAAGAACAACGTTTACAAATTATTCAGTTTTATTATCAAAATAATCGTTCTCCAATTGCAACTCTTCGTGCGCTTTTGCCATTTTATAGTCGTAATAATCGTCCAAGTATGCTCGCTATTCGTCGAATTGTTAAAAATTTTGAGGTTACATTTTCTTTACATAATTTTCAAGTGCCAATAAGACAAAGAACCGCTCGAAGTAAGCAAATATTGCTGCCGTTCAGGCAAGTGTTACTGAAGACCGTAATTTGTCGATTCCAAGACGTTCTCAACAATTGCGACTGTCTCAAACCACAACCTGGCGGATTTTGAGAAAGGATTTGGGTTTGCATCCCTATAAAATTGTTCTCACTCAAGAATTGAAGCCATTGAACCACCGTAAACGTCGTGAATTTGCTGATTTTGCCTTGGAACAACTTGAAAACGATAACGATTTTTTTAAGAAAATCATCTTCTCTGATGAGGTTCACTTTCATCTGGATAGTGTGGTAAATAAACAAAACTGTCGATTCTGGTGCGAAGAAAATCCGCAAATTATTTATGAAAAACCATTACATTCACCTAAATTGACAGTTTGGTGTGGCTTTTGGTATGGTGGAATCATCGGTCCGTACTTCTTTCAAAATGAAGCTGGTAACACAGTTACTGTCAATGGAGAGCGGTATAGATTGATGATAACCAACTTTTTATAGCCGACATTGAAAGAAGTTGATCTTGACAACATTTGGTTCCAACAAAACGGGGTTACGTGCCACACAGCAAATGCAACAATAGAATTATTGGGAGAAAAGTTTGGAGATTCGATTATTTCAAGAAATTGTGATATTGAATGGCCTCCAAGAAGTTGTGATTTAACACCATTAGACTATTTCTTGTGGGGTTATTTGAAGTCATTGGTCTATCGAAATAAACGAGACTCTTTTCAAGCTTTACAACTCAATATTAAACGTACCATTCATGACATACGACTAGATTTAGTGGAAAAAGTGCTCGAAAATTGGGTTCATCGAATTCGTTCCTGCAGAAGAAATCGTGGAGGCCATTTGAATGACGTTTTATTTAGAACTTAATTGTATCGATTGTCTTCACATTAAATAAAAAACTTTTGAATTTTCTTAACAATAAGTGTGTTTTTTTTAAGAAATCATATCACTCTTATTGGAAAACCTTGTATTTAGATGTTAACTCTTTTGGCGATAAATATAAAATTGAATATTGTATGTAAAATTAAATGAAAACGTAACCTAAAAATGAGCACTACTACAATTTCAAATAATTTAAAATTTATTGCTATTGGAAACCTTTGTCAATAGTATACCCTTCTTTATTCATTCGTTCCTAAAACTAAATTCTGTTTCTGGATACTAACATTTTTAATCCATTGTTTAAATATCTTTCGTAGGTGATGAACTCTTCTCAACATAATGCATTAATTATTAACACAAAATTTGATTTATGACAGATACATTAATGAATAACAAATTAGAATCTGTGTCTAAAGCAGGTAGAGATGATATTTTACTGTTTTCTTGTAAAAAGCGTCGAAGGTACTGCAAGGGAATGGGTGACATTCATAATAAGCGCAGAAAAAACTAAATAATCGATTCAGTCACGACAGCGATAGCAATGATACTTCAGAGCAGTTAGTATAAAGCAATACCAATATTGGTCTTATAAATAATATAGATACTAGGTTAACTCGCTCACACAGACGCGGATAAATCCCGATATCAAAATTACATAATGACACTGTGGGTTCTGTGGTATCCGTCGTAAAAAAGTTCTTTAAGCTGAACTACAAAAGCTTACTTATGTTTGGAAATTTCTTTATATTGATAAAACTATCATTATAACAGAAGTAATATACGATTACATATGCGGACTAACTATTTGTATTATGAAACTTATTTTCTAACACATTTACACATGATTATACTACAACTAAAGTTTATTTATAATTAAATGCATTTTATTCTAATTGAAACAAACATGGATACTAAGAATTAATAAAATATATACACGTCCTTAATTAACAACATTAATTGTTTCGTTTCTATTTAGGAACTCGAAAAACAGGACATTTTTAAAATCTCATCGCACTGAGAGCATTAAGTTTCTACTTATAAATGGGAGTCCTTTTTGCTTTCGTTGATGTTGGAGCTGAATCTTCAGGTCGAAACCAAGACTGTTTTCTCACTACATTGTAAACAATCCACTTCTCATCAGCAGTTCTCGGTCACTTCAAAAAAAGTTCCCTTTCCATACGTTTTATGAGCGTATTCCATACGTTTATAAGTACCATCAAGAAACTTCTTCGAGTTCATAAGGTACCCAAATATCGAGCTTGTTCACATATCCCAGCTTTTTCACGTAGTCGTGAACGCTTTAATGATGAATGTTTAGCATTTCTATAATTTCTCGTGCCTTTTACCATGGACTTGATTCGATCAACGTCTTTATTTTGTCGATAGCCCTCTCTGATCGAGGAGCGTCGTTTCGATTAAAATCACTGGCTCGGTATTTCGAGAACTATCATTATAACCATAATTAACATTTCTTGCTATTTCATTATTAATTACAGAAAATTTATTAAAAGTACGCGAACCTGTATTTACTGTTGCGGTAGATACAGATTCGAGTCCTGGTCCAGAACTACAACCTGTATGTACAATATACAATATTTATATATAGTTGTAAACTCAAGCAAATCGCTCAATTTTCTTCCTAAATAGCATAGTATAAAGATAGATGCGCATGAGCCTAGCGCTGGCGAAAACGAACTAACGCCATTTGTTACAAAAATGCGTCATGGGTAGAACGGTTACATTTTTCTACAGGTTCGTAATAAGTACATATGGAATATTTACGGTACGACAACTCAATATACTGTACGTAAAATTATTACAAACTCTCTTTTTCTAGTTTCTTTTTCTAGTTTATGAAATGCAAAATTCATATTATTGAAATCATAAATTTGTTTCAACATTATATCCTGCTTATATTTTCAAATTTAGAAAAATGTTTCTAGTAAAACAATTTTCATTAAAGTAAATTTTCTTGGAGACTGAATTAATTAATTGAATTAATTAAAAAAAGTTAAAAAACTTCTTACCACAATAGTGTTCGTATTCTGTATACATACTTCGACAACTAAGTTGTCATTAGCAGCGGGAGTGTTAGTTCTAAGTTTAGGAAATATTGATGTATATGACCAAGAAATATTGACCGTAAGTGTAGGAAATATTGACTCTAAATCTAGAAAATATTCATCTATATGTTTCTTGTGAAAGACTGCGTGTTTGACACTGCGATTCATTTCTGCTGATGATGACAACTTAGTTGTCGAAATAGGTATACAGAATACGAACATTAATGAAATAAGGGTTTTTTACCTTTTCTTTGATCAATTTTCGTTAGCTTATTTCACTAACTATTAAAAAAATTCTCTAATAATCAAATACAAAATATTATTCTTCCTAAGAAACGACTATCGCATTAATTTTATGTTTCAACATTTTTCAATGACGTACATATAGCTCAGGGGTATATAAAATAGTGGCGTTCTATCCAATTGTAATTTATTACCATTTATTATATTCACAACAAAACCAATCCATATGCTGTAAAAATAATGATTTCATTACTTTTGTTCCAGATACGTTTTAAAAATTTACATTCTTGTGCATCGTCTAGAACACTGTTGGGAATCGAGTTGTACAAAGCACGGCCTAGCATAACTAACGGGTGTTTTTTTTAGAGGTATAGAACTTTAAGTTGGCAACACTTTTTTAACTGGCGGCCATTTTGTCAGCTGTTAAGTGATTTATATTTAGTTTGGTTTGTCATTTCAACATGAATAGACTGGCGCCTGAACAACGCTTGCAAATTGTGCAAATTTATTTTGAAAATCATGGTTCTGTTCGAAATACGTATCGCGCACTACGTCAACATAATCGTCCATCAGAGCAATTAATTCGATTAACTATGGAACGTTTTCGCACCACGTATACTCTAAATGGTAACACGCATCCAGAGAGACGTCGTACAGTGCGTACAGAAGAAGTCATTGCTGCTGTAGAGCGTAGCGTAGAGGAAGACCCGAATCAGTCTATCCGCCATCGTGCACAGGAATTGGATATGTGTCCATCCACTTTATGGAAGATTTTGCGGAAAGATCTAGGTTTGCGTGCTTACAAAATCCAACTCGTGCAAGAATTGAAGCCACACGATCACCTAGCAAGGCGTAGATTCGGTGAATGGGCCCAAAACAAGATTGCCGTTGATCCCGATTTTCATAATCGAATTTTGTTTAGCGACGAAGCTCACTTTTGGTTGAATGGATACGTCAATAAACAAAACTGCTGTATTTGGAGTGATGATAATCCTCAAGTGTATGTTGAGACACCGTTATATCCAGAAAAACTGACTGTTTGGTGTGCTTTATGGGCTGGTGGAATAATTGGTCCGTATTTCTTTAAAAACGAAGCTGGCCAGAACGTTACAGTCAATGGTGACCGCTATAGAGCCATGATTACTGACTTTTTTGTTCTTCAATTGAACAATCATGATGTGCAGGAGTTGTGGTTTCAACAAGACGGCGCAACATGTCACACAGCTCGTGCCACAATTGATTTATTGAAGGAAACGTTTGGTAACCGCATAGTTTCACGTTTCGGACCCGTGAATTGGCCTCCAAGATCGTGCGATTTAACGCCGCTTGACTATTTTCTGTGGGGATATGTGAAGTCGCTAGTCTACGCCGATAAGCCCGAAACGATTGACCACTTGGAGGACAACATTCGCCGCGTTATTGCCGATATACGGCCACAAATATTGGAAAAAGTCATCGAAAATTGGCCCTCCAGATTAGACTACGTCCGAGCCAGCCGTGGCGGTCATATGCCAGAAGTCATATTTAAATTATAATGCCAGAAGATTATCTTTCGAATAAAGTGAATTTCATGTCAATTTAAAAAAATCATATTTGTTTTATTCCATTTCAAAGTTCTATACCTCTAAAAAAAACACCCGTTAGTTTCTTTTCAAATGATTCAAATAAACTTACTCAAGATGAAATTACAGCAATCTTTATGGAAAAAAATCCTGTGTAACGAATTTAAAATAGTATTCTCGTAGTTCCTCTTACATTAAATGTCATGATGTTCTTGTATTCTTTCATGAATGAAGTTTAAATTTAATTAGATGAAATTATTTAATATAATTTTGAAAATATTCTGATTGTAGTTTTCACAAAAATATATTTTGTACGCCACTGGATTCATTCTGTTTGTTAGTACTATGCTTTGGCGATTTGTATAAATTCGACTTTCTCTCTGTCTCTGTCCCACGTCTACGTCACGGCCAAATAATCCAGCCCATAAATGTCAAGAATTAGAATTATAGAATAGGGGGAGGGACTAGGGAACGCTCGGGTACAAATTCGGTATTAACGTGGGGTTCTTATCTCTGCAGCATATACCATTGGCGATGTCTTGTGCTTTGTAAAGATACTCCGAGTCGACGATGCACCGAGAAAAGTAACAGAATTATCAAGAACGGAGATAATTAGTAAAATATTTTCCATCATCCTTAATATATGGATTTAGTTATCTAGGGATCCTAACCCTTTCTTTGATATATAGTCTACGTATGTATATGCAAGAATACCTTTTGATATAAATTTTGCTCTCAGTAGCCGCTTTTGTAATGTTGGCAGTATGAGAGCCAGCGTTTTTATGCTACAAAATGACTGCCTTACTTTTTTCTTGAATTACCGTACTTTTTTCTTGAATTACTGCCTCGAGCCGATGAAATTGTCTATAGTAAATCTCAGCAATGATGGTAACATTCATAGTAGACAACGTCCTCTTTATCCCACCAGATACACGACATCAGCTTAAGCGAATGAGTATCAGCTTTTGCTCAGAAGCTTGCATTTTCGTTATGACTAAACCATTCTCTTCTGTTTTTGATGTTAACATGAAGGAACCACTTTTCATCACCACTAATAACGTCGGACAAAAGCAGTCGATGTTGTTGACGAGCTAGGAAAGGGGCACAAATGTTTAAGAGCTGGTTCTTGTTGTTCTCTCTTAAAACATGCGGCAACCAAATAGACAGTTTTTGAAATTTGAATGTGAATGGCATATTATGGTCGATCGGTCACAATGCACTATAATAACCTATTCCAGAGTTGAATAGCGTGACTCATCATGAATTAAAGCGTTCAGATGGTCTTTATCAAACTCCGGTGATCTTCCTAAACATTGAGAATTGTTCATGTCAAAATTGTCCTCTTTAAATTAAGAAAACTATTTCCGCCCTGTACTTACCCTAATTATGATTTCTCCCTAAACTTAAATGGTTTTGGCGACTTCCTATGTATTATCCCCTCTGTTGGACCCGGACAAAAGAATGCGTTGGAAATTTTTATTTTCTTCTGGTGGACATTGCATTTTCTTGTGTCAATAAATAAAACAATCTTTGCACAAATTTAAGAAGTATTCAATTAAAAAATAATGCGTCATTAAAATAACTTTCACATATGACTAACAATTTTTTTCAAGGTATTCTAACCCTAGAATCAAAATCCGCAACGAACTCAACTGGATCAATGTGTTAGTATAAAATTATTAACTTTATCAACATAGTCGAAAATATCCAAAAATATATTTTTTTATAAATCCAAGTTGATAGAAAGCCTATCAATAATAATTATTATTTTTTATATCGAATATTTGAAAAGTAAGAAAAATACTTTTGTTGATGAAAAGAAAAATTCTTCTCTGTTATCTATGTTTGTAATTTGAATGTTGTAAATCAATTATTTCAACAAACTACTATTTATTTTCATTGAACTTTTTGTTTTTCTTTTTGCATTTAAAATTTTTAATATGAGTATTTGATTTTATTCATATTTAAATTGCCGAAATGATGAAGTTGCTTGTCATTATTCAGTTTTTACTATAACAGATATTTCTATACTTTATGCTGATTATTTGACAAATTAGAATACATTTCGTTGCTTGTATTGTGAACATTTGGTATAAAGTGATATATACTATACGTTTATACTCATAAAAGCTGCAGATAGAAAACTCCTCTTTTGGCAAGTCATTAAAATGTCGCTCAAATTTAGCAATCGCCTTATTGGCATCAGGAAAAAAAGAGTTCGACTAGTGGTGGATAAATGAACAGTTTTATTGCGGATTTTTGAAAAAAAAATGTATTTTTTTGCAACTGTATGTGAAACTGCGTTAGCATAGTGTAACAAATTCTACACAAATCAAATCGTGGATGGTCACTACACAATTTTTCAAGGATCCGATGAAGACAAAGCTCACAATTTTTAAAAGAAATTACCGCAACTATACCGCCGTCTCCGAAGAAAACAGCAATAATAACTTTTGAAGATTTTGCCTCATTTTCAAATACTCAAACAACTGATTGATATTGGTTCATCTTCTAATGTACACTTTCCACGCATTATTATACGAAATCAGTAACCGCACCTAATAGGAGTTTTGTCACCAAAAGCTGCCACTTCATGACTTTGGTTGTGTGATATACATCGTTTAAAATCATAAAAAAACATAGTTCAAAAAGTATTTTGCAGAATTTTCGTATTGGTTATTGAATAACATGTGACGTCGCCATATAAACTTTGTATCCTTTAACTTTAATCAGATAATTGAAACTGGAAATTGTCAAAAGAATAAGCTGTCAACAAACATACACATTTTTGTTTTTGTTCAGACTTATAGTTTATTAAAAAATAAGAATTTCTGGCTAGAAAATGTCACTTTAAAAACGAAAAACGAACTCCAAACTAATTGCGTTACTAGTTGTAATGCAATAAAGGAACTATAAATATTAATTAGGAAGTAATTTTTATAATGAAAACCTTATAAGCTGTAAGATAAAAATAATATGATTTAATTTGGGCATACTTCACTAAGAACTAAGAAATTAGTGTAGAAAAGTAAAAAGTACATACTATCTTGAATTTTGAAAATATTAAGCAAACTGCGAAAGTCTTTTTTATATTTTTTTTCTATTTCTTAGAAAATATATAGTAGCGTTGGACACTTCTTTATCTCTATTTTCAAATTTTGAAGAAGAACTGTCCGTTTCTTCGCAAACATTGCTATTTTTAAAGTCATCAGTTAGTATTTTAGTCTTTGTAATAAAATTTTTCATAGACATATGTGTTAGGCATTAAACAAGAAGTCATCATCGAGGTTATGATGTTTCAACATTTTATTATTATTAAATCAAAATATGTAATAGTTGGCCATGAAACGATATTCCTTCTCAAATCAGTTCTTTTTAATATTAATACTTTGTTCACTATTCTATGCTAACTGAAAAGCAAAACATACATACATATGGGGCGTATAAACAAAGTAGTGAGACTAGCGTAGTAATCAGTCTGGCAACATTATTGATTTTCCTTTATCGGAGAGGCTGGACAACGTCTGATACGTCTTCACTATGAATTAGAACTCTGTAGTATATATTAGTGGTCTCGTAACAATTCTTTCAATGAATTGACTAGGATACAGTCCAACGGAAAGTTTTGCAAAAGTTCAACGAACCTATAGAGACAGTCTTGTCAAAAACTCTGGTTTTCATGTAGTTTAAAGTATTCTGATTTGCTTTTTTGGTTGTCAGGGGATCGTTCATAAGGAATTTGCGCCTCAAGTCTAAGGTGTAAACCAGCATTTTTGTCAAGAAGTTCTTGAAAGACCGAAAAATGATCATTCGCGTAAGACCGAACGTTAAATATACCCATTAAGAGAAAGCGTCTTGATGAGTTTTTAGAAAAGAAAAACAACCTTGTGGCTTCGCAGCCACTCATTCAGTAGACTTAAACCCTTGTAACTGTTCCTTCTCAAAATTGAACTCAAAGGGTACAATTTTGAGACACTGGAGGACATTAAAAAAGCCATAAGCGAACGTTTAAGGCGATCCCAGCGCTACCTTGAAAAGCGAAGAAACCGTCTCTAGTGTTGTCTGGCTTTCCAAGGCAACTTCTTTAAAAGAAACAATGTCGAATTTGTAATTTCAATTAAAAAAAAAGTTAGTCAACAGTCTCTGTACTTCTTTTACATACATCGTAAAAGTTAAAACGGCTTTCCTTTACATTATGTGTAGGTAGGTTTTCTCGTGTATTTAACGCGCTTTAGTTCTACATTATTCAGCGTAACTCTCAAGAATTCCAACAACAAATAATAAACGTGTCGGGAAATTCTAATTAACTAAAAGCTCAACTTTTGCGAAACTAAAACGATTAAATTGAAAAGAAAAGTTACTAAACATTTATTAACATTTTTGTTGCTGGTTGTACAAGAAAAAGAACCTGTTCTCAGTACTTTACTTTATTTATATGTACCTATTTTACCATTATTTTTTTGCTATAAAACAAGACTCGTTTCCAACATTGATTTAAAACGAAAGAGAAACGAACAGAATTCTTATTCCTACCTAAAAGTTGCAGCGAGTGATTTTGATTTATTTTTAGATGGAAATATGTATACATAGTAGAAAAAAGAGATGACCAATAAGAATATTTTCAAGTGATTTATATCGTGACTTTTTATTCCAAGGTCAAAGTTAGCAATTTTTCTCTAAAATGATAAGCTTTTGGAATGCATTCCCTTTTACAGTATTTTGTACAATTTTATATTTTCATGTACAAATTAGAAAACAGTAGTTTTAGAAATTATCGTGCTATTCTTCATTCACAGTTAAATGAACAATGCTTTCAGTTAGTTTAAAAAGTATTTCGTTTAGATTGACCTTTACTCCATAACGTTTGCGCTACTATTCGATATTATTCTCAAGTTTTTCGTGCAATATGGTCTTTTATAAGTTGCTCATATGCCAAACACAATCCAATAAACTCAAAATTTGTATTTGATCTAGAAATCAAAATTGGTCTTTACTCTTTAATTTTATAAATATCTGTGGTCATAAAGCAAACATATTTTCTTCTTGCACAACAATCATCGAATAATCCTCTATTAAAATTTTGATTTAAAAAAAAATATTCCAATTTTTTAAAAATTGGAAGCTTTTAAATGTGCTTAAATTTTGCCCAAGATATTCCTGAATCCTCCATGCTAGAAAACTTGTGTTTATGATAAACAATTATTACTATAAGAGATTTTAAGCATTTGGAACGTTTGTATAGTATTTCACTGTCACAAATACAAAACTCTTTTGTTTACTTTTTAATCATTTTCCGACCGAAATATGCAAGCTATCGTCACATAAATGCGCCATATCTTGGTTTCTAATGAACAGAATGTCATAAAATTTTGAAAGATAATTTAGACAGGTTGACATTTCATAAATAAACCTTCCACCAACAGATAGCGCTTCTAATTTCCACAGGTTGACATTTCATAAATAAACCTTCCACCAACAGATAGCGCTAGTAATTTCTTTAAAATATAACCGTTTCCATTATTTTTCGAATAAAGGAAACAACAACAAACAATGTACTTTAAAACAACAAATGAAAATCTGGAAAATATATAAACAACCCGAATCATCTATTATGTTAATATATTATGAATATAACAAGTAATTTTAAAATGTTACAGTTGCCCAAAAATAATTACTTTCTCTAGCTGACTAATTAATTCGTTTTGCCTATTACTAAAAATGTATGTACATTGGAAAACTGTAGGGTGGTTCGATTTATTAGGCAATGAGAAATAGAGGGATCCGTGCAATACGGGCATACCATGTTCGAGTTAGTTGTATATGCATACAATCAATTGGTTATTGCATATAAACAATAAACATAAGTATTTGTCCTATTTATGTAAAAGTATTCATAGCAAGTAGTTATTAATTTCAATATTATTTAAGTTTATAAAATTGCAGCTATCTCTCGATAATATACAAATACTCCATAAAATAGAAATAAAAATAGGAATTGCTATCAAAAGAAAATAAAGTATAGCTATCTTAGTAAAACCGACATTGGAATCTATTAATTTAAAATTCTAAGCGGTTTCAAAGACAAAGAACTTATTTCTTTTGCTCCGTTTCTACCTAGAGCACCGCCCTAATTGAAGGGGTGTATGAAATTTATGTTATACATTGAAATTGTAGGTAATGCTAACAAAATTTCTCTGTAGGATATAATGGCAGATAAAATAGTACTTTAGGGTTAATTATCTCTATTTTTGCAATTTTCAATAAAAATGTTCCTCTTTTTGTTTGATAAAATATAAAAATATCGTTAATTGGTATTTGTATTAAAATATAACTAAATTGAATTTTTATGTTCTTGTTTACTTCCATGGCAGGTTAGTTAAACAGGCGGTAGTTTTTTCATTTGCTAGTACATGTAGTACCACTTATTGGTCTTTTGCCTATCTAAAGGAATATTTACATGCAATGTTAAGAATTTATATAATATTTTCACAGCATTTTAGTATCGTTATAACAATGGAAAATAAAATTGATAAATAGTATATATGATGAAGTTCCGTTGGCGTCAAGCAGAATGATTTTATTGGTAGTTATATTGCGCAATTGTGTATTAATTCACTCGCGCCGCTTTTATATATCGTAGGTTGAACTAACCGTGTACAGGCGTGCAAAAACGTAATAGAATACACGAGTTACAATATTACCTTTATAGTTATCTATCGTATCGCATATATCATATAGGTAAGTATTAACGCCGATAATGAACGATTTTTTACATGGTACTCTTCACTTTTATCTTTATCTTCAAATGACTTTATGTTTTTTTAATGTTCTGTCTTTCCAGTATCAAATTCAAATTTGACTATTTGGCCTAAAAATTTCTTTCTCTTTGTGTAGTGTTGTTAACACGTGCATATTGCCAGATATGTGTGTACTTTTACAACTCATCTTTGTAAAAGTATCAAATGTATATTTTTCACAAGTATGTGATACTACGAAGAGAATATACTGAATTTGTTCTAAATTTTTGACTTACAATGGAGAAATATCTTATAAAAATGAAGTGTACGGAAACTTTTAGGACATTCATTGTAAGAATATTTAGCAAAATCTTTTGCTAAATATTTTTTAGTTGTAAATAATAACAGTTTTTATATTGTCATTACAGATTTTTAGAGTTTTCATGTTGTTAAATGGAAACGAAATGCTTTATCGGAGTTGGATGTTCATATTTGATGATTCAACATTCAAAGAATGTAGGAACACTTTTGTAAGTGACTGTACATTATTATTTCAACTTCCTCACCATTTATGTATTTATATCCATTAATATTAATAATAATAATAATAACATAGAAAGCATTCGTTGGTCTAATGCTATATTTTGGCACCAGTAAACAAATTTACTATAACAGAGAAACTTCAAAAATCGTTTCTGCATACGCTCGAGCAACACTTATTAATAAACATATTCAAGATATCAAACCACAGACATATTACTCCAGCTTGCTTCAAACCAAAAAATTAAACAAGACGGGTAAAGATTATAAGTTTATAAATCCACGGCAAGAGTTTATCAGAAAGACGAAAGATTTGCCCACAGAAGAACAAACTCTAGTAACATGTGGACTGAAAGATAGATGGGAATCGAAGAGGATCTTAAGATCGCGAAATTATGATATCCTAGAAATTAGATTTTAACAAATCGTGTGATATAAATAAATAATGGTCGAATATTTAGAAAAGCTAGAAATAGGGGTTTAAACACACTCGATTATATACACACCAGTCATGAATAAGTGCAAGATTTTTTGTAAAAGTTGACAGACTTTTTCTAAAAATTGACAGGATAAGTAATGCGATTAAAGGTTTTTAAGTCATCTGCGTAAGCGAGAAATCTACAATTCAGAAGCATCGAGGATCGTTAATATTATCTTATTATTTAATGAAATTGTTAGCATAATTTAAAAAATGCTTTATAATTTTCGAAAATGCGAATACAAATTATTTAAAAATTTTTTTTCACATATGCAGACCAAAATTAGAAATACGAAATATATTTTTAACCCGCTGTAGGTATATACTTGTTGGGGCTTATTTCGCGTAGTGTAACGAAGTATAAATAGTGCTACGCATATAAAGCATGTCTCGTAAATTGCCATTGCTTGTAGTAAAGGGGGAAGATTTGTCTGTCTTCAAATCTAGAGAGCAATTTGCCTTATTAAAGAACCTCGTTTCCCTTCAAGAACTTTAAAATATTAATTAAAAAATATTTCGTCTGCATATTTTACCCTCTGGTTATGACGTGTTCTTTAATAAAACTATTTCACTCTATCCAATAATTTTCTCGTAATCGTATATTTACAAATTATACGCTATTCCGAACAAATTTATATAACATGTTTGAATACTGTCTGTACATCGATAAATTCCCTTCAATGATTGGTTAGTGCAGTCTGCAGTAACCGCAAAATGACCAGAAGGATATCGGACCTATGTGTTCATTTAATTAACTCTGTAAATATTGACAATATGTTCAAGGAATTGAATTATCCGACGTTTCGGAGGGGGGCGGATTGCTAAAACATTTGTTGTGTCGTGAACTGTAAATTTCAATTTACGTCCCCTATCGCTAAATACGTGATTATCTCAAGGGGGTCGCCGAATATAATGCCGCATTATAGTATTTTTAAATTATGCTTAAACTTTTTTTTTACTTGCCGTGAATGAAAAGCGTTTACGGTTCCTAAATAAGCAAAGAATGAACGTGACATAATAAGAGTACCAACTAAATGGAGGTTCTATTTGTTTAACGTCCGGTTTATACGAAGAATTTTAAACGACATACCTAATATTTCTTTTAAAAATCGATGTCGTAATACGAACTACCGTGATTTATTATTAGACAAACAAAGGAAAATATTCCATTAATTGTAACCGTCTTTATCAAATTTAGTAAGAACATTGGCGTTTCATTTTGAGATTATTCATATTTATAACCTTTCACCGCTATACGATGTTCTAATACATTATTAAAACACAGCAATAAACTACAGTATTGTGCAAATTAATGGAATCATGACTATTTTTTTAGTTTTCTGCATGTGGCAACATTGTTAGGTCAGTTCCGACAGTAGTTTTATGTCAAAAAACATAACCTATATCACCGGGAATACACTACATAGTTATTCAGAGCGTTTTAGAGAGTTCACATATACTCCTTCAAAGTTAAAAATTTGATTTATATTGTGCTTTTACCGGTTGTTCGCGATATGGATATCAGGCCCAGAAAACGTGAGAAGATTGTGACATTAAGTGAGCACACTTCAATGACACAGAGAGATATTGCTCAGGAATGTGGTGTTAGTCAAGGAGCAGTAAGCAAGATCCTAAAGCAAAAAAAGAATACCGAAATAGTTGAAGTGAAACGAGCGGGAAAATGTGGGAGAAAGAGGAAGATGACACCCCGGGATGTCACTTTTTTGGTCAGAAATAGCAAGCTGAACCCAAGAAAAACTAGTTTTGAACTACAAAAAGACTTAGCCGACGCTGGAGTGAAAGTGCATGACTCGACAGTTCGTAGGAGACTTAGAGTCTGGAAGAAAAGCCATTCGACCACAGAAGAAGCAACTCCTCACTCAACGAATGATGAAGCAGAGGCTTATTTGGGCCAAGAAATATGCCGGATGGAATGAGGAAGACTGGAGGAAGGTGTTGTTCTCAGACGAGTCCCATTTTTTGGTGCAGGGGCACCGATCAAAATTCGTGAGAAAAAGTGGAGATGCAAAACTCACTGCAGCTCATATCGATCAGACGGTCAAACATCCTGCAAAGAAGATGTTTTGGGGATGTTTTTCGTACATGGGGACTGGATCGCTGGTGCCTGTAGAAGGCATGATGAACAGCCAGAAATATAAAGAGCTATTGGATAAGTATTTGGGAAAAGGTCTAAAGAAATGTGAGCCAAACGGAGGTGCAATTTTCCTACAGGACTCAGCTCCATGCCACAAATCGAAGGTTATGGTCAAATATTTCAAGGAAAAAGGAATAACTCTCCTCGACTGGCCTGGCAATTCTCCAGACTTAAACCCAATTGAAAATCTGTGGGCCATTTATAAGGCTATGTTACATAAAATGGACTGTACAACGAAGACAAAATTGATAGAAGCAGTAATTCAGGCGTGGTTTCGGGACGGGAAAATAAAGGAAAACTGTCAAGAGTTGAGAGGCTGTCATCGCAGCCAAAGGAGGGCATATCTCTCATTAAATTACTAGTAATTTATAATTTTATACCATCTCATCGTGATTATATGACAAATAAACGGTTTTCTTAGTTATATTGTGTTTGATTCCATTAATTTGCACAATACTGTACAGTTATTCGAAAAATAGAGCGTATAGTAATAAAAAACTAGAACGATGTGTATTATTTTTAAGAATTTTTTATTTAATATATAAAACAAATAATATTTCAATGTATGCAGAAATTAAAGTTTAAAATTTCAACAAGACTAAATGAAATATAATACATGCTACTGTAATAAAGAAAGTAAGGTTAATACACTGCATATCACCGCAAAATCAAGCATACAGTAAACATTTTTTTAAAATTTAGTATCTTCTATTGCCTCCTTTAGCGATAACGGTCTGTAGTCGTTGCGACATTGATTGCACAAGTTTTCGTGCCACTGCTTCTTGGATGCTTTCCCAAACTTTATTTCGTTTTACAATTCCATTTTGTTGCTAGTTTGTATCTTTCCCATTCGTATCTTTACTTCTGCCCAAAAGTGTTCAATGGGATCTAGAACCGGTCAGTGAGGTGGAGTGTGTAGTAATTTTGGCACATTGTACAATAGCCATTGTTTGACTATATGCGATGTATGGCTTTGGTCATTGTTTTGCTAAAAACAATAGACCTGTGGCATACTGAATTTAACTGCAGAATTTTTCTTGAGAATCTCAAGGTATTTCGTTTTATCCATGGTCCCGTTAATAAATTCAAGATTTCCTGTACCACTAGCCGCCATAGAATCAAAAAAGAGGGTGGAATCATAATACATGTTTGATGGTATGTGTAATGTGCTTCACATATACTTCTGTTCGAGGCTCTCTCCATACTATCTGCTTGCCATCTGGCCAAAGAAATTTATTTTTGACTCATCCGAGAATATTATGTTATTCTAATTAACCTGTCATTGACAACCACAGTTGATTTTTTATCAAGATGAAATAAATAAGCAATGTTTTGTTTCAAAAACGAGTTTTTAATTGATTTCAGCAAATACTCGTCGGCAAGCAATGAACAAATTATGAAATTATTATGAAAAATATTCAGTGGAATTTCGCTCTTTCACACTAATTCTTTGTTACAACCTGTTTCCTCAGTATCTTTTTACGTCCGTTCATATGTAGTTTGCTTTAAATTGTGTTGAGAATATACTATTGAAAATTGCATCAAGGAGGAACATTTTCTAAAGCAGAAAATTGATGTAGTTGAAGTTTAATAATAATAAATATATATAAAGAAATATTAAAACATAAAAAAATGCATGCTACAAATATAAATTGGAAAGATTTACTGAAAAAATGATATTGCTAATGATGCAAGGAAAAAAAATTATGTGGAAGTTTTTAGTGCAACAGCGATGTCAGCAGTAGCAGTTTAGCCCTGAAGATGTCTCATGCAAGTAAAGACAAATAGTCGACAGCAGAGGTACTGAGGTATGGTTCCAACTCGGAATCTAAGATGAAGTAACTATGTGGAAGATCATCGATTATTTTACTTTTTGAGAAAATGTCTATAATTTGGTATTTTTTCATGCTACTTGTCCATATACATATTATATAATAGACAGAATTGTTTTAAAGCTGTTCGACTGGATTATTTTTCAAATGGAATGGAATTTAGTAATAGTATATTAAGGAATAAGTAGCATATGATAGCTCTTACCTCACAGGCCCAGTTTAGGACCAATGAGCGAAGCAAAGGGACCTTAAAGGATGTATGCCATAAGCTTTTTATTTTATTTTTTCTAATTTGCCTCTTTTATAAACTTTTTAGATATATAATAGTAAAATTAAAATTTGTTGGAAATTTTCGTGGCGGTTGGTGATACATGATATTTGTCAATCATTAAATATTTTAATTTGCAAAATCAATTAGAATTTTTCAAGTACTCCATCTGAAATTAGAGAAATTGTTGAAAACACTGTAGATAATTTGCTTCCTATTAAATCTCGTTTCAATTTTGAAAAATAGTTTATGAAATTTAAAGATTGATGCGAAGAAAATAAATAGTTTTCTACCTGCACACTTTCAATGTCAATACTCCGAATATAAACCATTTACTTCATATACAATTTATTCTTTTATTATTTATTATTGTTTTATTATTGTAAATTATTGTCTAACTTTAACGTTGTATCACGGAGGGTAACTGTAACTAGAGTATTTAAATTTAGGCACTGAAACGTCAATTAAAGAATAAATTTTGCCATATAACGCAGACGTCACCACGTTAATATTGGTATAGAACTTTGAAAAAGACCAGTTAACGAACCAGTATCATTATATAACTTCCTTGGCTTTTGAACAATTATACTTAGCGTTGTCCTTTGACAGAAAATTAATGTGTGAATCACTATCAAATATTAGAGCAATATTTAGCACAAAAATGCTTTAATTTCACTCTTACTAAGCAGTGCACGTACGTATAAAAATGCAAAAATTTGCTATTTGTATTGTATTATTTGGCAAATAAAGAAATAATTTGTATATAAATTTGTCAGAAGAATGAAAGTTCAATTTATTGATCTCTTATATTCATTGTCATTACAGTTAAAATAATATATGAATCATTCGAACATTTTAGAAAATAACTTCACTTTGTCTTTACTTTTAATATTGTATAATTTCGTAATATACAAAGTGCACTGGATATTCTTAAAAATTTAAGTGGCGTCTGTGTTTTCGTACTTTCATATCTTCATAAATACAATTTCTCAATTGAGGATACTTATCAACGAGAAGCACGTCGCAGTCACTCTCTTTATCCTTTGGTATATGTATAGGCTACATTTTTATTTTCTTTTATTATTATGAAAAGACGGGAGCAGAAGCCGTGTTATGAGATCTTTGCACCCCGTTCCTTTACTGGCGCTGTTAAACCGACTCGATCGTAAACTACAGTATCAAGTGCATTTTCTTCCTATCTTTATTGGGCAACGTGGACCAGACGTTTCCATCGAAAATTCCGCGCACGAAAAGGGATATCCTATGAAGGAGAGAAGCGGGTACAGTCCGAGATCGCACAATAGACCGGTATACTCCGGAACACGTGCTGTATGCGTTCCGGTACCGTCAGTACGGTACTGTACATGTGCGCGTCTCCTAGGCGACGGGTCGATGTTTTGGTCATAAAGTTTTATTACCGTGGTGGAGCACGCACGGCCGTCGGGGCGCTGTGATTCGACAGTCGTCGGCAGCATGACTACTAGCGCCGTTATGTCTGCTGAAAACTCGTAAAAAGCATTGGGGTTCGTCATGTCGGGAGCTGCGACCCCGGAATATTTCAGTCCCCATCAAACGACGGCTACAAACTTTAACTGAATCGCTCGTGAAATTAGATTGTTGAGGTCCATAAAGTTCCTACAAAAAAGTTCCAAACTTTATTATATGTAATTATTAAGTTAATTAATTTAAGCTTAATCATGAAATTAAACAAACTAGTATTGATTAATTTATACTGACTTGAATTTTATTAATTGGATTTCTTTCTCACAATATAACAATCACCAATTCAATAAATTTTTTAAATTTTGGATTAAACCAACATATTTTTGTAAAGATACGCTTTGGAGAAGTAAATTATTATTTAAAACATAATATATTATTTAAATAATTTTTAGCCTAAATTTTAATTAGTGTAATTTTTAAATTTCTATATGATTTACATATGGCTTCAAATCATAAATAATTTAATTTCTGTTTCAGTAAAACAACTTTATTGATCAATAAAGGAATCAACAAATATATCCCAATTTATCTTATATTCATCATTATTTACAATTACTTGACGCCATTTATCAAATAACTTGTTGAAACCTTTGGCCGTAAAATTTAGCTGGTTTTAATATAGAGAAAGTTTGACAAACTCTCAAACTTTGTTGTTATTACAGAAATGTGTCAATATTATAGTCTGGATATCGAGTCCGACACCCGACAGGCGAATGACTATTCGTCAAATTAGTGCACAGCTAGGGATTGGTACACGACAAGTTCATGACATCTTGCATGATTGTTTGGGCGTTAGCAAGGTTTCGGCGCGCTGGGTGCCAAGGCTGTTAAGACCAGAACAGAAACTCAATAGGTCCGATACTTGTCGTCAACTTCAAGAGCTGTTAGCCCGTTACGGTGATGAATTTTGGCAACGAATAATAACGACTGACGAAACGTGGATTCCTTGTTTCAATCCTGAGACGAAAAGTCAATCCAAAGAAAATCGCAAACCTGAAAAAGGGCCTCCACTTAAGGCGCATGCTATTCCGTCTGTTGGAAAGGTAATGCTTACTGTATTCTGGGATTGCAAAGGGATTATTTTCATGGATTATCTGCCGAGAGATACTACAATTATTGCAGAATATTATTCAAATTTATTATCCGGACTACCGCGCCAGGCACTAGTCAAAAAACGGCCTGGAAATTTGCATAAGCGTGCGTTATTGCAACAGGGTAATGCAAGACCACACACCGCAAGAAAAACGAAGGATGTTTTGAACGATTTACGATGGGAATTACTGCCGCACCCACCTTATTCCCCGGATCTTGCACCCAGTGATTACCATCTGTTCCCAGATTTGAAAAAACCCTAACGGGGTGTTCGATTTGAAAGTTTAACTGACGTAAAACGTGCCATAAATAGATGGATCGATAAGACCCCGAAAAACTTCTTTGAGGACGGCTTAAAAAAATTAGTTTAAATGGAGATTATTTTGAAAAACGACATTGTAATATTGACGAAAATTAACAAAATTATAAAAATTATATGTAATTACCAGAACTTTGGAAACATCCCTCGTATTAAATCTACAATGAAAACAAAAAAGTACTATCGATAAAATATCTACTTGTTTTATAAATTTGTCATCGTCTTATTCGAGTAATCTGCTTATTTTATTATTAATTTGTGCCATTACTTAGCATATAAGTGAATAAGGACGGAGCGGAACCGTGTTGTAAGATGGGTTACTTGTATATTAGGTTTTTTTTTTTAATTAAAAACGATGTATAATTTATTACCTTAAGCACAGCTTTGTGATCATTTAAAAAATGTACTAGAATAAGATAGAAAATAAATATTGTCTACAAATGATTACTAGCACCTGTATTTATTTAGGAATATTGATTATAAATAGTGTATCATGGACCCAATGAAATATAGCTTCTTAAATTAATTTCAATAATACATGCATCTATTATATACGCATATAAATTTCCATATTCGAATCCATTGAAGTATCTACATAAATATATTTAAGAAATGTTTATTTGCAGTCTAGACTAAATATCTCAAAAATATCTTTAAGTAGATTCTTATGTAAGAGTTGTTAGTATATTGATAACACGTAACACTGCCTATCAATGATTTATGTATTTACAATATACTTAACTACCCCTATCTGATAAGACTGCTATAAAGTTTCTAATATACACTTATGGCATGTTAACATAAAAAATTACTATCTGGCAAGTTGTAAATTAAAATTTTATGTTTCGAGAACATACCAATTATTTATTTTGAAAGGTTCTTTAGCTAGATTGATATCTACGAAGAGAATAAATGTTTCATCAGCAACTTCGGAGTTCCTACCTTTGCATATATGTACACTACCGTTCACGGAAGTTTGACCAATCAGAGGTACATAAAAACACGAAGAAGATATAATATAAATTATAAAGAAACTCAAATTTAAAATGCGATATTTAATTGTAGATCTAAAACAAATAATGTCTTTTATATACCTGCATCTTATAAATGAAAGCACCCCTATTTATAGAAATGTCTGATTAAGTAAGTGTTTCGAGGATTTGTCCCTTTGTTGAATAGAATCATATATATATATATATATATATATATATATATATATATATATATATATATATATATATATATATATATATACATATATATATATATATATATATATATATATATATAATATATATATATATATATATATATACGAGGGAGCGTTTTTATATTCGCGGAATGGGGGACAAGGGGTGGAAATAAAAAAACCAAATTATTTTTCTTTTTCAATATATTCACTTGCAAGACGGATACATTTTTCACATCTTTCAATTAATTTATTTATACCCTCATAAAAAAATGATTTCTCTTTATCTGCAAAATACGCCGAAACTGCCTCCTTGACTTCATCATCGGCAGTAAATTTTTTACCCCGCAGCTCTTTTTTCATTTTCGGAAACAGGTAATAATCACTCGGGGCCAGGTCTGGGCTGTAGGGTGGGTGATTCACAATTTCGAAGCCCACCTTATGCAGGGCAGCCAACGCAACGCGGCTCTTGTGGACGGGCGCGTTGTCGTGCAAAAGCAGAACAGCTTTTGTCAATTTTCCCCGTCTTTTCTCTTTAATGGCTTCTTTTAGTCGCTCTAATATTGAAGCGTAATATTCTCCGGTTATAGAAACACCTTTATCTTTATAATCAATCAACAATATTCCTTCCGAGTCCCAAAATACCGTTGCCGTGAGTTTCCCAGCTGATTGTGACACTTTAAATTTCTTGGGAGGTGCTGTGCCCTTTTTATGCCACTGCATGGAGTCTTGTTTGGACTCAGGTTCATAATGATAAACCCAAGCTTCGTCTCCAGTAACAATTCCACTCAATACACCATCCTTGTCTTCATTACAGAGGTCCAAAAATGCACGCGAACACTCTACGCGCTGTTGTTTTTGCGGCGGCGTGAGCATTCTCGGCACCCATCTTGCGCTGACCTTAGACATGCCGAGATGATCGTGTAGGATTTTAAAAATTGTTGTATCAGATTCCCTTCCTTGTTTAAATAAACTATGCCACTTGTACACCATGGTTTTTCCTGGACAAGAGTCGCCGTAAACCAATGACATCTCATTCATTATGGTCGCGACTGATTTTCCTTGCCTGGTAAGGAAGTTTATAACGGCACGATATTCGATTTTTTCCATATTTCACTTTTCACTCCTGATTATGTTACTTGGTTGACGATAGCTCAAAGACTAACTGTCTAATAACAATGAATCTTCGTATTTATACTAATCATGAGTCGCTGCACAGGCCACGCCCCCAATGCGCCTACTCACCCCTCTACAACCCGCTCATTCCGCGAATATAAAAACGCTCCCTCGTATATATATATATATATATATATATATATATATATATATATATTATCAAAACCACCTTACAGGTAAGGTGTATTACACTTCAGTTTAAACATGTACAAATTTTCTCCATTCTTTTTTGTCTTTGGCAGTTTTCTTTGCTTCGCCCCATGTCACATTTCTTTCCTTGAGAGTCGCCGCTACCTCATCGTTCCACGTTTTCTTTGGCCGTCCTCTTCCTCTTCTATTTTGTACTTTTGCCTCCCATACCTGCTTTACTTGCCTACCATCGCCCATTCTGCACAAATGTCTGAACCATTCCAATTGGTTTCTCCTTCGACTCTTCTTAAATATTTCATATCCATTGCGTTTATTTTACTTTCCCTTATTTGTGTTAGCACCCAGCTTTCACTGCCGTATGTTAAGATTGGCATAAATATTGTCTTATACACTGCCATTTTGGTGTTCATGGTGATTTCCTTTTTGCTGATGAACATGACGCGTTACTTGTTCTTTCGTTTATTTCTTCATCAATACGCCTTTCTCTTTGGATATTCACTCCTAAGTATTTAAATACATCCACTTGTTCGAGACTTTCTTTATTTAATTCCATTTTCAATTCCTTGTTGTTGTCACCAATGGTCATCACTTTTGTTTTACTTGGGTTTATTTTCATTCTTTACTTCCTTAGTTCTTCCTCCCATATTTTTAGATACCGTTGTAATTCATCTTCTTTGTCCGCTATAATAACCAAATCGTCCGCAAATACATACTCCGATATTCTTATTGGTTTTAGATTATTGTATCCATTTTACGTATTTTCTTCTCTGTGGCTTTTATAACATCATCCATTATCAATATAAACAGAGTAGGGCTCAAGACTCATCACTCACTCCCCACACAGACTGAATAGAATCATAAAATCTCTAAAACAGGTAACTCTACGCAGCATAGTATTTGGTAGTCCTGTTCTTATCGCGGTGTGATTAGCTTGCAAATGTTTTTACTTAACATTGGACTGTTAAAATTTTATTAATAGTAATAATTAATTTAATTTTTAATACTTGTTGTAATACCGCATGGAAAACCAATTGGTGTTGAAAAACGACGTGCCATTATAGAATTGCATGAGGAAGGCTATGCAAGCCCACAAATTAATGATAGACCAAGTATTTTAAAATCTACACTCAATAATTACTATTGGTCAGCATCAAGGTACAGGATACCCTGCGCGACCAGGCCCGTCTCGAATTACTACGGAAATTGTTGATAGACAAATGCAACTAATTAGCAAAAGAAATCCTAGGGAAACAGCACCAGAAATAGCGGCAGAATTCAATCGCAGAACACAACGCGGAGTCTCAGTATGTAGAGTAACGTCGCTTATAAGAGGATAATCTGCACGGACATGTGGCCGTGCGTAAAATTATTGCGACGAGGAAATCGACAAAAAAAAATAGGAATGGGTACGACAGCATAGTGACTAGACAGAAAAACAGTTGAAATTTGAGCTATTCGGTCAATGACGTCGAGTTTTCGTCAGAAGATCCCACATCGAAAAAATGCTCTGCGATTGCATTGTGGTGGTTTCGTTTAAGTCTGGGGTTGTTTTCCAATCCAGGGAATTGTAAGTTTGACGAATTATGATGTGGCCGCCTCAAAGCTCGGATTATAAACCACTCAGGAAAATGTGGTGTAAAAGAATATCTAGATCATTAATAACCACGAAATAGTGAAGAAAAAAATAGCAGGTTTTACAAACAATGTCTGTGAATTTGATGTACATCACATATTTTAAAATGCACTACATTTAAATCTCAGTACAGAAGCGAACTAAAGTGTTTGGAAAAAGAACTACACCTTAGATATAAAACAATCAAAGTTCGTACCACACAACTCCATTTAAGTGGCCCAGCATGTGATTATGTGCAGAGCAACGATTAAGGAAATGTGAACGTTAATTTGTATAAATTAAGTTTTTTATTTTTAAATTATCTTCAAACTAAATGTGTATTTAAGTTTCTAAATTGTTAAACGAAATGACACACTATTCTTTTCCATATTGACTATATTATAACGTTATGAAAGGCTATATAATAAATCATTATAAAGTGTTTGAGCTCCGGCAAACCGTAGTATACATATGTACATACATACATGAATGTATATTATTATATATATATATTCATATTATGCTGGAAATACAGATATTGCCACTGACGTTCGTACTATCTATTTTCAATATCCACTTTTTCAAGTCTTGCATAGGTACTAGCTTTAAATTTCAGTAAAATATTCAATACAATATATGCATATATACAATCATGATGTATTTGAAATTCTTACTCTGGTAAATATATATTGCTGTGAATTTTTACATACCCTCTTGCTGCTCGAAGAAGTGTCTATAAATTTTGAGAACAAAATCTATGTTATGAGATAGGTTTTCTTATACAGTATTATTTCTGGAATTCGAGATTCTTTTTAGTGAATTTCTTTAATAAACTTTTTAAATGTCTGAGCTGGGGTTCTTTTGATTCAACTAATTAATTAATAATTATGCATTTAAAAACATTTAGAACAAGAAACAAGAACTGAAACACATATGCGAAGAAAATTATATAATTTTCAGAAACATTTAAACATTTTTATTATACAATACATGGTAAGGTTGGTATTCTATTTATTTGCAAAACTGAAATTGAAAATTATATTTAATAATTCTTAAAAAATTATAGGCTTAATTTTGTGTCTAAAAACAAAAACTTGTTTTCGAAAATCAATTAAATCGAAATTTTGATTATAAAACTTATATTCAAATAAATTTGTCTCTGAATGTACAATGAAATCAAATCAACTAAATATACTCATTCATTATAATCATGGCCATCGCCAACCTACTTAGATGATTATAATTTCATATATTTATAACAAAAATACATCAAAGTAAATTTTGAAAAACACAATTATATACAATCCAAAACAAAGTAAAACTTAGTCTGGTACGTAGACTTCCGCGGTCATGGTCCATACTATCTTCTTTTGAGCTTCCGGGCTGGACAGTAGCAGTAGTTGAGCCCTGAAAATGTCCCATACGAGTGAGTATGAATCATCGACAGTTATACCAGTGACGCGGTTCTAGCCCGGAAGCCCAGAAGAAGAAAGTAAAACTTGATTTGCTATTTATTTTTAATATAAGATACTGCAGTTGTCTGGTACACCCATGGCTACCATGCTTCTAGTAATAAACGCAAAAAGTACCACGTAAAAGACCTTTCAGTACATGTTAATATTTACCTATATGCTCTATGCTTTGTAATAGGTCGATGCTTAATAAAAGGTGTTTCATGTGATACTTTTCCGTTATAATCTGTTTTTCTTAAAATACTCTTTATGTTTCTCATTGCACTTTCTATCCAGTATCAAATTCTATTTGTACAGCTATTCTCAGCCCATTTATCCAATAATTTTAACTCATTGCACTTGTACCATTCTCTGATTGCGCTCATTTAGGATCTGGAGATACCTATTTCTCCGTACAATTTCAACAGTTCAGAATATTTTGGATATTTCTTTTCAAACTACACTACAGAGCACACTTTTTCGATAATTCGACCTAAGGTTTTTTTTTCTTTATATAGTGTTGTGAACTCATGCGTATTACCAGACGTAAGTTTACTTTTTACAACTCATCTTTGAAAAAGCATCAAATATTTATTTTTCACAAATACGTTTTACTATTAAGAGGATTTACCGAATTAGTTCTAAATTTATGACTTATAATAGAGTAATATCTTACAAGTTTATGAAACCTTTTGTGACATTCGATGTTAGAATATTTAGCAATTTCTTTCGCAGTTATAAAAATAACAGTTTTTATATTACTATTAGAGATTTTGTTGTTAAATAGAAGTAAATATGCTTTATCATAATCGAATGTTCACATTTGATATTTAACATTTACGATGTGTATGAACACTTTTGTGACTGACTATATATTACATTATTCTGACTTACAGACTTTCGCAGTCGTTGTCCATGCTTTTTTTATCTTGAATTCTGGGTTGAAACCGCGTCTTCGGTAATCAACTGCCGACGTTCCATCTCCACTTGTATGGGATATCTTAAGGGCTTAATTGCTGCTACTGTTTTCGTTGCTGCATTGAAATTGGGACAAGTCTGTGGTGGATGGGTTTATATAGGGATGTTGACCACAGGTCAATGAAGCATTACGGTTGTGTTGTTTGAAAATTTGTCAGAATTGTCAAGCGTTGTGTAGAGGATGGTTTAGATTGTTAGAATGTTTTGAGATCTCTACAGACTCACCCCATAGTAATAACTAGTGCGCGACAGAATTTAATAGCATTGAATTGTACTGCTCGTGCGGGAATATGCATATACATTGGTGAAACAAAGCGGTCTGTTGGCACCGTGTTTCTGAGCATGACTGTTGTATTAGTCTGGAGTATGTAGCTGGTTCTGTACTTGCTGAACATAGACTCGAAACCGAATACTATATCCAATTTAATTCTACCAAAATCCTGTTCCACACCAGTCATTACTATTACCGAAAAATCCGTGAATCTATAGAGATCTCAAAACACCCTAAACTAAACGGTGATAATGGGTACCCTCTACACAAAGCCTGGTAATGTTGTATCTTCAAACAATTCAACCCTAAACCCATCCACCACAGGCTTACATCAGTTTCATTGCAACAACGAAAGCAGTAGCAGTAATTAAACCCTGAAGATGTCTTATACAAGTATAGACGATAAATGGCAACTCCTATTGCATTTGAAATGAGCACTTTTTGTTACAAAAATGTACATATGTATGTATATAGTGTTAACTTGCATCACAGGCATAATATGCTATAATCATACTAATACAGAGTAAAGAATTTTAATAGTCGCTTATTAAAATTTTTCACTCTATATGTACAGTAAATTCGAAGTAGCTGGTCGATTGTAATAAGGCGGAGTTACGTTAGGCTACACCTCGAGTTCTCGTGACGATAAAGAAGTTTCTATTATAAGTAGGTATTAATTAAGGAATTATGTAATTTATGATGTTTATAGAATTAAAAACTTTAATTAATTACGAAATAAAATATATATTTGAAGAAATAGAATAGCGTTAGAAAACCGAAAAAGCACAATTTGCTGCAAAATTGATATTAGTGACTTTTCATTCTCTACACTTGTGCACACTATCTTTAAAACATCCGACAATTTCTCTGATAAATGTTCTAGTGATAAATTTCATCATATCTTCAAATGAGTAAATAAAAAATGAATAACAAAAAAAGAAGTAAACTTAAGTAATTTTTATTAAAATAAAATTTCAAATTTAAGAGAAATAAATTTAATCGTCGGAAAAAAGTATTCATTTTTAAATAAAACTAAATTGAAACGAATTGAAAAATTGAAAAAATTAATTATTTACTAAATAATTTTTCTTCTTCTTCTAGCATATAATAATGCATTTTTAATATAAAAAAAGGCGCCAACGATCGATTGCTTGAGTAGATCGTTGAGTTCATACAAGTTTTACTACGTTAGAAAGAGGACTTATTTTTCGATATATTGGGGTTATATTTAATGTATTAAACAAAGATGTAGCATACGCCACATTCACCCAGAAGATCAGTATGGATACACTTTAGCTGTTCATATAGTTCAATATTTCAATTCAAGAGTTAAATATAATTTATAAAATATACAATATATTACATTGTTTTGTTTTATTATTATAAATTCAGTGTTTCATCAACTATTCAAAAAGGTTCGTCGAGTGTAATATTAAATTTCATGTCAAATACACATTTATTTATTTATATATGCAAATATCTCTTTAATTCAAATGAGTGGACTGTATTTGTTGTTCAATGTATGTTTATTTATTGAATAATTTTACATTAAATGAATATGATATTGTGCGCGTGCCATTCACTTTGCTTTTTGCTTGATACAAACATTACGTAAACTTAAACCCTGCTTATTAACAGTATTAATTACCATAACATGAAAATTTAAATTGAACAGAAGGAACTGTAGCAAAAAACATAGCTACAAATACACGAAATGATTACAAAATAATTAGAAATACATATATCAGACATATATTGTGTCTGCCTAAATTAAGCAAGAAACATTTTGGGCGATAAGTGTAAATAATGTTTTATAGTGAATTTCATAATTACATAATAGTAATTTAGTATATTACATATCATAGTAGTTGTCAGATAATAAAATATGTATATGTGCCACTCGCGTTACAGATGTCTTTATAAAATCTTAATAGAAAAGAATTATTATCAGGCTTAACTTGTCCATCCAATACGGCTGGCTTCGCTTGACAATTAGTACAATAACAGGATAGGAACAGGTTCTAATAGCAAGCACATATAAAAACTGGGTAATCAAGCGGAAAAACTAGATAGCCGTTTTAAAATCCCTCAACATAATATTCTGAAAAGGAATTGACAGGGTACCGAACATAGATATTGTGAAGAAACTTAATTATTAAATTTACATTAGTTATGTCATAAAGGGATATTCGTTTCGTATTACTTTCTTTATTTCAAATAAATAATTGCTTAGAAAAACACGTTAAACAGATATAGTGGTAAAAACTCCATTTTAATACGTAAATAATGTAATTGGGAAGTTAGATATTAGTCTTTGTGTTGTCTAATACTTTTAACTTAGTCCTAACATTATTTTCTACGAAATTTTGTGAATAATTATTCCATAATAGCATTCTTCGAATTACTGGCAGCATTAATAATATATAAATTAAGACAATAATGCAACTACACTGTTGCATCATGCATGTACGAGGGTGGTCTGAAAAGTTTTCGACCTAACAAAGATACAAGATATTTTTTCTTAAAATTTATATTTATTTTTCTACATAGTCTCCTTGTAACTCTACACACTCCTCCCAGCGATGCTTCCATCTCTTTAACCCGTCCAAATAGTACTTGGTGTTTTTCTCTGCAAAATAATTGTTCACGAAAGTGATTGCCTCCTCATTTGACGAAAATCTCTATCCTCCGAGCGCAATTTTTAGATGAGTGAACAAAGAGAAGTCGCTTGGGGCTATATCTGGTAAGTAAGGCGGATGGTCAAGTAGCTCAAACCGTAATTCGTGGATTTTCGCGATGGTGTGAGACGGCGCGTTGTCTTGATGAAACAGGATTTTCTTTTTCTGCAAATGTGGTCGCTTTTCCACAATTTCTGCTTTCAGCTTGTCAAGTAATGATGCGTAGTATGCTTCTGTAATAATTTTTCCTTTTCGAAGATAATCGATGAAGATAATTCCATGAGTAGCCCAAAAAACAGACGCCATCACTTTCCCAGCCGAAAAAACAGTTTTTACTTTTTTTGGAGCCGGTTTCCCCTTTGCAGTCCACTGTTTTGGCTGTATTTTTGTTTCGAGCGTATAATGGTGTACCCATGTTTCATCTACAGTAATTAATCGGCGCCAAAACTCGGATTTATTGCGCCTACACTGCGTTGGAAATGTTCATCCGAACACGTTCTTCGTTTAACGTTAGCAAACGCGGCACTCAACGCGCGGATAGGTTTCTCATGCCTAAATCTTGATTTAACATGTGACAAACATGTTTTTTGGACATATTCATAGCCTTTGCTATCTCTCTCACTTTAATTCGACGGTCGTCTAGCACCAATTGGTGAACTTTAGCGATGTTACCGTCAGTAGTTGCAGTTTTTGAACGTCCCGAAAGTTTATCGTTTCCCAAGCTCTTACCGCCACGTTTAAATTCAGCTGCCCAAAATTTCACTATGGTAATTGATGGTGCAGAGTCCCCGTACACAGAGTCCAACTTATCTTTGATTTGCGTAGGTGTATTGTCTTTCAAAAACAAATATTTAATGACGTTTCTTTATTCGCATCCCACCGATTTATCAGCCCACGCTCGTAAGTCCACTTGTACGTGTGCAACCTTTTCATTTCTTATATTTGATGGGAAATTTTAAGATTTATTCGTATTCGCAATGTTTTGTGATATCCGAATATCTATACAGAAATGCACAAACTGAAATTTGACTAAATTAGTAAGACTTTTTTATTAACTAATATTTAATCATCAGTTCTTGTTTTAATAATATTTTAGAAAATAATAAGAGAGAATTAGATGTCCATCTCTTGAATAACAATGAAAGCACTTTTATTAACTTGTTTTTTCTCATTGTTTTGTATTATTATTTGATCGTGACGCCTACTAAGTGCGCAGAACTCCGACGAAGCCAGACTACCTGACAAGCTGTGGAATTGAGCGGGTTCTGGTCATTACTTTATTCGGTAATCATTCGTTTGTATTATTTATTTTATAATAATCTTCTTTTCGTTTCCATTGTAAATTTTCATGTACGCATAATTATTAAAGCATAATACTATTAAATTATCCAAGTATATTGGATTTCACTGTTTCTAAATAAGAAAATATCGTTCTTACAAGCTTTTAAATGTTTATATATATATATATATATATATATATATATACATATATATATACGAGTATGTACACGATACATGTTTCTTGTCAAAGGATCGGTGTGGAGTAATGCGCAATTCAATTACGGTAATTACAAAATGTATATACAGCTTCTAATGATCACTGATTAGTTACATGAACTAGTGCTGTAGAAATAGATAAATATTGAATATTTCAGTTAGCCTACTATTTATGCTGTACTTTATTATGTACGAGCAAAAACAAAGTCAATAATGCTAATGAAATGAAACAAAACTCATCACACTATCATAACAGTGTTTTAACATTTAACGTGCTGTAATTTGTATTTTGGAGAACCGTTTGCTATTTAGTTTAACATTGACATGAATTCTCTCATTTGAGTATAACGATTTTTTCGAAACTTTTTTGTTTCTTTTGTTATTAAAACTTTCAAGCTGCATTTTTTTGCTTGAATTATATCAATTATACATACATACATATATATCACGGGAAAATAAACTTATAGGTACGTTTTTTCTTATCTTTCTTGCAAACTGCTTAAATACTTATTAAACTGGGCCAAATACAATATATAGTGTGCTAAAAAACTATAGGTGTCTCAATAAATATTTCTAGGTGGGCGATAAAAACAGGATCCTTTTCTACAAGTTTGTCTTACTAGATAGATTCATTGAAATGAGTTTAAAGTAAGATTTGTTGGGATTTTTTTGTTTTTAAAGAAAACACTCAGCTTACTTTATTTTTATTAAATATCGTCTCACAATAGAAAAAGTAATACAACTAAAGGAATTGCTTTAAAAGGAAATTATTTAACAATAGGAAAGATTTTTCATAAAAAAAACGTAATTTAGAAACACAACAACTATCACAAAAGTAAATAAGAGATTCTAAATTGGTTCATATTGACATAAATAATACAAAGGGTACTAGGAAAGTTTTGCAATGCAGCTTTGTTTATTTAATTTTTTCAAAGTAATTTCCTCTACACTTAATACACATCTCCATCCTCCAGAACTAATCTTTAAACAAGTTCTGCCCAGTTTCACTAGGAAGTAAAGCACACTCGTTGTCCCAAGCCCGCAGGAGGTCTTCATCACTGGAAAACCGCCTCCCTTTTAGCTTCATTTTCACATGCGGGAACAGTGCAAAGTCACAGGGAGCAAGATCTGAACTGTAGGGAGGGTGCTCGAGAAGTTTCAATCCTGTCGTGGTCAAATATCCGGCGCAGGCTTTGGCGCGGTGAGCTGGAGCATTATCGTGATGGAGGAACCAGGTGTCCATTCTTGACTTTGGCCGCAGGTTCTTCATAGATCCAATGACTTTAGGCCGACACTGTTCAGTATACCACTTAGCTGTGACTGTCTTCTGTGTTTCCAAAACGACGCGTTCCACAATTCCATTCGATTTGAAAAATACACCTATCATTTTCTTCTTTACAGATCTGGATTTTTTGACAACTACGGGTGTGTCCTCATCATCGAAGACCCAAACTTTGTTTTGAGCTTTGGTCGGCACATCGTAATAGTACAGCCAAGTCTCGTCACCTGTCACGATGTTGTTCGCATTAACTGACTGAAGAGCATATTATAACACGACCAGTGACTTGGTGCCGGGAGATGCTACCCGGCACCAAGTCACACGTCTTGTCATCTGCTCTTCAGTCAGTCGATGCGGCACTGAGAGAGAACAAAGTTTCTGCACGTGCAAATGATCATGCAGAATCGAACGAATTGCTGGTGCATTTAGGCCCGAAGTACCCTCTGTCTGTTGGTAGGTCACTCGCCTGTGCTCGCCAAGCATTTTCTTCGCAGTAGTAACGTTTGCGTCCGTAACTGACGTTCGTGGCCTTCCCGGCCTCTCAGCTTAAATTTCCCCTTTGGAATTCTCTATACCACCTGAATATCGTTGTACGATGTGGACAAACATCACCTAGTGCAAGAGTCATTTCTTCGAAGCACTGGTCTATGTTTAAACCACGCACGAAATTATAACGCAAAACTACCCTTATCTCATTTCGTGACCACAATACCATCGCAAACACTTTATACTCCCGCTGCTAATGAATAACTGAGCCCATCGACATATCTGGAAAGGATTCGGTTTCCGAAATACTTAAGTTTTAAAAATGATAGATTTTACCCTCCCATTGTCACAAATTACAACATTATACTTGAAAGATATGTTATCCAGATTTTAGCCGACAGAAGGAAGAACTAATTTTACGATATGTAGATCAAGCCGAGTCGTAGTTATTCTTCTTCTGCCACAAAATGAACGCCCGGTACTTGTGCTAAGAATATTTTCTTTAATTGCAGCAACAATGCGTTGCATTGTTCTCCGGAAACGCAACAAAGGGCAAATATTAATTGGTTTTTCATATCACAAATGAAAACAAATAAGCTCACTAATTTAAAGTACACAATTGAGGTTGTAACCTATATAGTGTCACATAGAACATGAACTAAAATTCTGTCAGGTGTTAGATACTGAATTATTACAATTACAATTCACAATACCCCTAATAGATAAGAGGATTAGTAAAACGGTTGATGACAGGTACAGAACCATTTAGGAAAACTCAATTTTTTTCCTAGACATAATTATACATAGAATATACTAATAAACATTAGATAACCATGTATTTCAGTTTATTTGTTCGTTTTTAAATCGAATTAATCGAAACACACTTACACTAAGATAAGTAAAACTTCTAGAACATAATGTCTTAGTAAATTATTAATACTTTTTTTATAAAAATATTGAAATCAATTTTGTTAAATCACTGATTTACGATTGTATTCTGTATACCTTGTTATGTAATCTAGAAAATGGCAATTTTTAATATTTTTTTCCTTTATTGAAATATCAATTTTGTTGAAAGCCTTTTGGATGTAACATAATACGTTGCATAAATACGAACGTCCAAGTCAATAGAGGTGAGTGAGCATGTATGTACATATATATGTATATATATATATATATATATATATATATATATATATATATATATAGGCATTATAAGCAGTATAGCGAACGTAAACGTTAAAAGAAGTAAATAGAATAAGATAAATAACGGTGGAAACGTGCTCAGAGCAGATGTGACGACATTCAGCCAACGAAGTAATTCGTTTTGTTCCTCAGAACGTCGCTGAGGGTTTGTCGAATTTCTATAGGGACCAACGTCGTCTAATTTATATGAAATAACAAGTAGAAAGTATTTGACATCAACCTTTTTACGAAAAAAAATGAAAGTAATAAGTTTATTTAAATTATAAATTCAGTTGAATTTATTAGTAGCTGAATCATGTATCACAAAAGAAACTTTTTTACTGTACCGTCAATTTGTTTGCCATGTTTTTTTTTTGACAACACTCTTGTTAATGGACTAATTTAGATAACTGGCAACATAATGTTGTTCAGTGCGGTTTTTCCGAAGTTGCACCCTAGGGGGTTCTACTACCGGAGTGCGAAAGCAGCCTAAAAAGAGATGGATGCTGTTAGGTGTATCGTTGTATATGTATGTATTTTAGAAAGAATTTTCGAACTGAAAAGTTGAATGCTAGAGGGGTTAAACTCAATTTAGAGGGGTTTTACGCTAAAAACGATTTATTATTTTCTCTTTAAAAATGTTAAATTATTTAAGTTTGTGCTGGTAGATTTTTTTATGAGATAAATAAAATTAGAATAATACTTACCTTCTTTAGCATATATACTCATGTACATAAAAGGAGCAGTAATCGTTCGAATTCTATTATCGAGTTAATATTTGATCTTTAAATTATTTTCTTCTATGCCTACGGGATTCAACCGTTTTCACGTTTGCTACATTTTTTTAAAAAAATATAGCAAATCAAAGTCATTATTCCAGACATTGAAAGCAGATTAAACTTTTATCAATCATTTGAGTATTTGCTTGAATATAATCTTATTGATAAAATTTAATGGTATAGTAACATTTGTTGGTAATGGAATAACTTTGTCAATTAAAAACATGAATAAATCATTGATGTTATCGTTAAGTAAATACTAGAATTACAGTTTGTATAGTAAGGATCGGACTGAGAAATTAGATAGAACTATCTTCCCTCTAATAAGCCTAGTTAGTTTTAGTTCAATTATCCATTACATGTGACGCAAGTAACAGTTTTTGTTGAAACGAGTGCAGTGTATGTAAAACATTTCGAAGCAATGACAATACAGCGGCAGCTAAGTAATTTCATTCATTTATCATCAAGCGATAGATAAGCTGCACTTCGACAATGCGGCAAGACAAGGCTATTATTAATTTATTTACGAAAAAAATCGCAATTAACACTACATCAAAGACAATCCGAACTAGCCAAGAAGACCATAAATATTGATTTAATGTCAATTGGTGGTTTAAAAATAATAGTGTAGATTGGATTCTACAAGAAGACAACGATTTAAAACGTTGAAGCAAACTGCGTAGGGAGTGGAAAGCACAAATGGTATTGCATCAATGAATTGGCTTTGGCAGTCACCATATGCCAAACCTGTTGAAAATGTACGGGCTCTTATGAAACAGAAATTTCGCTAGAAACATGTACATATGTATGTAACATTTCTCGCAATATAGAGAGGATATAGGATTCATTATCTATGAATTACACGAAAAATCTGGTCGCAAGTATGGGAACTCACATAATCTTAAAAATAATGGAAAATGGACGTCATATTAAATATTAGATATAAATTCATGTATTTTGTAACAATATATATTGGGTTGGCAACTAAGTACTTTCGGTTTTGTAGTATAAAATAAAACATTTTTTTTTTAAACAAAGAATAGTTTTTAATCAATTATATTTTTTCCATTTTGCTCAATGACCTTTTGCCATCTTTCTTTCAGCTGCATGATTCTGCGCTCATAAAATTTCTGGTCCTTATCAGCAAAAAACTGAACCAGGTGCGAGTGAAGGTCATCATCATTTGTGAAAGTTTTACCATTCAAAGAATTCTGCAAACTTCGAAATAAATGTTAATCAGATGGTGCTAGATCAGGGCTGTATGGGGGATGTGACGTCACTCTCCAGCCAAGCACCAATAGTTTCCCACGAGTTGCCAAAGATGTGTGAGGCCTTGCATTATCTTGGTGGAAAACTACACGTTTCCGATTTGACAATTCTGGCCGTTTTTCTTTGATTGCTTCATCCAGTTTTATTAATTGTTGACAGTAAACATCAGAATTGATCGTTTGGTTCCTTGGAAGCAGCTCAAAAAACACAACACCTTTGTAATCCCACCAAACTGACAGCATGATCTTTTTTGGATGCAATTCAGCTTTCGATGTGGTTTGAGCTGGTTTATCGTGTTTGCTCCATGATCGTTTTCGAACTATGTTACTGTACAGGACACATTTTTCATCACCAGTGATGATTCTTTTTAAGAAAGGGTCGGTTTCATTTCGTCTAAGGTGCATATCGCAAAAGTTGATTCTTTGTGTTAAATGAATTTCTTTCAATTCGTGAGGTACCCAAATATCAAGCTTCTTAACTAGCCCAAGACATTTTAAATGTTTTTCAATTGTTGTGTGCGATACATGAGCCTCTCCGCAACCTCTCGAACAGTTATATGACAATCCTCTTCAATTATGACTTTGATTTGGTCATCATCAACTTCAGTAGGCCGACCAGAACGTTGCTCATCTTTGAGGGAAAAATCTTCAGAACGGAATTTTTTATACCAATTCTGACACGTGCGCTCTGTTAAGCAATTAGCACCATAAACTTCACATATCTTTTTGTGAGCCGCAACAGCTTTCTTTCCTTTACGGAAATAAAATAGTAAAATATGTCGAAAATGTTCGTTTCTGCACTCCGTTTAAAATTAACCCACAACTAATAGCTTTAATAAAAATCACGCACTACTTGTTTCTGAATTTACGTCAATGTGACTAGTATCACGCGACAAACGGTAAAGTACAGCACTAACATACGTTATACAAAAAATAAAGCAACGCTCTCTATCAGTAAAAACCGAAAATACTTAGTTGCCAACCCAATATTTTGTCTATTAATCTTTTTTTGTAGAAATATTAGCCTGCTTTTCTTATTACGCAGACTGTAAGAGATTTAAACTGCCTTTTTCATAGCTACATAACATCAAGGGACCCAATTATAATTATTTGTGTAGATGGACTAGATACTTTCCATGATCAAACTTTAATTTGGGCATTATTGTACGGTAGTGACTTGTACGCTTCTAAATCAATATATCAGGAGTTGATGTCAATGTCAGGCATACTGAATCTTTCTTGTTGTTCATATATCTTTCCAATATGCATTACACTCTTGCTGAAGTTTTTCTTAATAATTGTGCTAGATCTACTTTGCGTAGTACCAAGTCTTTAAGCAAAATTGTACTGTCTCATTGAGATATTAATTAATATTAATTTATAATTTATTTGTTCTTATTCAATCTTATTCAATCAATAGAATTATATCACTTTTATAAATTCGGAATTAAGTAGTAGTTTCTCACGTGAAGTGTTTGGAGTCGTTATCTTGCACAAGCGTCCACCTTAATGGCATTTTCTCGTCTGCAATTTCATTGAAATTAATAATTGAATACATGAATCTCTACGTTAAGATGTCATGCTGCTATTGTTGCACTGAAACTAAAAGAGTTTCTGTGCAACAAGTAGTAGCAACAATGGCAGCAGTTAAAGTCTTGAATATGTATCATGCAAGTAGAAATGAAACGCCAGCAGCAGAAGTTTCGAAGATGCGGTTCGAACCCGAAAGTCAAGGTGCAGTAATCGAAGATAACAATCGTTACAGTCTACAAGCCAGTTTTTTTTTGTTTTTTATCAACAAGCGTAATGCCTGTTTGTATGTATGTATCGTCCCGTCCTAGTATAAGTTATAACCATTATTTTCAAGGGTACTTTCTGAGCTGTTGATGTTTGAGTACAACTTCTTGGTGTATAATTTTTGTTGCAATCTTGTATACCTCAGTGTAATCTTTCCCAGCATGTAGTTCACACCCTCCTGTTATATATTCTATAGTTAGTTTGAATTGACGACGTCTGCAATTGTCATTTTCTAAAGGTTCTTTAATTATGCGTTTTCTGCAATTCTTTGTGTCGATAACGTCCTCTTGTATTGCTAAAACAAATCCTTCTCTTTTCAGAAACAATTACGTCGTTTTTAACTATTGGTATGATATTTTTTTTATCTATATTTATGTCTTGCATGATTATTTTGTATTTTCTTAATCAGTTAAGGTTAACATAACCTCTTTCCATAATAAATTTGGTAAAAGCCACACAGTGAGTGTGTGTTCGGCTTTCGACGGTATAAGTCTAGTAAGAACTTTGTCTTTGTGCGGCTTTTGCCATGGTTCCAGGTGCGACACTGTGATTAATTATCTGCTGATGGTGACAACTTATATCGAAATGTGTATACAGAATACTACACAGTCTCCATAAAATGTACCTTGTATTTTCTTAAATTTAGTATTTGCGTCTTGTGTATTGTTTATATATCTATCACACCTCTATCTTTCTTTCCTTTCTAGCTGTACTATGTTATGTGCAAGAGTTTGAATGTACTGGGTCGGGCATTTGATTTTCTTTCGCCAATTAAAGTGAAAACTCATCTGGTTTTTAACTGATTATGTTTATTCGCACTTAGAAATTTTGTTTAAATTAATTGTGGAGAATTATGTCTGACAAATGGCCGCCGTCGGCGTTCATGCAAATTTGAGCTCTTGTGATTACCTTTTACATAACTGTGCGCAGCATTTTTGGTGTCACGTTGCCAAATTCCACTCGAATGTTGTTTTTCGACTCCTCCAAGGTGCGGGACTTGTTCGCGTACACCAACGACTTCAAATATCCCCAGAGGAAGAAGTCCGGGGCAGTCAAATTAGGAGATCTGGCTGGTCATGCCAAATTATCGAAATGCGATATTACACGCGCTGGGAAGGCATCCTTCAAAATACGCATTGTGTCGCGTGCAGTATGACAAGTGGCCCCGTTCTGTTGGAACCACATATAATCCAAGTGCAGATCGTCAACTTCCGATAAGAAAAATTTAGTTAGCATGGGTCTATAGCGGTCGCGGTTCACCGTAATAGAGTTACCGTCGGCTCCTTCGAAAAAATAAGGTCCAATCATCTTTTCCGACGTAAGTGCACACCGCACGGTGGGAAGGAAGTGTATTGGTGCTTCATGAATAGATTTTCCATCCCCCAGAACCTAGAAATTTGCTTATTCACGTTACGTTAAACACCACTGACGGATTATTGCGCTCAAACATTGTCACAATTATCGCGCTTTCTTGAGTCATTGTTTTTCACTATACATTTTGCACGTCTCTATTTCACGAATGTCAAAACCAAACTGACATACGACGCGATTTGCAAAAATGGCAGTACTTTCCAATAGAGTGATACTTATTTCCTAACATATTAGTATACGATATTTTATTAACATTGTTCTATTAAGACATTTCAACTCTTCTAGTTTTGTCTTGGACCACTTAATTGTGTCGAAAGAGTACATGAGAACTGATATTGCGTATGTATTAATTTCTTTAAATATGTTTTTGGAGTTAAGCTTTGATTTCAATATAGGTGCTAGTCTCTGTTAGTATTCTTTACTATTAATTTATAAGTGAAATAGAATAATATTTTACTTTTTGGACATCACACCGAACCAATAATTCTATACGTATTATAACAATATATAATAATACACATATAATATAATAAAAATGGATAATAATAATAGTTAAAAATATGAAGAGTGATTGATTTGTATAAAAGATATCTCCCGAAGATTTGCGGCAAACTTCTGATTACGACCATTCCCAACAAATCCTTGACATGAAATCACCATTTTGTAGGATTATATAATTTAAATTTAACTTTAAATAATCATACTTCCTTTTGGTTTCTAAAAATCGTTCACAAAAACACAGATGCGCGTACGATTTATATAATTTGTAAAGATATTATTTTGAGTAAAATGGTGAAAATCCATATTTTGATAAAAAAATAAGTGTAATGATACACATGTGAAATGAATTTCCATTTATACAAATTGATTTGAAAAACAGAAACAAAAGGAGTACGTTTATACTTCATTTAATATTACAGTAGGAGATCTTCATTTATACAATCCATATGTATGTAGATGCTAGTTTAAATTACAACAGTCTTAGTTTTACTACAGCTGGCTATTTAGATTATTCCGGGACGAGTAAACAAAAACTTATATTTCTTCGGGTAGGAGAGAACTGTCAAAGAGAAACCGTCGGAAACTGTACGGGCGGGTAAAAAGGAGAAGACCGTGAGTAGGAGTGCGATGCATTACCAAAGTTCTGTATAAGCGGCGTGTTTAGACGTCGATTTTAAAACGCGTTAAAGTTTATAGTCAAGAGTGGGTGTCAAAGATCAGGTGCTGAAAGACTGAGTAAAGAAAGTCGGGCTTCTTTTATATTAGAAATATTTCTGATCCAGCAGTCCTCTATATAAATATACAGATGTAAATACATTGTTTGTATACGTGCACCATACACAAATGTATGCGCCGTGAACTTTTGAATTTACAGGAAATCGTTAATTTTTCTTACTAAAAGAGGGTATGCATTTATTTTTGTTTTTCATGTCTGCGCTTGTTTAAATGATCTATGGTCTTACAATGTATAAACAATACATAAATATTAACTGTGTAGGTATGTGTGAAAAATTTTAAATGCACTAAGTTGTAAACAATTTAAATTGTAACACTCGTTTAATATTATACATTTACATAGTCACACAGTCACACACTGAGCATGCAAAATTAAATAAACTTGAGGCCACAAATTATCTAATAAATTCAATTAAATTTAAAATAAATGAAATACAACATTAATAATATATTCGCAGAATGGGGGACAGAAATAAAAAAACCAAATTATTTTTCTTTTTCAATATATTCACCTGCAAGACGGATACATTTTTCACATCTTTCAATTAATTTATTTATACCCTCATAAAAAAATGATTTCTCTTTGTTGCAAAATACGCCGAAACTGCCTCCTTACTTCATCATCGGCAGTAAATACCCCGCAGCTCTTTTTTCATTTTCGGAAACAGGTAATAATCACTCGGGGCCAGGTCTGGGCTGTAGGGTGGGTGATATTTCGAAGCCCACCTTATGCAGGGCAGCTAACGCAACGCGGCTCTTGTGGACGGGCGCGTTGTCGTGCAAAAGCAGAACACCTTTTGTCAATTTTCTCCGTCCTTTCTCTTTAATGGCTTCTTTTAGTCGCTCTAATATTGAAGCGTAATATTCTCCGGTTATAGAAACACCTTTATCTTTATAATCAATCAACAATATTCCTTCCGAGTCCCAAAATACCGTTGCCATGAGTTTCCCAGCTGATTGTGACACTTTAAATTTCTTGGGAGGTGCTGTGCCCTTTTTATGCCACTGCATGGAGTCTTGTTTGGACTAGGTTCATAATGATGAACCCAAGTTTCGTCTCCAGTAACAATTCCACTCAATACACCATCCTTGTCTTCATTACAGAGGTCCAAAAAATGCACGCGAACACTCTACGCGCTGTTGTTTTTGCGGCGGCGTGAGCATTCTCGGCACCCATCTTGCGCTGACCTTAGACATGCCGAGATGATCGTGTAGGATTTTAAAAATTGTTGTATCGGATACTCCAACCATTTCTGCGAGTTGTTTCTTCTTTAGTCGAGCATCTTCGAGTACAATTTGTTCAACTTTTTGGATAAGTGCTGGAGTGGTCACCTCAATGCTCCTGCCCGGCCTCGAGTCGTCAAGGGATTCCCTTCCTTGTTTAAATAAACTACGCCACTTGTACACCATGGTTTTTCCTGGACAAGAGTCGCCGTAAACCAATGACATCTCATTCATTATGGTCGCGACTGATTTTCCTTGCCTGGTAAGGAACTTTATAACGGGACGATATTCGATTTTTTCCATATTTCACTTTTCACTCCTGATTATGTTACTTGGTTGACGATAGCTCAAAGACTAACTGTCTAATAACAATGAAACTTCGTATTTATACTAATCATGAGTCGCTGCACAGGCCACGCCCCCAATGCGCCTACCCACCCCTCTACAACCCGCTCATTCCGCGAATATAAAAACGCTCCCTCGTATATTGGCAGAAATAAAGAAAAGCTGTTCGTTTTGGTATACTCAAAAATAAACCAAGATAATTAGTTTACTGAAATACTTCGTTAATAATAATAATAATAATAATGTAAATTGATATTTCAAGTAGTGAATACGTGGGGTTATTTAAGTTTTGCGTAGTGGGACATAGAGGGCGCCCCTAATCAAACGTCAGTACTAAAAATTAACATGCGACATATCGCCAGATTGAAGCATTATTGGGTATTTCAAAGACCTCAATTCAAAAAGTTTCCATAAAGAATTGTGTGTAAAAAAAATAGTTTCCTGTTGGATATTGCATGTGTCGACCTAAGATCGCAAAGTAGTAGTGTCAGTGGTTATGAATCTTGAATTTACTCATACGAGCTAGAAAATAAACGCCAGTCGTCTTTTTGGGTGTTCCAAGGTGAAGAAAAACCGACAAAAGTCATCCGTTCTCGAAGTGTCTCCAAAAAGATGGTCGCGACATTTGTCTCGAAAGCAGGCTCGCTGAGCTTCGAAAAGCCAACCGCGAACGACGAATCATCCTCTACCAAGACAATGCAAGTTCGCGTACAGCACGCAAGACAACAGATTTTCTAACGCAACAAAACGTCGAATCGTTAGACCATCCTCCGTACAGTCCGAATCTAAGTCCCTAAGATTTCCTTACCTTTCTGAGAATGAAGAACGAACTGCGTAGTCAAAGGTTTCAGTAGTCAAAAGGAGCAGTCGACGCCTTCAGAAACACAATTTTGAGTGTGCCAACAAACGAGTGGAACAACTGCTTTCAGAGTTGGTTCGAGCGCATATAAAAGTGTATTAATCTTCGTGGCGAATATTTCGAAAAATAATGAAGTCTTTAAAAGCTATCTACTGTTTTATTCCAGTTTTATATACAAAAAGACAACAAAAGACAACCCACGTATAAATGGGACCGAAAGTAATATTATATTTGCGTATATCAACATTTGTTTAATACAAGCCGATTACGTATGTGAAGTTGTACTGTTATTCAAATTTCGGAAAGGTAGTGATTCACAAAAGTTACAAAAAACATTTATGATGTTTCTCCATTCGTATTAGATATTCATAAATGCCAAAAATAGTTTTCTGGGTTCAGATTGCGTAATTTTGAGGAAGTATGTACCGTCTGTCGCACTGAAACTGTTTCAGTACGACTGACAGTAGCCTTAGTTGAGCCCTGAAGATATCCTGTACGAGTAGGTACAAAACGTCGGCAGTTATAACAGTGACGCGATTCCAGCCCGGAAGCCCAGAAGAAGATCTAATGGGAAGTTTTGTCGACATGGCTAAAGAAGTCTATCTGTTATTGAAACACGTCTAGTTATTTCAAAGTGAAATGTAGAATTTTTTTTCCAGAGCTGTGCGGCACTATTTTATACCTCCCTCCCATGCATATCTCTCTCTTGACAATTTGTCTTCATCTTTGAAATTCCATAATTTTATCTTCTTAAATGGAATTATAATATTGATTTAATTAAATTTTACGTTAAATATTCAATTAATCTTTCAATATTCAGTTATCCTACTGCCATCTTCCTTTGGAATCTTTAACCAAATATCAGGATACTGTAGATTCCTTGGTCGATATGTAACTCGATATTAATCTATGATTGACATTCACATTTTAAAATGACTATCTATGATTCGATTGATGCACCTTGAAAAATACGATTTTGAGATGATTCATTTAGTAGTGTGATTTATTCCCCTTACATAAATTTATATCTTTTATACTTACAGTACTTACTATGCTGCCTTAGATGAAATATGCATCTAAAATTGATGAAATATTATGATATATATATATATATAGCGTTGCTTCGTTTACATATAAACGTTTTTTGATTTCTACATATCAAGAGATCAATATATTATGTCTTAATACTGACAAATTCCACTATCCAAATTTATTCGACGAACAATATTTAATATTAAGTTATGCTTGAAAGGTGTTATAAATTTTGTACTTGTTATTAAAATTGCACATTATGAATACTACTTAATCAACAGGATTATTGTTGAAATAGAATAATAGTCTTAATATATACTACAACAGAGTTTTAAAAACTATATAATAAACAAAATCATAGATAATTTAATTTCCCGTACCAAGACAATTCTAACAAAACTGTGTTTTAGTTGAGTATGATCTCATTTTTTCTTTTTTTAACTTATTTTTTCGATCAATATTAATCTTTTAAATTTGAACAAGATTCTATTTTTACTTTATCTTCATGTACAGGCATTACGTAGTTTTTAAGATATTTAGTTATAAGTTTAGTTAAGTGTACAAAAATTAAGATGTAGGTTTTTAAATTGTCTTCAAACATCGTAGAGTGTATCGTACATAAAATACGATACCTCTATACTTCTTGATTGCGAAATACGTGCGCAATAGATCTGCTGTATTTCTTCGTATGAACAAATGTGACTATCGTGAGAACCAGTTTTAACCATTATGTCAAAAACACTGTAGTAGATAAGGTTCATACATACCCACTTGAATAAAATATACATCAATTTCCATACACAATTCTCACATTTTAATTGTCTCTACGGCTCATTAATATAAATTATATCTTCCTGTTACTTTTCTCAAATATAATTACAAAAAGTAGTCCGTTATTAGGGTTCTGTGTTTCTGTAAAGAAATATTCTATTGAAATTAACAAAAAAGACGAAAAAGCAATCATCAAAATTTCAATTATTTAATGTCTAACGAACTAAAATGCTTATTGTTCTGTGGATCCGAAGCTTAAATTTTCTATCATTTCAGGGATTGAAGAGCCATCTGTTCAACTCCACTCACCGGAATCTGTCTCCTTTATAGCTGAGAGTGGCGAAGTTATCCTCAGATGTCATCTGGAAGATTCGGGCGACGTTCACATCGAGTGGTTTCGGCAAGTTTCTTACTTTATTAAAATTTTATAGCCTCTAAAATAGATAAACGAATATGTGTGTAAGACAATGCAGGTACAGTAAAGTTTCGAGAATATCTAGGAGCACAATATTATGTTCTTAAGATCGTTCTCTTATTTCAAATTTTATTAAGCACAGAGAAATAAAATACTCTATTCATCACATACATACAAGAAAGTATAACTGTAAAATTAATAGCAAATTTTAAGATGCGGTAATAGAAATATAATTTAACTCTTGAAAAAGTTTCTTCATTTTCTTAAGGAAAATTGGATAAAATTTTATATAGAAAAATTGGAAGTTCAACAAAGTGTTTACCGATGGTGACAAAATGCTTCTTTTGTCTAGATCTCTAGATGAGAAAAAGAAAAAGTTATGATAAAAGATAATATTAGTTCAGCAACTAAGTATTTGCAAATTTTTATAGAAAAGTAGGACAACTTTTGTGTTGAACGAAATACACTCTTCAAAACAACTATCGGAACATATGTATTTTAACTTTTTTGGAAAAGTTTTAATGTGGGAAAATTATTTTTTTAAGTGAGGAAAATGCCTAACGCACTCAGGGACGGGACCAAGTTCCCCGTTGTGTGGGGCTTGCACACACTAAAAACCTCACTTTAGCAAGGTGAAAACTCCATCCCGGAGCTGCTATTTGCATTAGTTCAGAATGTCACCTTATAATTAGCCCTAATTGGCTACCGCCGTTCTTCGGTCTCACTTTTCTTAATTTTCAACACCCTCTCCACGAACCTGGTGGTCTCGATCGTTTCCAGACAATATTATTTCAACAGCGTTGTCCAGCGTCAAAGGACATACTCCTTTTTAAAGCGCGTTTCTGTACACGGTCCACTTCTCGCACTCGAAGAAGGTGTGTTGAGCTTCGTCTTCTACAGAGTCCTGATATTGGCAAACTGCGTTCTCTAGTTTACCTATTCTGGTCAAGTATGTATGTATTGAAGAATCCGTGACCACTAAAGAACTGTATCAGGTAGTAGTTTACCTCTCAGTGGTCGCGATCTACTCAGTCCGTGATGTTACGGATCGATTTCCCCGTCTCACTTCCTCTCGTTTGCCAACGTTTTTGCCTCTTCAGTCGAGTGAGTGCTTTAGCTTATGCCTTCACGTGTTTCTTTGCAACTTCTTCTCGAATCTCATAGATCCTCTTCCTTTTCTGAGCCAGTAGATTGATAGGAGTTACTCCCGCAATCACCAGACCCCGCTGATTCGGAAACCGAACGATACGAATTTGCGATCCTGGGAGCTCCCCGCCTTTGTTTTGAAGAAATCCAAATCCCGTATTTCTCCTGCTGCAAGGCATTCATACAGTAGTATGTATTGGATGACGTTCATCAAGAGCTGGCGTTTACTCTCTGTTGGTCCTCCTAAATCGGTTATAAGTCGGTTCAGCATAGTTGTTATTCTAGCAGCTTTATTGTTCGATTACCGAATCTGTTCCCAGAAAGTCATCTTGCTATCCAACCTCAATGCAAGTTATTGTGTCCATCCCCACAATCATATCTATCTCTCTGGAGATTCTCCTTCTAATCAGTAAGACGATTTCCATCTTTTCTGTTGCCAGAGTCAGGCCGTGTTTGTCCAACCATGAAGTCACCCTTCTCATGACTTTCGTGAGCCGATAACCGCCACAATATCATCCGCATAATCTATGAGATAGGGTTCTTGCAAAAATTCTATTTGGAATATCCCATCGGAGGCTACATTCCACAAGTCGGGCATTTTTGTATTGGATTACTGTCTGGGGAATTGACTGGTCACTTCATTCTCTCTATGTCAACTTCATCAATCCAGTAAGATTCTATCATTTAACTAGTCAATAACTCTAAAATGGGTACATTACAAGGGCTGATCAGTAATTAGTGAACTTGACGAAAGAGTCTTATTTGTAGCAATTTGTCAATCTTGCAAAACATAACTGTCAATATTTGTGTTCTTTCCAATCATAGGGACGGTTGTTATTCATAGTGATAGTGAACTATTAGTTCTAGTTGTATCAATAACAAAAGTTAGTGTTACGTGTGGTCGTTTGTGGGACGTACACCTTAACTTTGAACAACAGTTCCGAATAGTCAGCCTTGTTAGATAAAGGTGCAAGTAAAATCTCGCAATATTATTCTGTTTTATAGGATAGTGATTGCATGTTGTGAATGTTAAGAAGGTCCATATAGTCACAGTTCTGATCCAGATATGCACCATTTATCCTAAATGTCAAATGCTTTATGAGTGGGCCCTGGGTTCCACTCGATGCGACTGTGTCACATAATGTGAATAACCACATAAGCGTAATCTAATCTACTAGCATCGTAAACGAAATGCATTTTTTTTAATAAGGTCAATATTATTGAAATATCTAGATATGCGTTTGATGAAACCTATGCTTTCCGAAGTATCAATATGACTGATTGACCATCAAAAATCGTTGCAGTAACTGACCACTTATGTGATAAGAAGATAGACATCGTTGAATCTTAAATGTATAGGTCATAATATTCATAGTTACCATATTTTTATGAGACCACTCAGCAATAAGATTATTCTCTTATAATTTGTTACCATTCTACTCATGATTAATAAGAAAAGAAGCATATATCTTCAGATCATTAGCCAGAGCACTGTAAAAATGATATACATAGTCTGTCGCAGAGACAACAGAATTTTTTAAAAATAATAATTCTTAGTGGCACCATCAAAAAAAATACGCATCGGTAAGGTAGATCTTTCACCAATGTTACGTCAAAATATCATGACATTTGCGAAGAATATAGATAGATAAGAAGATAACAGAAGCAGAGAAATTGCTTATAAAGTAACAGTGTGTATTTGGCATTGGTTGAAAAATGAATTTTGAACAAAGAGCAAATATCAAGTTTTGTTTTAAATTCGGTAAATCGTTTACTGAAACGTATAATTTGATGAAACAACTATACGGTGATTGGTGTTTATCACGTACGAGTGTGTATAAGTGGTATAAACGATTTAAAGACGCTCGTACAAACATAAATGACGACGAACATCCTGGTGCAAAAAAATTTGTGGTTGCGGAAAGTAACCTCGAACTTATGCGTGAATTTATTAGAAATGAGCCGAAATTCTCATTGCGATATGTGGGAAAAGAATTAAGTATTTCCAAAAATTCAATTCATCGCATTTTGACACGGTATTTGGAAGTGAGAAAGATTTGCCCAAGGTTTGTTCCATACAAGCTAACTGAATTCAACATTGTACAGATACGAGGGAGCGTTTTTATATTCGCGGAATGGGAGACAAGGGGTGGAAATAAAAAAACCAAATTATTTTTCTTTTTCAATATATTCACCTGCAAGACGGATACATTTTTCACATCTGTCAATTAATTTATTTATACCTTCATAAAAAAATGATTTCTCTTTATCTGCAAAATACGCCGAAACTGCCTCCTTGACTTCATCATCGGCAGTAAATTTTTTACCCCGCAGCTCTTTTTTCATTTTCGGAAACAGGTAATAATCACTCGGGGCCAGGTCTGGGCTGTAGGGTGAGTGATTCATAATTTCGAAGCCCACCTTATGCAGGGCAGCTAACGCAACGCGGCTCTTGTGGACGGGCGCGTTGTCGTGCAAAGCAGAACACCTTTTGTCAATTTTCCCCGTCTTTTCTCTTTAATGGCTTCTTTTAGTCGCTCTAATATTGAAGCGTAATATTCTCCGGTTATAGAAACACCTTTATCTTTATAATCAATCAACAATATTCCTTCCGAGTCCCAAAATACCGTTGCCATGAGTTTCCCAGCTGATTGTGACATTTTAAATTTCTTTGGAGGTGCTGTGCCCTTTTTATGCCACTGCATGGAGTCTTGTTTGGACTCAGGTTCATAATGATGAACCCAAGTTTCGTCTCCAGTAACAATTCCACTCAATACACCATCCTTGTCTTCATTACAGAGGTCCAAAAATGCACGCGAACACTCTACGCGCTGTTGTTTTTGCGGCGGCGTGAGCATTCTCGGCACCCATCTTGCGCTGACCTTAGACATGCCGAGATGATCGTGTAGGATTTTAAAAATTGTTGTATCGGATACTCCAACCATTTCTGCGAGTTGTTTCTTCTTTAGTCGAGCATCTTCGAGTACAATTTGTTCAACTTTTTGGATAAGTGCTGGCGTGGTCACCTCAATGCTCCTGCCCGGCCTCGGGTCGTCTTCAAGGGATTCCCTTCCTTGTTTAAATAAACTATGCCACTTGTACACCATGGTTTTTCCTGGACAAGAGTCGCCGTAAACCAATGACATCTCATTCATTATGGTCGCGACTGATTTTCCTTGCCTGGTAAGGAACTTTATAACGGCACGATATTCGATTTTTTCCATATTTCACTTTTCACTCCTGATTATGTTACTTGGTTGACGATAGCTCAAAGACTAACTGTCTAATAACAATGAAACTTCGTATTTATACTAATTATGAGTCGCTGCACAGGCCACGCCCCCAATGCGCCTACTCACCCCTCTACAACCCGCTCATTCCGCGAATATAAAAACGCGCCCTCGTATGTTTAAAGACTCAAATAAGGATGAAAACTTTAGATTTTCTATTGTAACTGGTTTCAAAGTTTGTTCCACACAAGCTAACTGAATTCAACATTGTACAGATTTGATTAAAGACTCAAATAAGGATGAAAACTTTAGGTTTTCTATTGTAACTGGCGACGAGACATGATGTTTTTAATATGATTCAGAGACCAAATATCAAAGCTCTGAATGGAAGCATGCAAGGGAAGAAAGACCGAAAAAAAGCCGTTTGGAGAAGTCAAAAGTAAAGACAATGTTAATTTGCTTTTATGACTTGAAAGATATAGTGCACAAAGAGTTTGTAACAACTAGTCAAACAGTCAATGCTGTATATTATCTTGGTGTTATAAAGCGTCTTTTGACGAGTATTCGTCGTGTGCACCCTCAGTATTGTGAAGATTGTAGCTGGCGTTTGTTACATGATAATACACCATCTCATCGCTCGACATTTATCACTGATTTTCTAACTACAAATGACATGTCAACCATCAACCATTCACCGGATTTGACCCCCTGTGATTTCTATCTATTCTCCAAACTACATTTGCCGATGAAAGGACAGCGTTACCCCGACGTCGAAGCCATTGAAAGGCGTCGACAGCGATCTGATCTTGAAGCACATCTCTAAAGATGAACTTAAAAATTTATTCGACACATTCATTGACCGTACAAAATGTTGTATTGAAACCGAAGGCGACTACTTTGAATAAAGTTAATGAATTGTACCAAAATAGTAAGCTTTTGTTTTTATTTTAAAACAGTTAGGTTTTCGCTGCGACAGACTGTGTATGTAAGTGATATAAGATTATTAATGAGAAAGTCAAAGACTAGTGGCCCCAGGTTACAACCCTATTTATATATTCAAATAGTTAACTACTTCAATTCTCCGACATTTAATATAACTGATTTTAGTAATACATCTATTCTTATGTCGAGGTAAAATATCTCTATTCTATTTTGTTAGAGCGAAAAAATATCTTACTTTATGAATGATTTTAAAGAGGTATATCGAAAAAATATATAATTTGTATAAAAATATTTATTGAATATGTTGTATTACAAGACTATTTTTAATTACTGAAGGTTGATATATAATCCCTTGCCACATTAATTTCCGAATTCTGTATATGTATTTCGACAACTAAGTTGTCATCATCAGCAGATAATTAAAAATTGCGCGTACGCGATCCGTACCGTTGAGCACCAAAATGTACGCTCTTCAGTGATTAAGTGAATCAACCACAGGCTCCATCAAAATTACCTTCAAGACTATTTTTGTTTAAAAAATGCAAAGAATGTTATGGAAATAACACACTTGTCTTACGGAAGCGATTTACAGCCGCTGATTTACCTCAAAAACAAAAAGAAAAACAAAATTCAATCTTCATGAAATGGAACTAAAAAAAGAATGCGTTCACAAAATTGATAAAATGGCAGCTCTTCAAAGAAAATGTGTTACCTGAATATTTTTAGATTAAGATATCTGAAAAATAATATTAGGTGCGCAACTAAGTTCTCGCTGTTTTTTTGATGAAAATGCAACTTTATTGTGAAAAAATGTTTACAAATGAATCATTCAAAATATTGCCCATCTCTAGCGACAACTTTTCCCCATCTTTCTGGCAGAGCACAAATACCGTCACGGTAGAAGTGTTCGTCTTTTGAGGCTATCCACGAATCAAGTCATTTTAACGCGAGCGGAACTGCTAATTAACCAGACCATGTGCCATCGAACGGAACAAGTAATAATCGGACGGCGCAATATCTGGGGAATATGGCGGGTGGGGTAGGACCTACCATTTGAGCGTTTCTAAGTAGGTTTTAACGGGCTTCTTGGCAACGTGAGGCCGAGCGTTGTCATGCTGTAAAATCACTTTTTCGTGCCTCTGCTCGTATTGTGGGCGCTTTTCGAGCAGTGCTTGGCTCAATCGCATCAATTGAGTTCGATACCGTTCCCCAGTGATGGTTTCGTTAGGTTTCAACAGTTCAATAAATAACACCGTCCTGGAATCACCAAATACACAGCAAAACCTTCGCAGCGTGAATATTCGGCCCAACCGACGACGTAGAAGCATGACCGGGCAGTCCCCATGATTTTGTTCTCTTTAGGTTGCTGTAATGAATCCATTTTTCATCACCCGTAACGATGCGATGAAGAAAACCCTTCCTTTTTTGCCGCTGTAGCAGTTGTTCACAGGCGAAAAAACGACGCTCAACGTCTCTTGGCTTCAAATCATAAGGAACCCAAGTTCCTTGTTTTTGAATGATTCCTAACGCATGCAATCGCTGGGAAACTCCTAATGCTGAAGCAAGCTCTTTTTGCATTTGGCACGGATCCTCATCGAGCAATGCCTCCAATTCAGCGTCTTCGAAGGTTTTTGGTCTCCCTTCACGCGAACGGCCGTCAACATCGAAATCACCGTCTTTGAAGCGACGGAACCAATCACGGCACGTTGTTTCACTTAGAGCAGTATCTCCGTAAACTTTTTGGAGTTCTCGATGCTCTTTAGCCGCCGTTTTCTTCGAATGAAAGAAGAAAAACACTTCCCGCAAATGATGATTATTTGGCACAAAATCAGACATTTTCACACAACCAAAAGTATATGACGCAAAAACAAAATCACTAATGTGTCAAAGCGGTTTGTTTACCATATGTCTAAGCTTGGTTCATGACGTTTTGGTTATGTCACAATCGACCAGCACCTACTACTGGAGCCATCTCTTGAAAACGAAGTAGTTCCGCAAATTTAAAAAATACTATTTTGCAAAAAATTAATTCCACATTTTAAAATTTACTCTTTATATTCACTTAAATATTTTAGGCATTAGCCTTTCATCAGCCATTTCAATAATCATATAAGTAGCAGGGCCTTCTGCTTTTCCAAACAAATCTTGTTCAGTTATTTTTTTGTCTTTACGAACTATGCTAGTTCGCCCGTGATTCATAGGAGGTTAGACGCTCGGCAATCTTTAATCTCTCAGCATCGCGGTTCTCTGCAAGCAGCTTTGCTTCGGGACTAATTTTTATTCCTAATGCATCCATTATTTTTAATAGCAGTGAATGTCTTTTATTGCCTTCCGCTTCTCTAAATGTTGCTCCGCATGTTTCAAGAATCGCAGCAGATGCAATAAGTTTTATAGTAAGGAAAATATGTTTTTGGAGCAAATTGCCATACCGTAGCGTTAAAACTTTCTTTAATATTTTGGTTGTCTGGAAGAGACAATCAAAGAGACATCTTTCTATAAATCTTTAAAAGAAATGTCTTTATCAGTTAGACGAATAGCTTCTTGATGATTTGAGAGTAGACAATGCTAGTGTTATTATCCTCGGCACGTCACTACACTAACAATTAGATCTCGGTGGGAAATATGAATTTTAGGTTTACATTTGTAAATAAACTATGATAATATGTTGATTATATTTTATTTATTATAATATCAATAGAAGTTGGATGACATCTACAGGCTAATTCGTAATATAAAAGGTGTTTCAAATTGCGCGGTTTTTTTAAGAATAAATAAAATATAGATAGCGCACTGAATTGTCCTGGGTATGTGGGAATTTAAAAAGTGTGATGTATGACATTTATAAAAATGCCTTCACACACGGTACAACAACGCGTTCAAATTGTCGAATTATTTTATGAAAGTCAGCGTTCTGTGAAATAAGTTTTTAGAAAATTACGTGAATTTTATGGTTTACATAATCGTCCATCTGAAAGCACTATTGGTCGAATTATTAAAAAAATTCAAGAGACCGGTTCCGTGAAAGATTAAAAAAGTGAAAAATACAGTCGTAGTGGTTGTTCACAAGAAAATATTGGTTTGGTTCGTGAAAGTATTGCTGAAGATACTGAAATGTCCACTAGACGACGTTCACAACAACTTGGACTTATATGGACGTATTTTACACAAGGATTTAGCTCTGAAGGCATATAAGGTTCAATTAACATAGGAACTGCAGCCATTAGGTCATTTAAAACATCATTCATTTATCAATTTCATCAACGAACAACTAGCTGATTTTTCTCAAAAAATAATGTTTTCCAATGAGGCACATTTTGAACTTGGTGACTATGATAATAAACAAAGTTGCCGTATCTGGGGCGAGAACCATCCACGAATTATTCATGAGAAACCTATGCATCCTAAACGAGTTACTGTTTGGTGTGCATTATAGTCAGGTGGTGTAATGGGACCATACTTCCTTGAAAATGCTGCTCGTGAAGCTGTAACTATCAATGGTGATCAATATCGTCAGATGATAACCGAATTTTTGTGGCCTGAATTAATGAATATTGATCTAGACGATATGTGACTTCAACAGGATGGCGCTACACGTCACTTTGCACGCGAATCAATTGATTTATTGAGAGAAAAATTTTCTGGACGTGTAATCTCAAAAAACGGTGATGTTAATTGACCACCAAGATCATGTGATTTGACACGGTTAGACTATTTTTTTTGGGGTTATGTGAAAAGTCAGGTTTATAAAAACAATCCACAATCAATTCCTGCTTTGAAAGATGAAATTATTCGTGTCATTGGTGAGATAGAGCCTCAATTATGTCCAAATGTCATTGAAAATTTTAACAAAAGAGTGGACGTCTGTGGAGCTGCAAGAGGAGGTCATTTGACAGATATTATTTTTCGCATATAAATGTCATAACTGATACTTCAATTACCAATAAAAAGTTTATGAAAGTGAATGCAAATTATGTGTTTTATTTATTCTTTAAAAAAAACGCGAAATTCGAAATACCCTTTACATTTGGCTTCTTTAGTAATTTGTGGGTCCGTTTTCCAGACATTTTTTCTTCCATACTAGAGTACTTGTTTTTAGAAGTTTCGATTGACACATTCTTTTTTTGTAATTCTTTTTTGTATTTCCAATAAAACACATAATGTCCGTATTTGTTGCAACAAGCCTAATAAAAATATAAATTTAAATTTTACAATTTCGTGAGCATAAAATTGGTTATTTTTGGCCGACAAAACAGAATACCATAAATTATTCATCGAGAAAAATCAGGGCCTAACAACAATGATAGAAAGTTAATATCAATTTAATTCCGTTTTTTTTTTTTTTGGTAAAAACAACTGCGAAACTTTTCGGTGCCGATAATAGTGCCTAAAATTCTTTACGAACTAGCTTTATTATAATTTTAAATAGAAACTTAATTTTGAACTTTTTGAATTTACAATGAACGCCGTCTGAACTACTATGATGCGGTGATGACCTTTTTTGCTGTCAGTATATACACAGTTAATAGTTCAAAAGGAATTTGTCGATAATTATAATTGCAATTACTACCGTATAATAAGCAGAGATTTAAAACTAAATGTTATTAAAGTTCACTTGTTATTTACAAGACTAATGATGAGTTAATTTATGATTGGAATTATTACTTTAGTACTTTCTATAAATAATAATTAGTTGCATTTTGCCTCTATATTTCTGAGTATTAACCATTTTTTTACATTGCATCTTATCTTTTTTGCTTTCAGAAATGCCGACAGACTCGTGAAATCACAAAAGTACGAAATAAAGAAGAAGCGATTACATATCAAAGACGTGACCGCATCAGACAATGGAATTTACAAATGTACTGCTCAGAACAAAGCGGGTACGAGACACAGCACGAAAAATTTTGCCCTAACAGTTGCAGGTATACGTGCGCACATAAACACATCTATTATCCCTAAAATAACATTTAACGTATCCAGGTAATCAAACTGCCTTAATAGAAAAAATACCAGACAATCAGTTGGTGAGGAAAGGTGGAACGGCATTTTTCGATTGCGTATATCGCAACGCAGATTTCATCGAATGGTATTTCAAAGATAATGGGCCTTTGGAGACGTCTAATAAGTAAATAACATGTACAAATTAAGGAGCATTTTTCTCTTAATTGTCGTTTAAATGTTTACAGGATAACTGTACATTCTAATGGAACTCTTCAAGTCAACAACATCCAACCGTCCGATCAGGGACTATATAACTGTGTAGGAATAAGAAGTGAATCAAAAGAAGTTCCACAAAGCTACACTGCCGAGTTACACTTAGCCAGTATGTTTTATTTTGAACTTATTAATAAGTCTTTTACATGCTATACTGCATTGCATTAATTAAAAACATGCGTTCATCGGAATCTATACCGCATGATTTTATTATTTGTTATGTACGAGTATAACTGTACAAAGATGTTTCAGGTTCGTGTATGTGAAGTACCATCTGGCGATAAAAAGCGAATCGTAATGTATAGGACTGCCGGGAAAGTCATGTCAATTTTTCAAATCGTTTTATAGGGTGATATGTCGCATGAAGTATATAGAGTATACGATATATTGTTGAAGAATATGTCGATATATACATACATATACCGAAATATTTTTGTAGAAAAAATGGTTTATAGTGTAATAACAATATTAAACACAAAATCACACTGTGTTTTTGTGTTTAATAAGGTTTGTAGTGTGTTTAATATGCATATTATAGTTTTAAAAAAGGAATATAAGTGCATATGGAAATACTGCTTTTAATTCATTTTATGTATATTACGAGACTAGTTCCAGAAATACCCGACCTAACAAAGAAAACAAAAAAATTAGAGAAAAAGTATCTTTACTTCTCTACATAGTCTTCTTTTAATTCGGTACACTTTTCCCAGTGATGTTCAATAGCTTCGATACCCTGTTTATTGTGAGAACCGTTGAGCTCCTCAAAAAAGTCATTAAGCACGGACTTCACCTTCTTCATTGTGGGCAATTCTTATACAATCGAGACATATTTTCAAGTTTGGTAGTGGAAAATAATCCGAGGGTTAAATCTGGCAAATAGAGTGCATGAGGAAGCAATTCGATCTTGATTTTAGATACTGTAATGACAGATGTGTAAACTGGTGCATTGTCTTAATGAAGTAAAATCTTTTTTTCGCCAAATGCGGCATGAATATTAATAATTGGTTTGTATATTTCAAACAAAATTAATAAGAAAACCGTACTTGCCGCTAAAAACATGTTTTTTTCTTTCTGAAAATAATGAATACTTCCCACGCGTATATCAAAACACTGACGCTGACATTGCCTACAGATGGAACTGTCTTCGCCTTCTTTGGAGGCAATTCTCCCCTTTCAGTCGACTGTTTTGAATGTACTTCCCACGCGTATATCAAAAATATGAAGTGACTGTCTTCGCCTTCTTTGGAGGCAATTCTCCCCTTTCAGTCGACTGTTTTGACTGTCCTTTCGTCTCAAATATGAAGTGATGGCTATGAATCAACGCAAAAATTCGACTTTATTGTTATGCAACTTCGTCAAATAGTCAATTCAAACATCCTCATAGCGCTGTTTTTGTTCCATTACGAGTAATCGCGGCACCCATTTTATAGCTTTCTCGTATCTAAATTTTTAGATAACACGGGATGTACAGCACTCTTTGAAATGCCTACCATGTCTGCTAACTCGCGCACTGTCAGTCGACGGATGTCTAATATCATTTTGTGGATTTTTTTCACCATTTCTGGCATAGTCACCTCATTTTTTTGACTGCTGCGATGCAGCTCGTACAGCCTCGTTTAAACTCCACCCCAATATTTACTATTGTAAACGAAGAAGCAGACTCCCCTAGAGTAGAATATAGCACCGCTTTGATATTGGTTGGACTGAGGCCTTTCAAATGAAAGTATTGTATCACATAATGATTTGAAATTTCACATTTAAGCTTTATAAGGTTAATACTTTCTATCATAATCATTCCTTTTAAACAACCACCATCTATACGTCAGGTCGAGTACTTCTGGGACTACCTTCGTACAAGCGAGTCTTGATGCAAAATATGTACAAAGTTTCCACTGTCGTTCCCTTTCCGTTTTGTACTATGCGCTACTTGTTTCTGATAATCCCATGTCATTATCATCAAAGATGTCTGAATCAGTCTCGTAGATAAAGTACATTTAGGTCAGTCTCGTTATTATATTCAGTTCTTAATATTATCCAGAATAAAAACAAATGTTATCTTCGAACTGTAATTGCTCAAACCGCATCTGAATAAATGACATTTTCTAAGAAGCTAATAATTTTTCTATTTTTGGATAGCTGTTTCTAATATGCTATTCTATATGAATGACATGGAACAAATATGTTATGTGAAGCACTTTAAGAAAAAATTGTTTTAGTATTTTTCCAGCCTTACCATGTTTAAATCAGTTTCACCAACCCACTATTTTGGTTGGCGATAGATGAAATTTCCTAACTATAATCCGATTCAGCCGAATGATCACGTGGGGGCACGTGATCATTCGGAAATTGTCCGATTCAAATCAATACTCCCTAGTCAAATGATGTCAGATATGTAGTGATATTATATCCGGTATATCTAAGCACATGACATAAGTACAGAGTAATATGTTTGTTGAGGTTATGTCAAAATAGTTCACAATATATTGCAACGTACAAGTACATTATTATTGCAAGCCCCCAATTTGTAATAAAACCGAGGATCAGATTAATGCTAAGGTAAAGCCGTGTTTTAGTGTCTTATATAAATTTAAATTGTTGTGAATGCACAGGGATGTACTTGTTTCCTGCGAATCATATTACAATACAAATAAAATTCATCCTATAAAAATAGATGTACATAATGTACAAATGGAGATGGTAGAAGTCAACAGATGTTGTCGAAGTATTTGTGATAGAAAGCAAGGTGCCCATGTCCTTCTCAGTTAAAATACAAGAGATTTTGTTTGCAGAAGTAGAAGTAAAGAATTGAAATATAGAAAAGTAAAAACGAACGTTAGAAGAAGTAAAATATATCTCGTGTTTCACTCTACCCCATTGCACTTGCTAGTAACAATAACAAACAATTTGTCTATTATAAATCCATACATTGACGTCACAGGGGCATCCTTACGTGGTTTCGACTATACATTTTTTATAATTTGCACAACATATTCCGCATGTATTTTCACATTTTACGGAATAAAAGAAGACGCAACGAAGTCTTACCGCTGTCCAAAGTATGTACTAATACATTCACAACACAATTTTTCTAACATCTAGTTTCATCAACTGATAGTTATATTTTTTTATTTGCTAACTCTATCTTTGTGATTGTTCTCCAAAACTGACGAAAGTTTTTACTTTCTACTATATGTCGAATAATGTTGTATGCAGTTTTATAATATGATATCTATTATATTTTTTTAAACTTTTATAATATATTTCATATTTTGCATTCAATACCTGACGTTTGCTCTTAATGTGTTTCTTACAATCCATAATGTTATACGGCAGAATACTAGTGTTGCAAATATTGGGTCTGGGAAAAAGTTCGTGGCGTTTTTTCAGTAAAATTCAACTGGTCCCCGCATGGCGCGTGGACGAATTCATTTAAACCGAATATGCTCCATTATTATCGACAATGTTTCGCCATTTTTTTGGTAGATCCATGATCCCATCGGTGAAAAACTTCTGTGGTTTCTTAAAAACTGAATCAAGTAGTTTTTGAAACCAACTTAATTCCATTGAGAGAGTTCTGCAGAGATCGAAACAGATGATAGTCAGAGGGTGCTATATCCGGACTGTAAGGTGGGTTCAAAACTTCCCAACCAAACTCTCTCAATTTTTGATCATCTTCGGGCGTTGTCATGATGGAAGACAACACCTTTCCTATTAATCAATTCGGGCCGTTTTCTTTCAATCGCCTGGCGTAATCTCTCTAGTTGTGCACAGTAGAGTTGAGAATCAATCGTCTGACCAGTTGGAAGTAGCTCGTAGTGGACGATTCCCCTCCAGTCCCACCATACACACAGCATCACTTTTTTTGGCGTCAATGTTGGCTTAGCGAACGCTTGTGACGGCTCACCATCCTTTATCCACGATCTTTTACGCTTCCGATTATCGTACGTAATCCATTTTTCATCTCCGGTTATTAAACGTTTCAGAAACGGCTCGATTTCATTCGTTTCAGCAGCGCATCGCAGATGTTAATTCGGTTCATCATGTTTTTCACGCTCAACTCATGAGGAACCCATACGTCAAGCTTTTTTTTGTAACCAGCTTTGTGTAAATGGTTCAAAACAGTTCTGTGGTCAATGCCTAGCTCCATGCCAATATCGACACTGCTGATATGCTTATCTTGTTGGACTTTTTCAAGAATTTCATCAGATTTTTCAGTGATTATATCATCTTTCACATTGAAATTTCCAGAACGAAAGCGAGCGAACCATTTCCACGCAACAGATTTCGATAAAGTACCTTCACCGTACACAGCACAAATTTTATCACAAGCCTGCGCAGCGTTCTTCCCCTTATCATAATAATATTGCAGAATATAGCGAAATTTCTCATTATTCTTCTCCATTTTCAAGTGCGAATAACTTTCCAACCACTGCACCGGTTACAATGTTTCTACGCTCAAACTAACGTTCGGAAGGTCATCTAAAAACGAGCCGTCGGTGGTGTGGCTGTGACTTGTTGTTCTTTAGTTATCGGCAACCAATGCCATCTATCGGGAAAAACGCCACGAACTTTTTCCCAGACCCAATATTTGAATTTCCCTATATTCTAAGAAAACGATTTAGCAATTTATTTACACCTATCGCAGTTAACAATCCACCATTACCAGGCATCTTCGCGTTACTTACATGATGCAAGCCGTCGGTAATACCTGCACGTGTTCACCCTCCATCTGTTCTTGTCGCTTGTCACCCGGAGGATTGTTCATTTTATTCATTAGACTACAATTAACAGAGATCTTTATTAGTATGTAAATCTTCTCTGTTGTAATTTAAATATTCTGATGCATACACATAATATATAATCATTCCTATATTATATAAGTATATAATATATTTTCACTACATAAGAAATTATATTAAAAAAATCGTTATCTGTAACAATATTTTTAATCCAATACATTTAATTTTAAAAGAAAAATTCCCGGTATATGAACTCTTGACAAGTCAGAATTTCAACTATTTGAGTATAATAGTGTTTTTCATTAACACGCACTACAGGAGAATAATTGTTAGAGCTAGCGTACGGGCAACAGCAGCGAACTCGTAAAAGTGCATACAGAATGAGAAGTGAATGGAATGTAATTATCTGTTTGAGAGAGGCTTGAAGTGCGCGCTGTGCGCATTTGTTTCTACTTTACTTTGATTTTTTTTGAATTTATACCAGATTTAACATGCATGTTTTTTTTTCTTTTGAACTAAAATACAAATTCTCATTTCTTTATAACTCAAAAGTATGTACTTCTTTGTCAAAACATACTAATGAAATATTATTACGAATTTTTAATGACAGGAATACTTAAAAGTAATTAAATTCTAGTCGAAATATTAATGAATATTAAATAATCTCGATAGGTTGCTTCAAAACAACTTCAAAGCGGTTCTTAAATCGTGATTTACGTAAAATATGTTTGGTTTAGTGTGATTGGCGCCGACAATTTCTCGAATTTCGTATTCTATCCAATTCAGTCAAATGAAACATGATAGTTTGGTTATTTAAAAAAAATTCGAAGCAATCAGCATGAGTATTCCTTTAGTAGAGCAAGCTACTATGTTTCGAATAGATCCAAAATACCACCTTTTAGTTTAAAATCATTAGAGGCATTCAAACTATTTCATTGCTTTTGATACGTAAAACGTGTACGACTTTAAGTTTGCGTGTGGGTTTATTGACGTACAAAAACAGTTGAAGATTTGCTTTATGTATTCAAGTTAATTCCGAAGAGGCTTTCGCTAAAATGATTAGAAGAATTTATTTAACAAAGTTTTGATTGTTTAAACTTTAGTCGCCAATTTTTTATTAATTCTTCAATAGGAATTAGTAGGAATAAAAAGTTATCGACCTTTTGTTATCTATGTGAATGCAACGAATTTCTCAATAAACATTCCAAAATGCAATTTTACGATAAAATAAAATATGTCTTTTACATTTTCAAAACATCGAATCTTTTTCGAAAATAGGGTGGATATATAAGATCTCCAACTCTATAAAACAAAACAAAGAAAAGACGAAATAATGAAACCAGTTTCAAAATGAAGTAAATTTATTGTACGTATACCAATGTACATGATTATTTTTGCACATATCACCATCCATTTTTTCATTCTGTTCATAAAAAAACTTTCTCATTCACTGTTGATCCAATTGTGAACAGTAGCCTGAACTTCAGTGTCTGATGCAAATCGTTTATCTTTCAATAGCTCCTTTAATTTTGGAAACAACAGAAATCTGAGGTTACCAAATCAGGACTGTGCGGTGTGAAACAATGCGGCCTTACTCTATGGATATAATCTTAAAGTTCTGCAGTATCTTATTGAATCAATTGCTGATCGCTGCAGTAAATATTCGGCATGAACGATGTATTTCAGAAAATGGTAGTATGACTTTGTGCGCTGACAGAGAACCAGGCGATAATATAATATATATAACGATGTACCCAAGATTCATCCCCGATGGTGATATTCATGCATTCAGCGTCCTTCACGTCGATACTGGTTCGAAATTCTTGACAAATATTTATTCTTCGATGACATCCGTTAATTGTTGCAGAACTCATCTCGCAAATTTTTCTGTAATTCACTGTCTGAATAATGTACAGCGCATTCACGTGCTTTTGATTCTTCTTATGCGATACTAATACTGGTCGACCTGATCACTTTTTGTCAAACACTTACATCTTGCCTCTATGACAAAGTCGAAACCTTTAGCGCACATTCTTCACATCCATACAATCGTCGCCATAAACATATTTCAAACACGAATTCATAAATAACACTGTTACTCAACGACAGTGCACAGGAAAATGATACTTTGCATGCCAAGACGAGATATTTGAAATTACCGTTTGCAGATTAGAACTTGTTTCTATCCCCAGTACTTACAAAAATGCGTTGTCGGAGACCTCATATAACAATCCGTCCTCATATCTGAGAAGAGAAACAAAATACCGAGAAGCACAAACACTGATGAGGAATGGAATAATATAAAATCCAGGATTATAGAATCATCGGAGAAAATACTAGGAAGTAAAGGTGTTAGAAAAATTAATTATTTAATAATATTATATTAGTAATAAAAAGAAGAAGAGAAGCTAGATTGGAATGGCTGAAGACGGGAAGAGAAATGGATTATGGCATATATAAGAAAATGTGGGAAAAAGGTACAAAACTGATAAAATAAGAAAGATGATTGAAAATATTATGGACGAACTAAAGAATGGCAATAATAAGAGTAAGAAAGCATCATATGAGAACAGCACAGCAATAGTTTCCATAGAGAATGATAAATAGGAAAAAACTTTAAAATACTGTTGGAGATTTTTTGCGAGGTTGATAAACGTGGCCACCATGTTTGTGAATCCAAACGACAATCTCAACAGTGAACGTATGGTAGTTCTTCCCTAAAGAAAACCAATGTATTTCTACTACCGGGTAAAGTAACTAAATATAACAGACTTTAATAGAGAAATTGAAGAAAGCTATTTACTTTTAGTGGTCTATAAAAAGTTCTTTTTCACGTCAGTAAATAAATTAGAACAATTAAGGATTCATGTTATACCTCACTCATCCTATTCGCCATATCTAGCCAAAAGTGACTCTCACTTATTCTCTAAGCTCAAATTTTTCCTTGCTAAATAGAAGTTTCGGTCGGATTAAGAACTTATTACAATACTGGAGAAGCATTTTATGGGTATTATTATAAGAAAGAAAGAATGTGACACTTAAGCGACGTTGGTTGAAGCTAAATATGTTGAAAAACAAGAAAAAGACATTTTGCTTCCTGTCAAATTCATCTAAACTTCATTGCGACATTTTCAGTTCTATTGTGGAAACCATGTCAATCTGGAGTGTCTTGACTTCTTTGTATATATATGTACTTGTTAAAGTTGACGCTGATTGATTCTTTTAGCTCATTTGTAATCTTGACCTGTTTTACTAGCTTTTGCACTTTGACCTTAGATTTCGCGATGGTCAGGTTAGCTCCACTTCCTTTATTGTGTGACTGCACATTGCAAATTGGTACCCTTCGTAATTTAAGTTTCATTGGATAATCCTTCACGTTGCAAATTTTTAAATATCGTCATTGCGCGTGTAAAGTTCATATTTTTCTTTGTCATTTTCAAGCCTTTTCTGTTTTTTTTTCGTAGACTGTGCATGTTTCCGAGAGATTCATGAAACTAGTGTGTTAGAGTACGACCCGTAATGATTGTGAGGATTATTCGTCCAATTTCACATTTTGAAATAATTATTTCATTATTTTTTGCTATGAATCAGCTAATGAATTTTCAACGTTTTCACGAGTACCTCAGAAGTGTAAGAGATGCCTTATGTTTTACATATTTAAGAGTAAGATTGAAATAGATTTTCATCCTTCGATAACTTTTTGTGTTAAATAGCTTTCTCGTATTGCGGCGCTTTTTCCTTTCAAGCGTTTTAAATCGACTAAGGTGGGGGTTATGGTGCTTGATTCCGTAGTACTCGAGAAAAAAAAGGTCGTTAAATGTCTTAGCCCTTCACGGTGTAAAAGCAGATACTCAACAGAAAAAATTCTTTTGAAAAATATTTTAAAAAACCCTTTAAAAACGAGTTTCACGATTCCTTCGGAAACATGTGCAACCTACGAAAACAAAAAGAAGGGAAAAAAGACTTTAAACCGACAGCTAAAAATATAACTTTTACACGCACAAAGATGATATTTAAAAATTTGTAATGTGAGGGAAATAAAATATAACAGAAACTTTTTCGTATACGGGAGTCTTGAATTATCTAATGAAACTTAAATTACGACGTAATCGTAACAATATTTATTTGTGTAGATGAACCTAGTTCATCCTTACCCTTCTGTTTTTCCAATGGAGTTCTTCCCTTGTAACTTTAGAATTTCTCACATATTCCTTTCCACTCTTTTTTTTTCTATGTGGAGTATTTATTCTATAACTTTCCATACTGTTCCTATGAGTAGCAAGAAAAATAACAATCCTTCCCATCAAACCTCTAATTAACCGGGTAAGGGTAAATACAAGTAGGTTACGTCCGGTGTCCCTAAAGGAGTCCCTAATTTTGTTATATACATACATGTGTGTGTCGGTAAGCATTGTTGAGTTGAACCCTATATTAATAACATTACATAAACTAAATTTGTACAATAATTCCAATTCCAATTTTTGAGTACGACTATGTATTCTCCATCATGGTATCTTTAAGTATGGGATATTTTTATTTAGTTTAAGAAAATATCTTTCTTATTAGACTAATTATTAAAAACAAGAACTCCCTAAGTATTTTTAGTTATTTTGGAACGTAGCAATAAACGTTGAATAAAAGGAAAAACAAAGTGTGAAGTGTAATAATCATCTTAACAGGGATTTTCCATATTTATCACCTCAATCGTTTTCAAAATTCCAAGTAGAATGAAAAGTGTGATTATATCAATTTCTGTTCTCTCTCAAGCTCCGCCAATTGTTCATAAGCTCGTAAGCGACACATTATACGACGGATCCATTAATCTCTATCAGCGAAAGTAATATAAAATTCATTACAAATCATCCGTTTTCCCTTATACACGTACGTTTACCCCTGCGCGCATTGGTTTAACAAATTGTACAGACGATACGAGATAACGTTAATAATTTTTTCAATACTATTATTTATTTAGTATTAGATTAATATTAAGCGTTTGATTGTCAATATATTAAAGTAATTCTAATTATTTGTTTATAGACTTACATAAATTTACAACTGCTTCCTTCGAACCAAATTTACCTAGTGATAGCACCAGAATAGTTGCAGAAGGATCCGAATTTCAATTAACTTGTTTGGAACCTAAAAGTTTTCCTCCAGCCAGAAAATGGTGGTTGAATCCGTCCAGCCACACAGTGAGTGTAAATAAAATGTTTCAAAATAAATTGCATTTTTCAGTTATGTGTTCCCTTTAATTTATTCAAATAATTCCATTATTGGTGCAGATATCCGACTCCGGCCAAGTCAAAGTTGACGATGATGGCAGACTTATAATAGAAAAAGTTCAGAGAGACAATGCTGGAAACTATTCATGTGTAGCAGAAAATATAGCAGGCAGGACCGAATGGATAGTGAATTTGGTGGTGACAAGTAAGAACATAAAAAATTCAAGGGGAAAGAATATTTTAAGAAATTTTTTTTTATAGCAAAACCGAAAATAACGCAACAACCATTAAGTGTAACTGTTGATGAGAATGAAAATGCGATATTATTTTGTAATTTCGACACTGAATCTAAATTATATACATACGCTAGGTGGAAAAAGGATGGAAAATTAATTAACGATTTTGAAGATGGTGAGTTTTTCCTCTAACTGCTCTGTGTAAAATAAATCAAATATTAAATTAGAAAAGGGCGTATGCATTTGAAAAGTAGTATGTGAAGCTGCATTAAGAGATATTTGTTGTTCTACCCGAAATTTTTGGGAGTTGAATGCGGCACCATTCGTTTGCAGTAGACTAGTACATATCATTAGATGTTATTTGTAGTAGACAAGAGTATGCCATTAGATGTTAAAGCTGTAGTAGCTGTTCTTCACCGTCGGATTTTTATAATTACTTTGCTTATTTAGATTTATTGAATTATATCAATAAGCTTTAGTCAAATCAGTACTTATAATGTAGTCATATAAATGAATCAGTACAATGGCAAAAACATCGCAATGCTTTCGTCAATTATTTCGTTATCGGGTTAATCTATAGGCAAAACTATTTGTTAAATTAGTTACGTAGCATAAGCATAAACGATATTAAATAATTTTTATATTTCCTGCAACTATATTTAAGAAGTAAGCGCCGTAACATAAAAATCCTAATTTCATTTTTAATATAATAATAACCATGCTTTCACGTCCCCCAACAGCTTAACGACATTTACAAATGACAAGTCATGCCCTACAACATGACTTAAGATTTTTATCTGCCAGAATTTAGTTAAACGGGAAATGAAACCACGAAAAATCTTAACGGACAAAACATACTACATTACAGAGCAACCTTTATACGAGGGTAGCCGTTTATATTTCGGGGATAGCAAACCAAAAAAAATTTTTTATTATCGAAAATAGTTTTATTACTTTCCAAAATATTCTCCTTGAAAATCAATGCACTTTTGCATTCGTTTAAATCAATCCGAAAAGTATTGCTGCCACTGTGAAGGCGGTATCTCCAAAATATGAGTTTTGAATACCTGAACTGCCTGTTGGCCACGAAGTTTATTCTTCACGTGTGGAAACAAAAAGAAATCACAGGGTACTAGATCAGGGCTGTAAGACGGATGGCTCATCAATTCAATGTTTTGCCTTAATTATATATTTATATATAATGTGCAAATGAATGAGCAAAAGTTTTAAGCAAAAACTATATGCGTGTATGTCAAATCTTCCGTTCTATTCACTTGAATTATTACTCTAAGACTTCTTCTGACAGAATTACTCATGAAACTTAAGAATTAATAAAAAAATTATGTGGGTTTAAATGGCACCTCCTTATCCGTTTGCACTCTTGAATCCAGTCCTTGAAATTCACCATAATGCGTAACATATCCAACGGAATGTTAGCAATTTCTTCAATAATTTTCGCTTTTAGCTCCTGAATATTTCTTGGTGTGCCAATAAAACCTTGTTCTTTAGTAGCCTCCTAACAGGTAATTTCGATATCCCTACGCTTGGAAATAATACGACCCGAAAGCAATCTTCATAAAGCTTCAAATAATGTTCTTGCGGTATGTGCTTGTGGAAACATAATTCCCATCGAAGACGTTACGTACCATAGGGTGACATACTGTCAGCTTTGGGCTGTACGACTTTGTTGGCGATGTTCCCGTGGATTTTCCGAACTCTAACAATGGCTACTTTGTTTATTTATATAACCAGATAAATGGAAAACACGTTGTCGAACATCCACAAGTTGCAATATCGACTTCGTTCTATAGCACAATTTCACCAAATTAAGGTAAACTGGAAGATCTATTGCTTTTATGCAAAATACTATGTAAAGAAATCCTAAACAAACCCAACGTCTGACATCGTTTTCGAACTGAACGTTTTGGGCTGCGTTCTACAGCTGCTCTAACACGATCAATGTTATCAGGGCTTCAAACATTCTTTTTTAATCAAATATATGTTTGACATTTTTAGCTGAATACGTTTCTTCTAATTTATGTACCCACTCCTTAATGGCATGAGCAGAGAAAACTCTACCGTGACGAGAAATATTGAAATTGATTCGGAATTGCCACTGCGCAGCTACCAGTCATTATTTTTGTAGCATGAATTAATTGCAAAAGCACGATATTCATCCAACCCCTTACTAATTGACATGCTTAGACAAATAATATGACAGTAAAAACCATAGTTAACTGTTCATAGCTCGAAAAAATAAGATCGAAACCGTAGCTTAACTTGTATATTGTATATTTAATTTATTTAATTGAATTCACGTAGTTCTTGCCCTCTTTATGCAACACTCCACTAACAATGTTGTATCCATATAAATGTAATATTTATTCTAAAATGTTACAAAAGGTATTTTACAGATTACGTGTGCGCAACGATTTTCCAATATTCAAATAAATTGAATCGTTAATACCAGTATATTTATACATGTTTTTATATTAATATTGGGGGCGTGGCCTGTGCAGCGACACATGATTAGTATAAATACGAAGTTTCATTGTTATTAGACAATTAGTCTTTGAGCAATCGTCAACCAAGTAACATAATCAGGAGTGAAAAGTGAAATATGGAAAAAATCGAATATCGTGCCGTTATAAAGTGCCTTACCACAAGAAAAATCAGTCGCGACCATAATGAATGAGATGTCATTGGTTTACGGCGACTCTTGTCCAGGAAAAACCATGGTGTACAAGTGGCATAGTTTATTTAAACGAGGAAGGGAATCCCTTGATGACGACCCGAAGCCGGGCAGGAGCATTGAAGTGACCACGCCAGCACTTATCCAAAAAGTTGAACAAATTGTACTCGAAGATGCTCGACTAAAGAAGAAACAACTCGCAGATATTTCCGATACAACAATTTTTAAAATCCTACACAATCAATGTCTAAGGCCAGCGCAAATGGGTGCCGAGAATGCTCGCGCCGCCGCAAAAACAACAGCGCGTAGAGTGTTCGCGTGCATTTTTGGACCTCTGTAATGAAGACAAGGATGGTGTATTGAGTGGAATTGTTACTGGAGACGAAACTTGGGTTCATCATTAAAGTGTCACAATCAGCTGGGAAACTCATGGCAACAGTATTTTGGGACTCGGAAGGAATATTGTTGATTGATTATAAAGATAAAGGTGTTTCTATAACCGGAGAATATTACGCTTTAATATTAGAGCGACTAAAAGAAGCCATTAAAGAGAAAAGACGGGGAAAATTGACAAAAGGTGTTTTGCTTTTGCACGACAACGCGCCCGTCCACAAGAGCCGCGTTGCGTTAGCTGCCCTGCATAATAAATTGTGAATCACCCACCCTACAGCCCAGACCTGGCCCCGAGTGATTATTACCTGTTTCCGAAAATGAAAAAAGAGCTGCGGGGTAAAAAATTTACTGCCGATGATGAAGTAGTTTCGGCGTATTTTGCAGATAAAGAGAAAACATTTTTTATGAGGGTATAATTAAATTAATTGAAAGATGTGAAAAATGTATCCGTCTTGCAGGTGAATATATTGAAAAAGAAAAATAATTTGGTTTTTTTATTTCCACCCCTTGTCCCCCATTCCGCGAATATAAAAACGCTCCCTCGTAAATGAAAAAAATTAACATTTCCTTAATTTCGAAGTAACTGATTAAAAGTAGTTTGTTTACTTATTAAACCAATGTAGTTCTTTCAATCATATTATGGTTTAATTTAGTTTTTAATAAAGTTATATTTTCGACAATATCTGTAAAAAAAAAGGTTACATGTGTATAAAACATTTCTTTATCATTTCATGAAATGCTATTTATATATAAACTCTTTTTTGTATTTCATATTAACTGCGAACATAATTTCATACATTTTATATATTTTTACAAAAGGAAACCCCAACAATCAACGCATGAAAATATTCAAGAACAACGGCACATTACTGATAGAATCCACAAAAACGTCCGACAGGGGAGAGTACATTTGCGAAATCGTTACGACGGGTTTTGAGCCCGTCGTTTCCAATTCGGCTACGGTATCGGTTACGGAAATCTTGAAGTTCGTACCACCACCTGTGAACAAAAAATTAGAACTGGGAACAGTTGCTAAAGTACATTGTAAAGCCCAGGGAACTCCCCCTCCAATTATTCATTGGGAAAAACTCGACAGCGGGATAGAAGGTTTTGCTAATCATGTAACAGATATGAATGGAACATTACACTTTAATGGGGTTCTCGTCGAAGATAAAGGAAAATATTTGTGTACCGCAAGTAATAGTCAAGGCATTATCAATGCCACTGTTACTATTGATGTTGTAGGTAAGAACAAAATTAAATATATATTTTTTTTAATAAATTAACAATTTCTTTTAAAGTTATGTCGCGTAAAGTATTTTTTTCTTGATTAAAGCTAAATAAGTACTTAAACACGTCGAATAGATTCCATAGTCTATAGCGTTAATATACAGAATTTTTATCAAATAATTTTGCTTTATTTTTTTACAAAAATTTAATTTTATGTGTGGGTAATTCTTTTGCTTTGTCGAGTTCTTTTCTTTTCTAAAATTTCTGCTACACAGTCTGGCCTATGTTGCTCCTCTCATTTTTCCCCGAACTTCCTCTTTTTCTTGTTCTCTTATGCGGACATACGTGGTGTAGCAGAGAAGTAATTTTAAGGCTAATGTTTTTGCAAGAATTTAATTTTATTTTTATACACGTAACGTACTTCGTAACTATCCATTTGCAGATGCGTTGTTTCCAATTTTTATAGCAGTACTAGAACGCATCAATTGGAATCGTTCAGTTTCTCGGTTACACTCCTTTGGATGTTATCAACAAAATGTCATAATTTTAAATTGGTTTTAATTATAGGGAACAAAGAAAGTCACGCGAATTGAGATTAGGCGAATAGGACGCTGAAGAACCACAGAAATTCCGCTTTTCATCAGAAAGCATCCAAGTGTTCGCAATGTCCAGTCCAACGCCAAGCAACATTTTTCTAAGCCCTTCAAAGGCTTCTTTATAAGAAACCTGGTTAACTGTTTGTTCTGAAGGCACAAATTGTTTGTAAACTATCACCTGCCGTCAAAAAACAAATGATCATGGACTGCATTTTTGATTTGCTGATTCGAGCATTTTTCAGTCGAAGCGAATTGCCAGTGTGTCACTTTTGACTATGTCTTTTTGTTTCGGGATCGATTCGAAAGTCTGTGTTTCATAAGTAATCGCACGACTAGTGAAATCTACCTCACCTCGATTCTGTGAAGAATGGCAAAGCACGCATTCGTCCGATTGTCTTTTTGTTCATTCAAATATGATGAACGATTCAATTTTAACGCATTACTCACCATTCTCAATGTTAATCAACGGTCTAACCGCATAAAAGCTTTCATTTGTTTTACATTTTCCTCAATGTTTCACGTTGAACGACTTCGTTTTCCACTCCAACCCTCCAAAAATAATTCGTGCCACCGAAAAACTTGTGCTCCTAATAAGGAATGTTTCCCATAGGCTCGTTGCAACTTTCTATAGCTCAAACTTGCGAATTTGCTCTAAATTTCTCAGTTCAATTTTCTGTAACTCGCTACAAAAACACGTCACTTATCACGCTCTCTACGGTTGCCTAGTATCCGTACGGAATTGAAATTTTAACTGAGCATCTACGAAGGACTGGCCTACAATTTATGTGGAAGGGAAGGTCGCAGTGTTGCCAGATATCTCTCTGATCGCTAGTGTCATATCTTTCTGCCTTACCTTATGAATGCTATTTACTTAATACGGTAGCCTTTTGTTAGTATAAAATTTAAAAATTTTGTTTATCATGATATAGATAAAATTTACAAGAAGCTATAATAAAACGATACAGAGGTATATATCCGAAATTTTTATTATTCACAAATTCCGCCACAACAATAGTTATTTCCAGGTGAGCGTCATTGCGGTGAAGCTTGCACTTTCCAATCAGCTATTATATAGTAATTTGCAGTTATTGCAGTACTTTTTGAGATCCTACGCATATACACCATGCCTTTGTAACTAAAAAAAGATTATAAGTGCTCATCTTTTTTCATTGTCTGTGATTTTCTACTTCATTTTCGGGTCACAACATTATATCCAATTTCATTCGGAGTAATAATCGTCTTCCTCCTCTCTTTATTTTGAACACGGTTTCCAGAACTCACAAATCGCCACCCTATTTGGTTTTTGACCCGGTGTCAGTAAACGTGAAATTTAGTGATTCCTGATATGTTTAAATGTTAAAAGATAAAAAGATAGAAATATTTTTCTAACAGATTTTTCATGAATTTTAAAAAGTTTTGAATAGGTAAATGTGAATCTCCAGTGTTGATGGTTTCTTAGTTAGTACAGTAATTGGATAGAGAAACTGAACCATCTCGCAATTCGCAGCTTCTTCAAATATTTTAAACTCTTTGTCACGAACAGCACAAAAGAAGATATTGTCATAGATTATTCCCCAAAAGCTGTCAGAATTGTAGAAAAGATTTTCATCGCAGATTTCCTATTCGAACACAAAATTCGATCGCACATCATTGCCTTTTCATTTCAGCCAACATGATTTTTAGATGCGCACTAACAGTGTCATAACTTTCGAGCTTTGCCAAGTAAATAATTTGTGACAATTCTTATTTTGCAAAATGAAAGGAGCCTACTTGAATATTTTCAGCTTTTTATCGTCTTGTCGCTCATCGTACAGAACCATAATAAGAAATTCAATTCTAGTGTTTGCTGAAAAGCCTTAACATTCAAGCGTGAATTTGGTACGTAGACTTCCGCGGTCGTGGTCCATGCTATCTGCTTCTGGGTTTCCGGGATGGAACCGCGTCACTATTATATCTGCCGACGTTTCGTACCCATTTGTATGGGACATCTTCAGGGCTGAACTACTGCACTGAAACTGACAGTTTCAGTGCAGTAGTTCAGCCCTGAAGATGTCCCATACAAATGGGTACGAAACGTCGGAAGATATAATTCAAGCGTGAATTTAAAACCTTTTAAAATTATAAATCGCTGTTTAATATAATTTAAGCACTTATAGACAGTACATTTTTCAAATCACATTTCAGATGTAAACTGGTTCTAATATTTCAAATATTGCATTGTAAATAATATAATCAATATTTGGAAATAAATTAATATATGTTCTATTTATTGGATTGGCAACTAAGTACTTTCGGTTTTGTAGTATAAAATAAAACACTTTTTTTTTAAACAAAGAATAGTTTTAATCAATTATATATTTTCCATTTTGCTCAATGACCTTTTGCCATCTTTCTTTCAGCTGCATGATTCCGCACTCATAAAATTTCTGGTCCTTATCAGCAAAAAACTGAATCAGAACTGAACCAAAGAATTCTGCAAACTTCGAAATAAATGGTAATCAGATGGTGCTAGATCAGGGCTGTATGGGGGATGTGGCATCACTTCCTAGCCAAGCTCCAATAGTTTCCCACGAGTTGCCAAAGATGTGTGAGGCCTTGCATTATCTTGGTGGAAAACTACACCTTTCCGATTTGACAATTCTGGCCGTTTTTCTTTGATTGCTTCATCCAGTTTTATTAATTGTTGACAGTAAACATCAGAATTGATCGTTTGGTTCCTTGGAAGCAGCTCAAAAAACACAACACCTTTGTAATCCCACCAAACTGACAGCATGATCTTTTTTGGATGCAATTCAGCTTTCGATGTGGTTTGAGCTGGTTTATCGTGTTTGCTCCATGATCGTTTTCGAACTATGTTACTGTACAGGACCCATTTTTCATCACCAATGATGATCCTTTTTAAGAAAGGGTCGGTTTCATTTCGTCTAAGGTGCATATCGCAAAAGTTGATTCTTTGTGTTAAATGAATTTCTTTCAATTCGTGAGGTACCCAAATATCAAGCTTCTTAACTAGCCCAAGACATTTTAAATATTTTTCAATTGTTGTGTGCGATACATGTAGCCTCTCCGCAACCTCTCGAACAGTTATATGACGATCCTCTTCAATTGTGACTTTGATTTGGTCATCATCAACTTCAGTAGGCCGACCAGAACGTTGCTCATCTTTGAGGGAAAAATCTCCAGAACGGAATTTTTTATACCAATTCTGACACGTGCAATTAGCACCATAAACTTCACATATCTTTTTGTGAGCCGCAGCAGCTTTCTTTCCTTTACGGAAATAAAATAGTATAAATAAAGCAACGCTCTCTATCAGTAAAAACCGAAAGTACTTAGTTGCCAACCCAATATGTTATTTAATACGGAGAGAACTGTATGTCCATCTCTCAGATAGTAGTGAGAGCACTCACATCACTTTGACGTCATTTGAACAAAATGTCTGTTGAATGTGTAACCAGCGACATGTGCATATAAACGGTAATTGCAATGGGATGTTCTGTTTCAATGGGGTCAAAGTAATATTAATGCTTTTACTACTACCCAAAAGATGAACACATAGTTCCCTCTTATTATTTGTAGTATCGTTTCGATCATAATACGTGAGAGGCATATAGAATTGCCAACAAAGCCAAACTACCTGACAAGCTCTGAAAATTAAATTACAAAATTAAAATATTTATTGCCTAACAAAGTAATGACTATAACAAATGTTTCACTTAATTCCAGAGCTCGTCAGGTAGTTTGGCTTTGTTTATTTGAAAATTAAATTACAAAATTAAAATATTTATTGCCTAACAAAGTAATGACTATAACAAATGTTTCTCTTAATTCCAAAGTTTCTATAATATCTTTTTTTACAATGTAGTATTTCCAGGTAATGAAACTTTTTAATTTCTAGTTGCTCCAAAATTCAGTGTTCAACCGAAAAATCCAACTGAAGCCATCGAGGGATCTTCTGTCTCCATAGACTGTGTTGTCGAAGGTGATCCGAAGCCTACGATTCAATGGGATAAAAATTCAAAAATGAACGATTTCGATCGATCTAGGTAAAAATGTTATATCTCTAATATCGTGATGCATAAAATCTACAAAATTACGTAATTTTTCAGGTTTATCGTTTTAGAAAATGGTACCTTATTTATTAAGGAAGTACATAAAGAAGATGAAAATAATTATGGCTGTACTGCCGGAAGTAGCGCCGGACTGAACCGAAAAGAAGTTCGACTAGTTGTACATGGTAATATGAATATGATTATACTGTCTTTATTTGAAATTTAAAAAACAATTGAATTTTAATGGATGTGATATCAAACTTAAAATTTTAAAGTAAAATTTTGATTCTGTTTAATTTTCTTCATAAAGTCATGGTGCTCTACCTACTCCCTCTTGTGTGTAAAATTATTCGTTTTTGAAAATAGTACTCTAACCATTTCTTTCATTAGGCTAACTTTTGTTATTCTTGCATAGAATGTAATTGTTCTGGTTAAATAGAAAGAAAAATTAGATTTTTTCCAGGAGATTGTCAACTTTACTACTGGATTCGAAAGAACTTTGATATTATGACAAAGTATACAAGTACCTAATAAAATATGTAAACACCATGTAGCTGACGGTATTCTTTATCTTCTTCCCACCGACTTTGTAACATCATACATTTTGACAGTGGATAAAAAAAATTCATTACAATAATTCCCTGTAACTGATATCCGATAAACAAACTTTACAATCAACAATGCAACGGCTTTTTCAATTCTGTCTTTTAATTGTTTGAATATTCATTCACTGTTATCGGTATGGTTAGTCTTTACCAAATCAAGAACTACTCGTATTATTGAAAAAAAATTATTCCCATTTTATTTATTTTTTGATGAGAAAATCCAGATGATTTGTGGACTATTGGAAAGGGGGATGTCCACTTGGTGTGTAAATGCAAATAATCTACCACTGAATTCGATGAAACGGTCATATTGATATCACTGCGAACGATATTTGTATGTCCATCGATCTTTTGTGGACTTCTACATTTTCTACAGCGAAGAAACGCAAAATTGTGTAACAAAAACAATTTTGTACTCAAATGTATTAAATTGTGTGTGCTCATTTTTATTTTCTCGTGATACATGTATTAAGAGTGTTCAGTGTTTTGACACGTTGACTTTTCGAAAATGGTGATGACTTTTTTGCATGTCTATAACTAACACCTTAAAGATTAGTATATTAATAATATACAAGAATATAAAAAATAGTTGCCCTATTTAATGGATCAATTATTTTATAGATCGTGATCATCAAGCAGAAAACGGTAACGAAGGATCTGCTGTCACAAAAGCAGTATTAATTACCATGTCGGTAGCTGCTGCGTACATCATTTTAGTAGTTGGATTAATGGTTTGGTGCCGTTATAGAAGAAGATCTAGGAAGCTACCTATTAACGATGGTAAACCACTTGACATGTTTGTTTTAATTATAACACGTAGATAAGCCTCATTTGCAAATTATTAAACATTTCCCTATTCTTTCAGGAAGCAAAACTGAAAATGGCGATGTAGAGCACACTGAATTGAAAGAAGGTGCAAACGGTTGTGGACCCGGCCCTTCAAAAGTTGAATGCGAAGATGCAGAAATATTGCACAAGGAAGGCCAAAAAAGCGATGGAGCAGAAACTACGCATTCCCAAGGATCAAGCCAATCAAAGAAGTCCAAGAGTAATTACGATAAATTGACTTTATCCAGAACTCACTTAAAAGAAATGAAATTAATTGGTAAGTATTTATAGTTTTATTTCGGAAAATCTTACACATTTTAAATTAGTAATACTAATCAAAATGTGAAAATTGATCAAAAGTATAAATAATAGTACTTGACCGGACGAACTATATTCATAATGATACGTATTCATAACAGGCCCTAAAAATTTATAGGTTCGTAACAGCGCAAACTCATTTAGAATAAAACCCTTTGCTAGAGTAAGATATAATGTGGCAAATACTATGCGTTAATCGTTTATTTTTTTCACTCTGAATACTAGGAAAGTTTTGCAATATGACGCAACAATGAATCGTAGGAAGCTGCTTGTTGCTACATGTTCAGACATAGTAGCCGCTGCGCCATGCCGATGGGCTCAGTTATTCATTAGCAGTGAGAGTGTAAAATGCTTGCGATGGCATCGTGGTTACGAAATGAGATAAGGGCAGTTTTGCGTTATAATTTCGTGCGTGGTTTAAACATAGACCAGTGCTTCGAATAAATGACTCTTGTATTAGGTGATGTTTGTTCACATTGCACAACGATATTCAGGTGTTATAGAGAATGTCAAAGGGGAAATTTAACTGTGGAGGATGTTGAGAGGCCGGAAAGGCCACGAACGTCAGTTACGGAGGAAAACGTGACTACTGTGAGGAAAATGCTTGGCGAGGGCAGGCGAGTGACCTACCAACAGATAGAGGCCACTTCAGGCCTAAATACACCAGCAATTTGTTCGATTCTGCATGACCATTTGCACGTGAAGAAACTTTGTTCTCTCTGGGTGCCGCATCGACTGACTGAACAGCAGATGACACGACGTGTGACTAGGTGCCGGGAGATGCTAAAAAAGCCTTGGCTGTACTATTACGATGTGCCGACCAAAGCTCAAAACAAAGTTTGGGTTTTTGATGATGAGGACACACCCGTAGTTGTCAGACAATCCCGATCTATAAAGAAGAAAATGATAGCTGTATTTTTCAAATCGAGTGGAATTGTGGAACGCGTCGTTTTGGACACACAGAAGACAGCCACAGCTAAGTGGTATACTGAACAGTGCCTGCCTAAAGTCATTGGATCTATGAAGAAGCTGCGGCCAAAGTCAAGAATAGACACCTGGTTCCGCCATCACGATAATGCTCCAGCTCACCGCGCCAAAGCGCGCACCGAATATTTGACCCCGACAGGATTAAAACTTTTTGAGCACTCTCCCCTACAGTCCAGATCTTGCACCCTGCGATTTTGCACTGTTCCTGCATGTAAAAATGACGCTAAAAGGGAGGAAGTTTTCCAGTGATGAACACTTTCTGCGGGCTTGGGACAACGAGTGTGCTTTACTCCCTAGTGAAACTTGACAGAACTGGTTTAAAGATTGGTTTCAGAGGATGGTGAGGTGTATTGAGTGTAGAAGAAATTACTTTGAAAAAATTAAATAAAGAAAGCTTCATTGCAAAACTTTCCTATTATATGTTATTAGCGCCTTTTTAATAAAATCATTTTTGTATAATATATGCATAATTTGATATTATCTAATTCAAAAATATATATTTACAGGTAGGGGAGAATTTGGGGAGGTTATGATGGCAAAAGTACTTAAAAGTGCATTAAACACACCAACCAGTGACAAAAGAAATTCTACAGTATCTTCTACAGGACCTGTTGATGAAAAAGAATTACCTGTACTAATTAAGTCTTTATCACAAACGAAAGATGACAACAGTTTGTCCGAATTCAAAAGGGAAATAGATATGTTCTCGAAGCTCTCCCATGAAAATATTACTAAATTGTACGGCCTATGTCGAGAAACCGAACCCCACTATATGATTTTAGAATACACTGACTGGGTAAGTTTTTGAAATACAAAATTAATTCTCATACTAATACTTTCTTGTTATCTAGGGCGACCTGAAACAATTTTTAGTTGCTACGCAAAAGGAAGATCCACCGAAATTAACCCCAGTACAATGTTTAACTGTTGCTCAACAAATAGCTACTGGAATGGATTATCTTTCTTCAGCTCGCATGGTACACAAAGATTTGGCAGCACGGAATTGTATAATAACGTCCAAATTAGTCACTAAGGTTAGTCTGCCTAGACTAACTCGGGATCCTTACAGTCAAGAATATTGTAAGCACATGAATCAGGTAAAAATTTAGTACAACGTAAAAAATAAGAAACAGAATGCATTTATTTATCTAGATAATTCCTTTGCGATGGATGCCTCATGAAGCTGTGTATGAAGATGAATATTCAACTAAAAGTGATGTCTATGCTTTCGGCGTAGTTATTTGGGAAATCTTTTACCAGGGCGAATTACCATTTCCCAAAATGAACGACAACAGTTTTTTGACTAAATTGAAAGAAAAATCATTGGAATGGAAGATCCATAAAGACACGCCAGATGAACTTCAGAAGCTCCAGGTTGGTATTAATTTGCAACACATTTTTTTTTATTTAGAAAAATACATGTTTAATTACTAAATGTTTAAAATTTTGTTAAAATAATTCCTTAATGCACACACCTATACCGCTAGTAGACAAATCACGTCCAAATTATATAGAAATATTGGAAGCTATAAAACATTGTCAAAAGTTTTCCCTACCATCTGAATCTGAATGATATACAATTAACTTTCGTATGCATAGGTAACATTATTCCAAAAGCTCATGTCGTTAGTGAACCAACGTTCTTTTAGCAAGAAATGGATAGCTTTTTTCCCGAAATGGTGTCATAATAATTCGCTTTTCACAATACTTAAAGCACTATTTCCTTACTTGAATTCTTTCTTAAACATTTTTCACTCGCAAATGTAAAATTCGGAGCCGATACTTTTGGATTTTTTTATTTCTCATACAAAACGTTTTTTGGTTTCGTCAAAAGAAATTTTGTTAATAGCTAATCTAATGTTTAATCCCAGTCCTATTTTCTCGCTTACTACTTTCAATATGTTGAACTCTAAACTTACTTATTTCAGTTATTTCCGCTCTTTTTTCAATTTTTTCCCTTTTAAAAGGAAACATAATAAAATTTTTTTATATTAACATTTGTCTTACGACCCATTTTATAAATATTTTAAATTTATAACGAATATTACCAACACCCTTAATAACTTTTTATATAGTATAAAATATTTCTATTTTTAATAATTTTAGTTATGAATTAAAAGCAAAATTTACGTTTCTTTTTGTTGTATATTATTTAAGTTGTCAATTTTTACTTTATCCCGAAATATTTTGTTTAATTAACATTATTGTTATTTTTATTCCACTTTTATATTAAAATCTTCCTCCAGAATACCAATGTAATTAATTTGCATTGAATTTAACAATTTCTTCTATACTAGTGTTATGATAAAAGAATATATAAAGATTTACAGTGTATCGTTTAAGTTGTGAGTCACTGGTTTGTATATAGCACAATTAATCAAACTATGTTTGATTTTTATCTGTGTGGTGTAAATTTTATAAAGAGCTATGAATCTAAGTACTTATAAGCATTATATAGGTAATCGTTTCGATGTAAAATACGAATGCAATTATAACCTACAATTTATGTATGATGCTAACTTGAACCAATTTATCCGGATATAAAATTAAAAATAACAATGAAACCAGTTGTTATCAAAGTTTAAAAGGTCTTCATGTCTCTATGTGTCTCTCTTTGACCCAGTTATAAATTGTAAAACGTATATCTGTACTAAATTTATTTAATGTAATGTTAAATAAAACACCATTCAATAATTTAAGTATAATACGAGGTCGCCGAACTTATTTAAGAATTCAAATCAAAATAATACATTATGACTGTATTTTAACATCTATATAGATTCTATTTAACGAAAGTGATTTCCAATTACGTTTGTATTTGAAGACCTGGTGTATTTTTAGATCCCTAAATTCTAATTTTGTTTTATTTCACGCCAGTTTTTCTATTGATTGTTGCTCATATTATTTTTGAATTTCCTTTTCTTTCGATATTTTTTTAGAGTACGATTATATAACCACTTTATATTTTATCTTACAGGAAACTTGCTTAGATCCAAACCCCCAGAATAGGCCTACTTTTAGCACAGTAATGAAAGATATTCAAGAAATTTTGAAAAGTATGTAAATACTAGCTGTGTATGCGAGAAAACCAAATGTTAGATAAAACAATGTGTATATCGAATTAAACTTCCACTTGATCTTCTAATCGACTATTTGCCTTACTGCGATATAAGAATTTGTACTGTGTGTTTTTAATTTTAGGTTTCTCTAGGCTATTATGATGTCCTTAGTGTGTCAAAAATTCTTTCTTAGTAGCGTATTTATTTAAATTACAGTGCACATATATGTATGAACAATAAACATGTAAAAAAGTGTACATATCTTAAATTTTAAGACTATTTTTAAATTAGCATATCATACATTTTTTATATTTATTTATACAAAATATAGAATTTTGTATTATCGATTTATTGTGAGAAATATTTTATACAAAACTAATATACATTAGAATATGACTGATACAACTCAAATATGTATGTGGTTGTAGTAAACTTAATATTTTCTCTTTGCATGAGCATTTTTTTAATTTTGTACAAAATAAAAATAATTAAGTACTTCCATAAATAATTATTTTATATGCCATTTATATTTAATATAGCGTGTAGAATATACTACTCAGTAGTTACTTGTATATATATTATGTGTGAATTGTATGTTTATAATTTAAAAGACGAACCATGTATATTTAAAGTTTGTAGCCACTATACACTGCCATAAACCATCAATGTGACTTTTATACTGTAAAAGATGTCACTTTTCAGTGTATGATATTTAATATTTTTGTTTTTACACTACTCATATTAAAGATCTCTGTCTCTAATAATAATAATAATAATAATAAATGCAAGTATTCACATTAGAAAGAAACCTTGATATTATTTCTATGGTATATACAGCATATACTATTTGTATATGTAATATAATACGAGGTTTGTATATCTTTCCGAAATATTAAATAAGTGTAATGTGCAAGGACTTCGAATTTTTAGGAGATATTATATAATGATAAATTCGTTAATTACATACAGTTAATGCCATTATATAGTATCCATAGATGAAGCTAATGTATCTAAAGGAGTAATTTATAGTTATCCTTCGTACTGAATATATCCATAAATTCTGTCCAATAAGACTTAGAAATGTAGCTTTTTATAATAATTTTATAATATAATGTCAATTTTTTATGTATTTATGCATCATCTTTGTGATATGTAATCTAAATTAAAAAACAATAAATATCAAAAAACATACTGATTATTTTTATTTCATGTCCTTTCATTTAATAAAAATAATTTCTATTTAACAATAATTTTGCCAATATGTTGTACAGCAACTACTAGATTACAAGGATTAGTATATCAGTACTAAAAACATTCATTGTTATTTAAATATTCTTGTGTTAACTAATTAATATAATTAAAACTACTAATTTAACTCCTTAAAATGAGCTAATTGTACTTTATAAATAAATTTTAATCTTACTTATATGTATAGACACTAAAACTAACCCACATCAAAATTTTAGGCAGATGATTGTCTATAATTTTTAGTACTAAGTAATTTCTTCCCACACATTGCACAAATACCTTTTTTGTATGCACATGCCTGACAATAATGAGATCCTACTTGATGAACTTTTTGCCTGCATATTCTGCAAATGATAAAAAAACAATTTATTAACATCAAAAACCAATTAACATTAATATTAAAATAAATAGAAAATATAATAAAAATAAAATGAAATTTACCTGCACGTCTCGAATTTTGTTGTGTATGGGTTAAATCTATTTTTCGTCGTTGTTAGAGCTTTATTTTCATTCACTTTTCTACCGCCCGATTCTGTGGTATTTCTTGCACCACTTTTCCAAGGATCAGGTGTTATTACCTTACCTAATTTTTTCTCACATTTTTCACACACCATTGTTAGTAATTACATTACTTTTCAGCAATATCAAAAAAGTTTGGTAGCTTATTAATAGGCCTTTACTAGATAAAAATTGGAAAATATTAACTTCTAAAGTGATATACCAAATTATTTACAATTGACAAAATATTTTTTACTGTCAAGTCTTATGTCAAACTTTCAGTTCTGTTAAGTTAGTGAAATTTGTCAAATTGTGTTTCGACCGTTTCTAGTTATTTTAATTTTTTGGGTTTTGGCATTGCGTAGGCGATGCTGTTAAGCAGACATATTTAGCTTTATTAAGTTTATTGCACGTCAGCCGTCAAAAATTTTCAAACATGTTAATTATTATCAGAGGCGCGCCACTGTTTTGTGAAATTTAGTGATGACTATTTTAACAGAGATGAAGTATTTTCTCGACATTGAAAATGATTGTGTGGAGGTTATGGGCGAAATGTCCCTATGAATAATATTTACGAGCATTGAAAATGACAAATATGTTTGTCTAGGCAATAATAAAAGGTGGCATTCTGGATTTCTTCAATTTCTTGTAATAATTAGTGTATTACATAAATAACTACGAAATATAAAAATATAGTAGCAAACGTCGTTTGAAGTAGCTTCTAATTTGATTTTTAAAAGAAGAATTAATAAATGTAATATAACCGCAACGCAAACTGTAAAACTTAGAAACGAAAGAGGTCCAAAAGAAAAAAAATTTATATTCTCTGTCAAACATTGTTGTATACTATTAATAAACATTTAAAATATTTTAATTTGATATTGCGACGAAGACAATTAGCAATTCACCCGTAGTCCATTTTCTCTAAATAATTTCAATATCAGTAGATGCTAATATTTGTATGGGACGCCTTTGCAGAGAAAAAGATAAAAAGTTCTAACTATATTAAATTACCAAAACGGTAGAACTCAATAATAAATATTGGGTGTGTTTAACCCCATCTACAATCCCCAGGAGAACTAAAGTATAGGAAACCTGTCTAAACTATTTCGAATTTTCAGTATAAAAATTTACTTAGTTTTTATCTCTTATTATATATATATAAAATATTTAAATCTAGCTAGAACAAATATTGCATTTATTTCTATAACTACATGAAGAACAAAAACTAATATTATATAGAATATATACATTAAATCAGAAATGTCTTCCGATCACGTGATCACTTTTGTATGAAATAAGATGTTAACAGGAAGTGAGGATGTCAAATTAAAGACTATATTTATATTGCTGTCAGATGTGATAATGTACAATATACCCAACCTGTAAACCTGAAAATATATGTAAAAGCTGCCTACGTAGATTACCTAAGTATACAAGGATGATGAAATAAGCTGTTAGAACAATATCAAATAACAGCGGTAAAATACAAGGAATACAACAATATCGGAATCGTAGAAAAGACAAACTTCATAAGTCAAAACACTATTTTATCTGTATTACACGTGACACATGTGTGCATAATGTACATGCTCTACATACGTCCGCTTCTATTTTTTCACGATTTCTTAACAAGACGTAGTAGACGCCCTTTCTTTCTTCAATGCCGGTATTTGTTTGTCTTTTACAGCGTTATTAGTACACCGGTAAACTTTGGTAGTTCCAACAATAAATAAAGTTACAAATAATGAACTTCTTTTTTGCCTTGTGCAAATGGGTAATAAATAAAAGAACAGCTTTTTGTATTATTTTACTTTTTTCAATTTTTTATAATTGAATAGCCTACATTGAAATTCTTCTGAAGCAGGTAGCTCTTTTTCTTTCAGAATTCTAGTATTAATTTTAGTGTAGTTGAAGATATCATTATAAATATTTTATTATAGACGCCTCTGCTAAATGTTCACATTCTGTAAAACCAACAAAAAAAATTTTGTAAAAAGCCATTCAGTTAAATTATTTACTAGGAATTTTTTGTGTAAATGTTTGCAGATAAACCATTTAATGTGTACATGAAATTTATTTAAAATTAATATAAAATGTTAATTACATTTTAACAATAAACAACTTTCATATTTCTTTATTTTAATAAATTTTTGGAGAAAGCGCATCTCCATGACAACAGAACATGTAGAACTGTTAAAAAAATATTGCACTTTCTGTGCAACTTACCCACTGGCATCACAAGGCATCAAAATTTACTTCTAAAAGTGAAAGTTGTAGTGGCAACAGGAATTCTTCAGTTGCAGAGGGTTATATACTTTTTGTTGTGGTTTCAGTGCAATTAAAGGTCCTTCAGATCGGTCATCTTCACAGTTCGAACCCTTAGAATGTAGTGTAGCAAAGTTGCTAATCAACAAACTTTTGAAATAAGGCATAAAACAAAAACAAGTTGGATTGGTATTGCGACAACCGAACTGCCTGACTTGCCCAAAAAAACTTAATTGGATACTTTTGTTATTAAGATATTGGAAACCAAGATTTCTTAGAACTTCTCTGATCATTTGAAATCCTTCTAAAGTAAAGATAAGATTGTCGATCACTGAAGGACCAGTTCTGTTGAGGTTTCCTTTTACAAAGTTCATGCTATCTAAAACAGCAGTAGACTTATTCCAAAAATTTGTCTGCGGCGTTGCTGTTTTCCATTTTATAATCAAACTAAGATTTTTTTCCCTACACAAGTATATTCAACGTCTGCTTTGGGAAATTGCTTGTACAATGTTTCCCAGTTTTCTTTCTACACCAGTTCCTTAAATGGGAACTGAAAAACTTTTGTACAAACAAATCCATTTTACCTTTCACAACAGTTTCATTAAATTGAGCAAATCTCACAATATTTTACACATTCTTTTAAGTTTAAATTTTTTTTCACACATTTGTTATATTTTTTTCTTTAACAAAAGAATTTCTTTATAAAAAGTTCTTTCTTTTGGTGTCAAATGTGTCTGTAACAAAAAAAATTGTATATGAACATATTAATTGAATAAATAAAGATTCGGTGATAGTAAGATATAATTCATATATGAATACATATGTAATAGGTAAAATACTATATAGTTTAAATAAGTAAATGTAATAAAAATAAATTATGTAACATACATAAAATGACCAGCAAGTTCTAGAGAAACTGTAGGCAAGTTAATTTTAATACTTCAATATTATGTGAAACTAAATAAAATGCAATTATTTACTCAAGTGGTCATCCTACAAAGGTGGATCTTATTGCAGGTTATATTGCATGTATATTTTTCATATAGTGTAACATTAAGCGTAACAAACAATAGAGAAACTGTGCATTTACTAGGACTTTTATAAAATTATTAAAGAGCTACTCATCAAAAATCCTTACCTATCAATTTGATACTTTTCTTCTTAATATGGGAGTAAGGGCTTACTTGTACTATTGTTTTGATTATATTGAACCAATATCTGCTTCTACGGTACATTTTGATGTAAATGGAACATTATTAATATCATATAATATGTGATTGGTGATTGATTTTATATGTTTTTCATTAGTAGCAGAAAAGTCAAATGATTTTAAATTGTACAAAACAATTTATCTTATAATTACATTTCCTTATTGATTACTTAAGTGTGATGCAAAGGTTTAATTTACCATTTGGTGTTAATCTATTGTCTCATCTTAAATATTTTGCTTCAAAATGCTTTCTACAAAGGGTCGTCTACCGGACGTTTAATAATTCTAAAAATATTAAAATTTATATATTATTACATGTACATAATTATTATTATATTAAATAAAATAAAAAATAGCAATAATAATTGTTACCTAAAAAACAGGTTCAAAGCTTCAAATTCATTTGTGCACCCTTGTAAAGATATATATATATATATATATATATATATAACCAAAAATAACTGAAACTAATGACTTTCATGAAGACAACTAATTATGAACAATAGTTTCTATCCACTGTGCCATCTATAATACCCGAGCAGACATATAACTCTATTCCAATACTTCGCATTTAACATTATAGCCCCTGGTTCTACATAATGAAAATTTATCGGGTGTGCAAAGCAATCACATACAATCAAACTACTTCATTGTGAAAGAGACAATTTCATGGCTTATATCTGTTTCTTTTTAATGATTTATTCTCTTATGGTATTCAGTTGTAGTATTACACAAGATAATAGATAACAGAGGTGTTCTGTATTAATAAATTAGGAATACTCTGTTATGTACCATCGATAAAGTTTTATTTTATGATTTTCCGCAATTTAATATTTCTGTAAACAATCGATTAATCAAATTTCAACGCTCAGTGTTTCCAATCGTATATTTCTAAAAAAAACTAGAATAATTTCAAGTTTATGAAACTTGAACATAACCTACTTAAGTATTCATGCTCAAATAATATTTTGCAAATATGCCACAAAAAGGTAATAAAGATGATTTAGATGATGCAGATCTACAGAATGACAGAAAAATGTGGTTTAATGAGGTAAAGAATTTCTAATGTTTTTATTCATCTGTTATTTTGGTTCAGATTTCAGATGATGTTTCGAGTTATAATCCAGCCTCAGAAGAATTGGTAATTACTTTGAAAGATGAAGCAAAAAAGTGTTTAGACTCTGAAATAGCCAATTATAATATCAGTAAACTATATAATAATGTGCTGTACACAATTTATTTTTGTCATGTTTCAGAAAACTCAAAAAGCAACTCAGATTACCGCTGGATGAAAACTGCAACTACAAAAGGTACAGTTTCTGACAGAATTGCAGCTTGTACTGTATTAATACAAGATAGCCCCGTTACAAATCTTGAAATGCTAAAAAATTTAGTTTCAATGGTGAAAGTCGGAAAGAAGAAAGAATGCCTTGTTGTAATAGGTAAGTAAATATACAGATTTATATTAGAAGAAATAATTTCCATGAATTTATGTATATTTTAGATACTTTATCAGAATTATTTTTAACTTGTCTATTAAAACCTAATCTGAAGTTAAAAAAATTTCATCAAAGGCCTTTAACACTATTGTCCAATATATCATCTGGCAATGCCAGAACACGGCAAAAATATCTTGTTTATTGGTATTTTGAAGATCAATTAAAAGAGATTTATACTATTTTCATATTAGCATTAAATAAAGCTGCACATGATACATTAGATGCAAATAAAGAAAAGGCAATAAGTGCTATGTACAAACTCCTTGCTGGAAATCCTGAACAAGAGAAGGTAATTTATTTGAAACCTATAGTATATTATTAGTAAGCAAGTGTTATTTTGAATTGTAGGAATTGTTAATGTATATTGTAAATAAGTTAGGAGATCCATCACAGAAAGTGGCATCAAAAGCAATATATTGTTTGAATCAACTACTTTTTAAGCACATAAATATGCAAAGTGTGGTCCTAAACGAAATTGAAAAGTTGATGTTTAGGACCAATGTTGCTGCAAAGGCTCAGTACTATAGTATTTGTTTTTTGTCACAGTTTTACTTATGTCATGAATCAACAGATATCGCATGTAAACTTATAGAAGTATACTTTTCATTTTTCAAGGCTTGTATTAAGAAGGTAATATAGGCTAGTTTTTTAAACTATAAAAAGTTAATTGGAATATTTATCAATCAGGGTGATATAGATACAAGAATGATGTCAGCATTACTAATGGGAGTTAATCGAGCTTATCCTTATGCAAAACTTGAATTGGAGAAATTTAAAGATCATATAGACACAATGTATCGAATTGTACATATTGCTAAATTTAATGTTGGCTTACATACACTTATGTTATTATATCAAATTTCCGATTGTGCAAATAATGTAAATAACAGGTAGCATTGTTACAAATTACAATATTATTTTAGTTTTAATGATATCAATTTATAGGTTTTATTCAGCATTGTATAAGAAACTAAACGATCCTATGTTAATAACAACTACTCACCAAGCAATGTTTCTAAATTTGATATATAAAGCTCTCTTGAAGGATAATGAGAGTTCTAGAATCAAGGCATTTATCAAGCGTTTGCTTCAAGTAAAATAATTATAATTGTAAATAAGTAGAATTACACATATGTATATATATATATAATTTGTAGCTTGCATTACTGATGCAACCACCATTTGCATGTGGAGTCCTGTTTTTAATATCACAGTTGATGGCTAAGAAACCTAACATACAAGCGCTGAAATTGGAAGAAATTGATAAATTTCCCTTGGGTAAACTTGGGGAAAATGAAGAGGAAGAAAAGTACACTGATGTAATAGATAATAATGTGATAAAAATAGAAGATGAAAGTGATGATGAAGTAAGTATTTTAATATTAATTGTATGGTAGTATTACAAAAATTCTAATATACATAAGGCAGAATGTGGCATGTAGCATCATTTGCATCACATGTACACTAATATATTTATATTAGTCTACATGAAATATTCAATTGATTCTATAGAAATATACAAAATATATTTTACAACTAGGTTATTGTTCCTAGAAATATTGTTGCACATATATTCGATATTATTTAGACAAATTGGTATTACATAGAAACTTCTCTCTCCCTTGAAAATATAAATTCGCACCCCAGCTGTATATATGCAGTATTTGCCAATTGTCGACCAACATTTATTTGTTATTTCGCAAATATGCTATTAACCCTTTCGCGTGGTGTATTAATTAAAAATGTAGCAGCAAGAACGAGGATGAAAAATAGAGGTTCCGGACAAGTTCTTGTATTACAATATAAAAAGAAATAATAAACTTAATTTGATTTATAATGATGTATCAAAGGTCCAGGACGTCTATCATCATGGTAAACAAAAGATTATTAGCGGTAATAAAATAACAATGTTGTCCTTAAAATTGTGTTTATATAAAACGAATTCTCAAAGCTTGAACATATGAAAAAAAAAATAATTAATAAATAAGAGCAATTGATAAAGCAAAAATATAAGCAATTGTAAGTGCTTTAATAAAATAAAACTGGAGCAAAAGTAGGTATCGAATGATACTTGGTGTACTTTTGTATGTTTATGTGTATTTCTATAACTGGACGACATATTTCGCGACCATAAAATCTGTAATTTGAATACTACATGAGCGTACGCACGTGCACGTGCTTTGCAGTTGAGAGATGTACTACGTTGCTAAAGAAGAACAGGATGTTTTAAAGAGTTGGGCCTTTTTAAAAGAATTGGTGGGATGGAGGGCAAGTGCCCTGGTCAATTTGAAATAAACCAATGCAAGAACAGGAATTAAGAGGCGCTATAGAATTAAAAGGTTTATGATGGCATTGAAAATGATGTGATTAGCAGCAAGCTGGCAAAAAACTGCTTTAATTCGATGTACAGTAGAAGACGCGGTTTTAATCTAAAAGCCAAGATGAAGAAAGTACATATTACAATTTCAGATATAATTATTGTTTATTTAACTTGAGTAATTTTATTACATAACTAGGTAAACTTTCACCGTCAAAGAATAATTGAATTTTTCGGAAACGATGGCACGTATTCGTCACACATACAGTATAGCTCAAAATGTAATATGAAGTATATAAGAGGGGCGTGTAGAATGAGGTTTGGTTTATTTACAAAATATAAAATGTAAAAACTACCAAGCCTATACATATTTATTTTCTGTAGTTGAATGTAAGAACTTTCTCTATAATTTGTTATAATGATTTTGAATTTTTTTCACTAGGTTAAGAAGGAGGAGGTTGATGAAAAACCTGATATCGAAATTCTTGACGAAAGCATCAAAGAAGGTACTAGCTGGTATCATTGTTCTACAACCATAAAGCGAGAAAAGAAAGACCTTACAGGTTATGATCCATTTAGTCGTGATCCGTTATTTTCTGGAGCCGATTATACTGCTTATTTGGAGTTATTACACTTAAAACATCATTACCATCCAACAGTTTCATTATACGCAAATAATTTGCTTCAAGGTACATGATATTTAAGTATAACTAAAATTTATTAACAATATAGTAATTGTTTCAGTAGAAATGTTAAAATTTTTATATTTTTATCACCACGTGAATGCATTAGCAATATTAAAATGAATAGTGAGTAGTATGCGTCAATCTGCTCAGGATATTCACACGTTTGTTGGTTTGTCATTGTATGGATTTCAGCAAGATTTTGCTAAGGTACCTTATTCCAAACTAACAACTTCAACCTCAATGAATACTAATAATTAATAAAATCTGTGGTGCCTTTTCAAGTTTAGAATTTTCTGCAATATACATATGTTATTTGAATTTTGTTGAATAAAAAGGGGATATGTTTATGGCTCTGGTAAAAGATTGACATCAGCTCTTTAGTAAATATTTTAAAGAGCCTTTGCTTCATGGAAACATGTATTATATTTCTGGAAAAATAGGTCGGTCAATATCTTAGAGGTACGGAAAAAAATTATGTTAAAGGCGACGTATTTCCATATATACTAGCGCCCTCTATTATAATTGACGAACTGATATACTTAGGTATTTTATGTTGGGATGTAGTTACGGGAAACATGCCCTAAGTCAAAGAGAGTAAGTACAACAATAATGATTTGTTGATGTCTTTCGAAGAAATCATAACGACGTTATATTTATAAAAGAAATAAACAAAAGTAAATCTCTAATGAATAACGGAAGTTAGATATGTCCAATACCCTTTGCAATTAAAATTATGGAATTCCAAAAACTATATATCGCTTTATTGTTTTTAATCAGTTGTTGAAAAGATAAATTTAGCAACACATGACTGTATCTTGAATTAGAAAATGTACTTAACTATTCGAAAAGAAAAAAAAATATTTAAAGATGTATACAACACTAAATATTAATTTTTGTTGGCTTAACTTTATGTAAACATATAAACGTATTTTTAATAATTTTTTTTGTGGAATAATAAACTCTATACCTTGCATAATCATTAAATTAAAAATGTTTATGAAAGTATATTGTTTTATGAAGCACCTTCCATCTTATAGGATTAATATCTATGTATATATATATATATATATATATATATATATATATATATATATATATATATATACATATATATATATATATATACATATATATACAGGGTATCTGCAAAATGCTTGGACATGGCTTAACCACAAACTCCTTGCATCAAAATAAGATGATTTAACCAAACTTACCTATATCCAAAATCGCATCGTTACGCCGGTATTCAGCTTTAAAGTTTTTCGAAAAAAACAAAAAAATTCTTATTAAAACATAACACTTTGATCGATTTTAATTATTTTTGGTACAACATTTCAAGTAAGTGTAAGTCGTGTTTTGTGATGATTTGGGTCTTTATAAGTAGACCGCAAGTGTATGAAACATCGATGACGTGGCACATTTCTGCCTGTAACTTTTTGATATGAAGGTTAAGAGCTTTAATTTTTTTTTACCCGAGAAGATACATTTGTTAGTGACATTTTTTGTATCTTTGTAATTTTTGATATCTGTTACAGTTTAGTCACAAAAAATAATATCCGACTCGAACGTAATCTGCTTTCCTGGCAACACGCATAATCTGGTTGGCTTATTATTTAGTAAAAACGATTGCCTTTAGTTTTCTACGGCTGTCATAAAAGAAATGATAGTGTGCGTTTTGTGATCTTTGATTACGGTTTCTTTATTGAGTGTTTTTGACTATTGTCATTTTGATTGTGTAATTGTGGTTGTATCTTCGATTGATAATAATGGCTTTCTCTTTCGCTGAACAAACTGATATGTTGCTGGTTCTCGGGTTTTGCGAAGGAAATTGTCGGAGGAGTGTGACAGTATACCAGCAAAAATATCCTAATCGTCGTATACCAAATCGACAAACATTTGCAAACATTGAGAGGCGTCTTCGGGAAACTGGGAGATTTCAACCAATGACTGCTGATCGTGGACGCCCTCGTGTAGTTCAAAACCCTGACTTGGAAGAAGAAGTTCTAGACAGAATAGGAGCTCATCCACAAAAAAGTACTCGTGGCTTGTCTCGTGAATTAGGAGTCTCAAAAGATGTTGTTCATAAAATTTTTAAAGAGCAACTCCTGTATCCATATCATTTGCAAGTAGTACAAGAACTTTTACCAGCAGACCCCGATGCGCGTCTCACATTTTGCCGATTTATTCACAGAAAAAGGGCTAGAGATATTTATTTTCACAACAAAATTCTCTTCACCGACGAAGCATGCTTCACAAGGAGAGGTGTTACAAATTTACACAACGAACACGTGTATGCAGATCAAAATCCACATGCTTTTAAACAAGGCCGCTTTCAGCAGGAGTTCCGAATTAATGTATGGGCAGGTATAATCGGCAATAACATCATAGGTCCTATCGTTTTACCTAATCGACTAAATGGAGTGAATTACTTAGATTTCTTACAAAATACTTTGCCAGGCTTATTGGAGGACTTACCACTAGATCTAAGACGTGACATGTGGTTTCTACATGATGGAGCACCACCTCATTTTACGTTGAATGTTAGGAATCATCTTCAGGCACAGTTTCCTAATAAATGGATCGGCCGAGGAAACGACGCACCTGTAAAATGGCCTCCTCGCTCGCCAGTTAGAATATCTGTGATTCGTTTTTATGGGGAACACTTAAGAGCATCGTGTATTCTACTGCTATAAACACGGAGAATGAGCTTTGGGCTAGGATACAAAACGCCACTCAATCAATTAGAAATAATGAAGAAAGTTTGCAAAGAGTGCAATTCAATTACTTGCGCAGAATCGCTCTCTGTATTCAACAAAATGGCGGACATATCGAACATTTGTAGTAATTTAGTTTTTGTTTATTTGCCGTTAATAAATTTTTGCAAAAAAATTTTTATTCGCCACTTATTTTACTAAATAATAAGCCAACCAGATTATGCGTGTTGCCAGGAAAGCAGATTACGTTCGAGTCGGATATTATTTTTTGTGACTAAACTGTAACAGATATCAAAAATTACAAAGATACAAAAAATGTCACTAAAAAATGTATCTTCTCGGGTAAAAAAAAATTAAAGCTCTTAACCTTCATATCAAAAAGTTACAGGCAGAAATGTGCCACGTCATCGATGTTTCATACACTTGCGGTCTACTTATAAAGACCCAAATCATCTCAAAACATGACTTACACTTACTTGAAATGTTGTACCAAAAATAATTAAAATCGATCAAAGTGTTATGTTTTAATAAGAATTTTTTTGTTTTTTTCGAAAAACTTTAAAGCTGAATACCGGCGTAACGATGCGATTTTGAATATAGGTAAGTTTGGTTAAATCATCTTATTTTGATGCAAGGAGTTTGTGGTTAAGCCATGTCCAAGCATTTTGCAGATACCCTGTATATATATATATATATATATATATATATATATATATATATATGTGTATATATATATGTACATATATATATATATATATATATATATATATATATATATACATATATATATATATATATACATATATATATATACACACATATATATACATATACATATATATATATCTTAAACGCAACTATTATCAGGTGTATCGGTCTGTTGAATGAAGACTCAAACAATTTTAGTTTTCAATGCTCTATATTTCGCTGTCAAAACCTTTGCAGCTTAGTCAGGCGTGTGAAACTAAAAGGAGTCATACACTGGCTGATTCAAAATAATTTAATAAATAACTCAATTTTAATTTTAAAAAGTAACTCTTGCACTTCCAGTTCGTTTTCAAATTATATTAAAATAAATTATTTTATTTACTAATTATTCCAAATTTTTGCATTAACCTTTCCACATTTTAATACATTATCTCCAATTTTTTTTTTAATTGGTCAATTTATGTACTCTAATAGATAATCCTCAACGAATTAAACTTCTACAATTAAATATGTTTTCATATAGATCGATGTAAGACTTTCAACGACGATATTAAACATTTTACAAAGTAAAATAATTTAATTGTCCTGGAAACAATTGATCAATGAGTAATTTGCCCATTACAAGGATGTGTAGCGCAAATGGGTGGCAAACCTACAAATTATATTGTGCTATTCGTTTTCATTATGTACATACATATGTATGAACTTCGCAATCGAAAAATTTTGTAGAATAAACGTGAACGGGCGATGGGAAATTACATATACTTTAATCCCAGACTTCTGAAAGACTTACACGGATCCAATTTTATGGTTTCCTTAATATATCAATATTTTTCAGTATAATTGAATTAAAAAAGAACAATAATAGTAGATAACATGTGTTAATATGCAAGTAATGAAGCTAATTAGACATTTATGTTTCAAAAGCAATCAAGTATTAAATATGTCAAAATAACAGTATTTGTTATTTTGTGCTTTATGATTATTTAAATTGTTTTAGGAAACCGAATTACTTACTCAGGTGACCCTCTAAAAGATTTTTCCTTAATCAGTTTTTTGGATAGATTCGTATTTAAAAATCCTAAGAAGTACAAGAACAATGACGGATCTCATCCTACATTTGGTATCAGAAAGAAGTATAAACCCTTAGGAATACGATCTTTAGCTTTAGATTCAGAAAAATATCTACAGCAACATCAGAAAAATATTCCCGTCGAAGAACTATTTCTTTACAAGTAAATTTTAAATATCTCTTTTCTTTCTCTTTACTATTAATATTACCTATGCTTATGAAATGTCTATCCGATATATATTAAATCAATCATGTGAGACTATTTTATTTAGATCTAACCTTGCTGATTTTATAAATTTTTGTAAACGTATTTTTTCTCCAAATAGGTATATGCAGAAGAAAACACAAGAGAAACAAACAAAAGACGATGAAAGTGATTTAGAATCCATTGCAAGCGAAGAATTTGAAGAAATGTTGGACAAAATGTCTGGTCATAAAGAACTCGATGATATAGACTACATGAATGAAATAGGCAATAATCTTAAAAGCAAATTAAATAAAAAGAGTGATTCTAGTCAAAATTCTGATGAAAGTGAATCTGGTAGCGATGCGGATGACTTAAATGAAGATGAAGATATAATTGATAGTGATTTGGATAAAAGTGATATAGAACCAGATGATGAAGATAACGAACTACTTCAAGATGTAGATGACGATAATGCGAGTGACATAGTATTTGAGTCCCAAGAAGATGATACCAATGTTAAGAAAAAATTAAAAAGAAAAGGCGATTTAAATTCAGTGTTTGCTTCAGCTGAAGAATTTGCTTCAATTCTTGATGATGAAGGAAGTAGTACTCACGCTTCAGGAACTTTGAATGCATTGTTTAATAAAGACAATGCAGGTACTTATATTATTTTAATGTTTTGTATTTCCATTATATTTTTTCTTATTTTTAGCGCAAAAACAACTTGCTTGGGAAGATAAACGAAATCATTGGCTACAAGGATATAACAAAGCTATGGGAAAAAAGGGCAGGAAATTTGAGTCGCGTGAAAACAAAAATAACAAAAAGAGGCCCGGTAAAAGTAAAATTTATAATAAAAAGAAAAAACAAAAAATATCTTAACTGGATTATATAATAATGTTGTTATGATTTTATAATAAAGCTGAAAAAAACTAAAATTACAATAGTATAAAAATTTATTTTAAGAACTACTGTTCATGTTTATGTCTTTATGGATATTTTTTTATAAATACTTTATATGAAAATATCAGTTGTTTATATACATTTAAAGATGTTTTAAACTATAGTCATATAATCACTAAGATACTAGTATAAAGTAAGTATAAATTTCATATATTTTTTAAATGCTTTGCATGTTGTAAATCAAGGATTCGATTTAGATACAAATTTTACTTTTTCTTTTAGTGAAACTTTTTAAATTCTCTAAATGATATAAATAGACATGAGTAAAAAGAATAATGTCCAAGTATAGAATCTTCGACATAAATTTGGTTAAAAATTCATAATAATGAAATATACAAAAAAGAGAGATAAAGATATCTAAGAAAAGGTTTTCAAACTAAGATATCTTCTCTACCAATTCAGAATTTTTTATGTTTTTTGATGTGATTCAAAAGACACCATAATCATGTCCTGTAATATGCCTATAGTCTATGACATATAAGAATACATGTTGGAAAAGATGGGACAAAATTTTTACAGCTGCGACTGTGTGTTTACATAAAGGAAATTGGTCATCATATTAGTACTGAATACGAATGTCAAGCAAATGTATTAGTAAATGATGTTGTAGTCTACTTTTATTATTTCGTCAGCGGTATTGTTTTCGTGTTTATAAAATTTTAGGTTATAAAAGCAATTGATTTTTGACAATGAACACTAATGTTAAGTTTTTCTACAGTAAAGCAAATGTCATTTGAACAATACTTGAACCACCAACTACTGTAATCTTACGTGAAATGCACTATAGTCATGGAGAAAGCCCATCAAACTTGATGACGTACCTTTAAAACATTCTTTTGTCCAAAAATTGGATTTCATTTTCTAATTATTTTTTATTATTGTTAAAGTCGATTTTCTAAATATCACAAATAATAAATTAAATACAAACAATAAAGTTTTAAAAGTTAAGCTAATCTTATAATATATCGGCTTCTCATGACAGGTTTCCACAACTTAAGGATGTATTACTGAAGTAGTTTCAAGTTAAAAAATGTGCCCACAACTGAACTACAGGCATTTGAAGTTTTAGATAATCCTATTAATGCCAGTGAATCTTTGGTGTGGTATTATTGACGATCTCATTGGTCTGTTTATAATCAAAGAATGTCTCACAGCAGTTCGTTAATTACATTTCCTGAAAAATTACCTTACAATATTACTAGATGACGTTGCTTTTAATGTGAGACGACGAATATGGATACTACTAAGAGATTTTCTTAGTCAAAATTATACAACCGGTGGATTGGATGCGGTTCAACAGTTGTTCGTTTGCCAAGTTCACCAGACTTAAAGTTCCTAGATTATTTTCTATGAGGAAGGCTAAAAACATGGTTTAAGCAGAGCAACTTGAAAACAGAACTTCTTTCTAAAATTATAGATGCCGCAGAACTATTTACAATTATCCTGAGTGGTACCTCTCCAATAGGGTATTTGACTACATTGAAAATATACCACAATATGTGGTCATCCTATCGGGTAATATCGTAAAAGAATATATTTCACTTTATTTTATACTAAATTATGTTTATCTTTGACAAATTACACAAAAAACAATCTCATAATTTTTGAAATTTTATCTGTAACGGGAACACTATGTCATTGGTGGCAACTCTGGTGACGTCATAGGCTAGCATACACGGCGATACTGGCGAAACGTTAGCTATTTTCTGGAAAACAAATATATATCCTATTTTGTATAGTAACACCAGTTTGTGATAAATAAAAAACCATTCTGTATTTCTTGTTTTATTATTTTATTTTACATTATTTAGATATTTACATTATTTAATAAGAGAATCCTGCAAATTTATTAGAGCACATGCAATAATGACATGATCAAGTACACGGAGAATGTTATTATTTATAACTGAATGTTGCTTTAGCATATGGAATTCTCTTAATCGCCTTATCACTCTCTCAATATGAATTCGCAGGCTAGCAATTATTTTAGTTTGTCGAACTTCTGTTTTTGATAGTTTTACACCAGCGTTTACACTGGGTGGCCTTAATAATTGCATGCCTTTTTGATGAAGTGCCTGTTCAAGGTGCTTAAAGCCTCTGTCAGCTAAGATACAAGTTCCCTGTTCTAACCCATCTAGAAAGTTACAGTTTTCTAGTATGGTAAATATAATTAACCAAACCATTCGAAGTGCAGGATATTAAATACTTCACCGTATTCCCCTTTTTGTACTCTGACCATGTCAGTGCCTGATGAAGAGCCTTTGATGGTATTTGTACATCGATTTCTAAACAATCAATGATGCAGCTCACATTGTGATAGTTATGTCTAAATGCAATTGGGAGATTCTTTTTAATTAATTTTTTGTCTAAGTTTATGATAAAGGGTTTTAAAAAACAACTTATTATAGGTATATTTCGCAAAAACAATTTACTAGCATGATATTCCAAAATTATCCTCTAATTCAGAAAATGTGTTATTCAATCTAATTTTTTTCAAGCATAACAAAATGTGTTCTACTTTTATATTTGTATGTTTATGCAACAACTGGATTAAAAAATAACATGCTTTGGGAATTCTTTGGAACAGAAACAAACAGTTTGTGTGGACTCTTTATAGATGTATTTGTACATTGTGGCACTACACACTATTTATACCCCATTCTATCCAATAAATTTGAAGAAAACATGAAATTAACTTCAGCGACGCTGTTTTATTCAGGTTTACTTCTTGATTTACTAGATTTACTTATCCCGTCCTAGCCTGTGACGTCACGCATGCCATATGACCAGCGCCATTACACAAACAGCGTTTTTGGCGCGGTCATGGACGTTTAAACTTCAACATTGATTTTTATTGATAATACAATAGATATGTCGGAAATATCAATGATATGTCCTTATTATGTAATAAACAATAATTTAAAACAATTTCCCAAAATTAGTCAAATAGCCTATTCTAAGAAGAGCTTGACCATGTGGTGTAGATGGATATTTTAAACTAATTCAATAAAATTTTCATTCAGATTTTTTTTGCAACGGTACATAATACCTGCATTAGTAGGCTTACCTAAAATTACAAATGCTTGTAGCTCAGTTATAATAGAGTTTTGGGCATATTTTCATTAGACATTTTAACTTAAAATTGCTTCAGTAACATCCTTAAGCTGTGGCAATCATGTCGTGGAACACTCAGCATACTTTTAAGCAAAGAAAGCAAGAATATTGAAATAAACATTTACAAATTTTAATATATTAAAAGTTTTTTCCATTAGTATTTGTGGTATTTATTTAAATTTAATTGTTTTAAATTATTCATATTTGTTATAATACAATGCCATCAAAAATAATTTGTTATTGTTTTATATCCAAACCTTATGATTTAGTAGTTATAATTTCGTGATCGTATTCATAAATATAGAATATGTTTTTATCAATATTCATTGCTGACACTTTTCGTGTTTATGTATCAAATGAACATTTCAAGTAATTAGGTTATATTAGACGTTTACGGTGGATGTAAAGGGAAAGCATCTGCTAGATCTAAGGTATTAACAGCAGTTGTGGAGAAAGAATAGTCTTAAAAAGTCAGCGGAAAACCTTCGAAAAGTTTTCAATAATATGAAATCTCCCATTAATTTATTTATGTAGTTCCATGGACAGCACATTAAACATTACTTGTAAATAATTCTCTTTTGTAAAGTGTTACATATTTTAATAAATGCGTACCTTGGTTTTTTATGTATGTAGTTCAATTTTTGTTTACTTTTGAATAGTTTCATATTAATTAATTTGTTATGGTAAAAATAATCCATAATTCAATGTTTTAACCGTTAAATTCATTTCAGTGCTTTTTCGAATGTATATTGTGAAATTAATTAAATGTTAACAAAGATTTGATTATGATTTGTATTAACATTAAATATTATATATTTCATTACGTCATTGAAATAATCATGCTTAGATATATACGTACATACAATAAGTAAAATTGTCACGACTTGTACATGATCGTGGCGTCCTACATTTACTCTATGTATTTTTGTTTGGTATCCTTACCGGGATGGTTATATTTACGTATAATAAAGGGTACAAACTCACTAACATTTATTTGACAAGAATATCATAGAGACAAAAATATGTTTGAAAATTTTTTGCAACCATTTGCTATAGACTAAACATACTCAATTT
>JAVIWB010002702.1:0-36489 GCA_031893035.1 Dermolepida albohirtum
ATGCATACATTCTTACTTGCTCAATGATAAAGTTTAATGCGTCATGGCTCATGCATTTTTATTTTGTACGTGTTTGTGTTTCGTTCGAAATTGCAAAAATTTGGAATTACGCAATGCGGAATTTATTTTGATAATGTTTGGTGTTGTCATTGGGTGATTATGCAAATAATTTATTACATTTTATCGATTCTTTACCGAAGCATTAGTTGTAAATACTGGTAAAGTTTAATAATTCAACATAATGATATAGAATATATTGAGTTCAGAATTTTATTTTTTACATGAAAATGAATAATTTTTATATAGTACATATATTATATACTTTGTATATACTTTAGAAAATGCAAACACAAATACAGTCTAACCAGTAATAAAATAAATGCAACAGTCTTATCTAAACATGTTTTAGAGAAAAAAACACTACTGTGGGCAAAAAATAGTAAAATTTTTTAATTTAAATTTCGCGCGAAAACCCATTCGTCGAAATATTTTCCTCTAGGTTGGTATGACTGTCAGTGACATCTGTGCCAAATGTCACATCAAAATAATCATTAGTGTTTAGTATAGGCTTGTCTTTCTGAAGTACAAAAAGTGCATTCGGCGATTTTTACAATCAGTGAAATTATTCAACAAAGAAGTTCCATTAAATTTTGGGTACGGAATCATATTTCTGGTGCCGAAACGTTCAAAATGTTGCAAAAGGCCTTCGGTGAAAATTGTTTGTCGCGAGCAAGTGTTCCTGATTGGTACAAATTATTCAAAGAGGGTCAAGAACGCGTTGATGACGAACCACGTCCAGGACGGCCATCAGCATCAACTGATGATCAACACGTCAATAGAATCAAGGAATTGGTGCTTGAGAATCGACGATTAACAGTCAGAGACCTTACTGGCATCGTTGGAATATCGGAAGGATCAGTGAAAACCATTTTGAAAGATCATTTGGGCCTAAGAAAAGTGAAAGCACGATTTGTTCCAAAATCACTCAATTTTTTCGAAAAACAGCGTCGCGTTGACGTCTGTGAAACAATGCTTTGCGACTATCAAGACAAAATGTAAGGCATCATAACAGGAGATGAGACTTGGATCTACGCTTATGACCCGGAAACAGACGATCAATCCGCCGAATATCGTATCAAAGGTGAGCCGAAGCCCAAAAAACCACGTCAAAGCAAGTCAAAAATCAAGGTTATGTTGACAGTTTTCTTCGATTATCGAGGTGTGGTGCACTCCGAATTCCTTCCGACCGGCCAAACTGTCAACAAAGAATACTATTTGAGTATTATGCGTCGTTTGCGCAATGCTATTCGTAAAAAGAGGCCAGAATTATGGGCCGACAACTCTTGGTTTTTGCACCACGATAATGCACCGTTGCATACTGCATTCATTCTGCGTGAGTTTTTCGCAAAATTTGCAAAAATAACACATGTTGATTTTAGAAAGCTTCAACTAAAAACATTTAAAATGAGCGTCTTTTGGCAAGTATTAGGTGCGCAACTAAGTTCTCGCTCTTTTTCAAGAGATGGCTCGAGTAGTAAGTGCTGGTCGATTGTGACATAACCAAAACGTCATGAACCAAGCTTAGACATATGGTAAACAAACCGCTTTGACACATTAGTGATTTTGTTTTTGCGTCATATACTTTTGGTTGTGTGAAAATGTCTGATTTTGTGCCAAATAATCGTCATTTGCGGGAAGTGTTGTTTTTCTTCTTTCATTCGAAGCAAACGGCGACTGAAGCGCATCGAGAACTCCAAAAAGTTTACGGAGATGCTATTCTAAGTGAAACAACGTGCCGTGATTGGTTCCGTCAGTTCAAAGACAGTGATTTCGATGTTGACGACCGTTCGCGTGAAGGAAGACCAAAAATCTTCGAAGACGCTGAATTGGAGACATTGCTCGATGAGGATACGTGTCAAACGCAAAAAGAGCTTGCTTCAGCATTAGGAGTTACCCGCCAAGCCATTTTCCAGCGATTGCATGCGTTGGGAATGATTCAAAAACAAGGAACTTGGGTCCCTGATGATTTAAAGCCAAGAGACGTTGAGCGTCGTTTTCTCGCTTGTTAACAACTGCTCCAGCGGCAAAAAAGGAAGGGTTTTCTTCATCGCATCGTTACGGGTGATGAAAAATGGATTAATTACGGCAACTCAAAGAGAACAAAATTATAGGGACTGCCCGGTCATGCTTTTACGTCATCGGTTCGGCCGGATATTCACGCTGCGAAGGTTTTGCTGTGTATTTAGTGGGACCAGGGCGGTGTTATTTATTATGAGCTGTTGAAACCGAACGAAACCATCACTGGGGAACGGTATCGAACTCAATTGACGCGATTGAGCCGGGCACTGCGCGAAAAGCGGCCACAATTCGAGCACAGACACGAAAAAGTGATTCTACAGCATGGCAACGCTCGGCCTCACGTTGCTAAACCCGTTAAAACCTACTTAGAAACGCTCAAATGGGAGGTTCTATCCCACCCGCCATATTCCCCAAATATTGCACCGTCCGATTACTTGTTCTGTTCGATGGCATATGGTCTGGCTAATCAGCAATTCCGCTCATATGAAGACATCTCAAAATGGCTTGATTCGTGGATAGCCTCAAAAGACGAACTCTTCTACCGTGACGGTATTCGAGCTCTGCCAGAAAGATGGGAAAAAGTTGTCGCTAGCGATGGGCAATATTTTGAATGATTCATTTGTAAACATTTTTTCACAATAAAGTTGCATTTTCATCAAAAAAACAGCGAGAACTTAGTTGCGCACCTAATACATAATTTAAAAAAAATATTAAACAAAAAATATTTTTAAGAAATATAAGTAATCACAAATATTTATATACTTGCAAAATTGAGGGTACAATAATAAGAAAATAGAACGATGTATGTATGTACATATATTATTTTTAAGAAATTTTTATTTAATATAAAAAACAAATAATATTTCAATGTACACTGAGATAAAATTTATAATTTCAACAAAACTAAATGAAATACAACACTACCAATGCTACTGTAATAAAAGTAAAGTAAATACACTGCCCCAATCTACATCCGATCTAATCTACACTTTTATCTTTAAACCACACTTTCACTGATCTTAAAAGTCTTTTTTGGTACAATTTTATCATCAGTTTCGCGTTTAAAATACCGGCAAACTCGCACAAAGTTTCAAAATCCCTTCCTTTCAAATAATTAAGCTCAAATAGGTGATTCATCTGTAAACATAATGGCTGGCTAATCTCCGTTGGAATTTTCTTGTGCTCAGGTTAAACATTGACAGGCGCACCAGATTAGAGCCCTGGCGTACACCAGATGTAGCGTTGAAGGTTTTACAGTATCGTGCAATAAATTTAGGACAGCCATCTAAATTCAACTTTTTGCTGTTATTTTTATAAGAAATAAGAAAAAATAACGATTTGACATTATATTTTTTTAAATATGAATTAATTTTTCTTATGCTACCCTTCGCTTTGATCACTGCTGCAATTCCTCTCGGCATGCTTCTGATACATGACGCAGCTAATACCTTCAAATTCTGATTTTTACATCAAGTATCTTCAATATTTTGTTTTTAAACAGCTAGTATCGGATTTGGAGTTGTGTAAACAATTCGTTTTAAACTTTTCCATGCATTTTCGATCGAGTTCAGGTCCGGAGAATTGCCTGGCCACCGCAAGACCTGCAAGTTGCTGTCAGAAGAGAAATCTGTTATGGAATTTGTTCTGTTGTCTGGTGCACCATCCTGAATAAATTTATAAACAACATCTCCAGAACTTGAAGAAGCAATGTATGGAATTAGTATTGATTCCATTGCGGTTTTTACTTTCTTTGGTTAATTGTCCCATAACATAATATAGAAGCCCTAGCTCTTTTCCTGGTATGCAGGACCAAATCATAATAGCTGAAAGATGCAGTGATTCATTCTAATCACTAAAGCTTCATGGGCACGCTCCCTAATGAAGTGGAAATTTTCCATTATCGTCTCTATGCGTGATTCATCACTGAATACGACCTTGGAAAGACGAAATATTCATTCAATTTTTAAATTGACTAAAAATATGTAAAATTTTATGAAAAGAAATAAAATAATGACGCATACCTTTTCCCAATTCTCAACTTTGAAGTTTTTATGCTGCTTTACATATTGTAATTTCATTTCCATCTGCGTCTCGGTCAATCTTGGCTTTTTCGCTGGCCGGCCACTATACATTTTCTCCTCGTATAATAGAGATTACAAAGTTCGTCTCGATGTTTTGTTATCTGCTTCTAAGACGCGTAGACCTCTCTAATAGGTCGTTGTCAATTCTCTTAATGATCTTTTAACAATTAATCTGTCTCCACGATCGGTCGTCTTTCTCTTTCTTCCACAATGAATGTCACCGTTCGAAGTGAATGGTAGGTTTTCTGCATTAACTTTTGCTATACTGCCTACACTTGACGAGAATTGGGTTCTCGTCTTGCTATTTCTCGATGATAACAGTTCCCAGTTTTTAAATAAAGTCTCTATTGCAACTTTTTTACACTGTTAATGTCTTTGCGTTTCCCCATTGTTCAAAAATCGCGACCTCCACAACACACAACCAAAAAAACTAACAACTAAATATAATATTTCACAAATTCGAGACCTGCAATAATACTTTGACTTTACACATACAACACAGCACTCAGAATTACGAAAAGTTGGTAAAAGTAAGCCTCTATAACTGTGTTTAATTCCTACAAGGGTGTTTAGTGGTGATTAGAATACTGAGAATTTTCTAGTTGTTCTAAGGGACTTTCGCCAGTACTATAAAAGAAGATATTTTAACAACAGAAAATACGATATTCACTCTACATACTAAGCAGCTCTAAATATTTTTAAGAAATGCGAGTGGCCCTAATTTTACTGCGCGGTACTGTAGATCTATCATCACGATATACTATAAACTGATGTATATCACTTAATTGGAATTCGGTTATCCGAAATGATAACATTTTTTTAACAGAATAAAGTGGTTGATTTGATCAAATGTATTTTGAAAATCTGTGTATATGACATCAAACATCAGTGATAATCCAAACATTAGACCTTTTATGAAACAAAGCTATTTTCTGCGAGAGATAGAACATTTTTCATCAAACAGTAAATATTGGAAACTATACCCTCAAATATGTTGGAAAATTCGATACTCGATCTTCTAAGACTTCTTGAATTTACTGGCTTTTTAAACACAAAAGATTGTATTTGTTTAACGACCAATTAGTTCATCATTCAGAGTTATTATTATAGAAGAAATAAATAACATTAACTGTCCATTTGCAGTCTAAATAGCACTTTTCCGGGTTCTATATTTAAAATCCGCTGATTAACCATTTGCGTCATTTTCTTAAGATCGTTAATGCAAAGCTAAAGAAACAAAAGAGAAAAAAGTCAACCTTGAAAACTCTACTAATTAACTATTTACACGTTCATATGTCAATATGAATATTTAAATAAAGATCGAGAATCAAACAACGTACTTAAGAAAGATACTGTGTAAGACAAATAAATTATTACCTGTATTCTATGGATAGAACTTTTAAATGTCACTGTATACCTATTCGAGGACAATAATCTTCTAATAGTATACAGCGCTGATCAAAATTATGATACAAAACTAATACAAATTAAACAATTTTTTAAATAAATTAAAGAACATTTGTAAAGAGGATGCGTAACAAAAATTAATTTTAAAAAATTCACATCTATTGATTATTAGTAAAAGAAAAATTATGAAATTAATATTTTCTTTTTACAACAAATTTTATTACCTATTGATACACTTATTTAATTGTTTTATTTAATCACGCGCTTTGTCAAATACACAAGATATGAATCTCTTCAAAATTATCTAGTTTATAATGTAATGCAAAAGAAAAATCAATGCAAAAAATATAATCTTAAGTATTACAGTATAATTTAATATTTAATCTGTCAATCCTGTTGACCTATCAATTTAAATTTAATTGAAGTCAATTGAATTAGTGAATAATTTATTAGTACAATTTTGAAAATATTAATAACCACGATATCTCTTAATTAATTTTTGCACTTTACATCACAACTAGATAAGATTAAATATATTTTAAAGCACCAAAAATTAAGGATTTTTAAAATTGGAAAAAAAATATAACTTACAACAACGATTCCACTCCACTGGTAAACGTTACAAGCCCTAACAAACTCCCTTGCATAATTGGCATGTTTTGTTACATGTAAATCATAAGGAATTTCAGCTTCTTGTAATATAGGAACAACTTTATCTTGAAAAATTGCTTTACCTCTTCCGGGGCCACTTTTTGGATTGCATAAAACTAGCAATTTACGTTGCTCGTTTATTTTATGCATAATTGGTGTATCGGATGATTCCTGTTGTGCCTGTTCACCCTTTATTAACTGCTTAATTGCATTCCTCCACCTTTTGGCCTCCTTGTTGTTATCCTCGTACTTATCAAATGATCTAAACCTAAGTGTAATTATAGTTCGTTCCCTTTTGCAACTGCCGCTTTTACTATTTTGCAATATATAAGCATAAATGTATAGATAAGCACTGATATCAGTCTCGTCTTGTTCGCCTGAGTTCTCTTCCACAACGCGCAACGTACCTCTTGGTAAGCTTTGGCAAGAACATGAAGTAGTTGATTTTTTACTTCGTAAACATTTACATCCGATTATATCTCTAGTGGGAATGGTTTGCTTCTTCTCCTGATTGTCACTCTCTTTAATTAAACTCAAGCCTTTCTTGGTTAAACGTACACGGAACACGGAATTTTTCTTTGTCAACACGTAGAAGGTTTCCTCTAACAGTATTCTTTCTTGACTCATTTTACTGTTCGACGACTTTCACTGTATTTCCCCCTATTTAATTAATTACGTATTGCATCAACAACGTGCATCACTCCGCTTAATGATCGCTTTTTCCTTACTGACAAGATCCATGTTTTCAAACTTCGTATATGCTGCGAATCATTGGTTAAATTTAAGGTCATAGAGATAATTTACAAAAACGGGTAATGATTGCATAACAAAAACGTAGAGTGAACATACTTACTTAAGTATTAAATTTTATAAGCATATACTTGATTACCTAGATCATAACGAAATAAGTAATTATTGATAAATATCGGTGATGCATAAGTATTTATATTTGTTATAGTAATTTAAATTATTCGTAATAGATATTGGAATAACATTTGTTGTTATATATAAAATTTGTTATTATGAAAGTAAGATCACATTTTGATATTTTATTTAAACAGTTTTCATATATTGTTTTAAACAGCTTTTCTTCAAAAGACTTTTGAATTAAAATTACTCGTTTAAATAAATTCGATTTTAGAACAAAAACCATATAATTACTTTCTAAATGATTAGTACTCTTATAATTTAAGTGTCTTTAAATTTAAATTTAAATTAATTTAAAATTAAAATACCAATAATCAACTTTTAAGAAGAAAAGTTTGAGTCCTGGCTCAAAACCATATATTTTTATATTTTATTGCAGATTAATTCATAAACGAATTATATTCTTTCCTTCCTTTTTTAAATAATAGGATATTGAATATATTAATTCCCTAATATTATTGTAAAATCATCGTTTTTCAAAAAACGCCCAAAAAGAATATACATATAATGAATGTTTCTCTTGTATCTTTATATGAAAAACTATGAAAACTGTCTTTTTGATTTAACATATTAAGGTCAGCAACAGAGATATTTAGAATTATTTACTTAATTAATTCTTAATTATTGACTTAACTAATTCTGACATGAGTTTCTAAGTTTAATTATTTATAAACCATCAAATTTTTAATTTTTAGGTAACTATAGAATAAATTAGTAAGGTATTTAAGGATGATTAAGAATTAATGGTTTTGATAAAAATATTATAAACATTACTATAATAGAAAAGAAAATGTAAAAATTGAAATTAATCGTCTTACAAACAAAAAATACATTTAATGCAATGGTGCAAATTCCTCTTGGAATCCCCTTGCAGTACCCTTTCTTTTTTATCACTTAATGATTATATTAGTAATATATGTACTGCCAACTTAACCGAAAATTAATATTTACTTTATGAAATAAACATAACCTCTTATTATACATAACCTGTCTACAATTAAGCAATTTGTTTAAAAATAATCTAATATATATAAAGATGGTTATATCCATAGGTTTTGAGGGTAGCGCTAATAAATTAGGTATAGGTATAGTCAAAGATGGTGAAGTACTTTCGAATTGTCGAAGAACATATATAACACCACCCGGTGAAGGTTTTTTACCGAAGGAAACGGCTATTCATCATCATCAAAATGTCCTTATTGTTCTAAAAGAGGCAATCGCTAAAGCCGGCATTAACGTAAAAGATATCGACGTTGTCTGCTATACTAAAGGTCCCGGAATGGGAGCACCTCTTGCTACAGTTGCTATTGTAGCTAGGACTGTAGCACAGATATGGAATAAACCGCTTCTTGGAGTTAATCATTGTATAGGACGTATCCTTTAAATAACTTTTAAACATGTACTGATATTATCACATTATTCTTATCGTTATTTAGATATTGAAATGGGGAGACTTATTACAGGGGCTAAGAATCCCACAGTCTTGTATGTCAGTGGTGGCAACACCCAAGTTATAGCCTATTCTAGGAAGAGATATCGAATATTTGGTGAAACTATTGATATTGCAGTAGGAAACTGTTTAGACCGTTTTGCAAGGATTATAAAGTTATCAAATGATCCTAGCCCAGGTTACAATATTGAACAACTTGCTAAAAAAGGAGAAAAATTTGTACAATTACCTTATTGTGTTAAAGGAATGGATGTTAGTTTTTCTGGCATTCTGACATACATGGAAGAAAAAATAAAAGTCTTATTAAAAGAAGGTTACACAGAGGCTGATCTGTGCTATTCATTGCAAGAAACAGTTTTCGCTATGCTCATTGAAACCACAGAAAGGGCACTAGCACATTGCGGGTCTAATGAAGTTTTAATAGTTGGTGGTGTGGGCTGTAATGAAAGATTGCAAGCAATGATGAATCAAATGTGTATTGAACGAGATGCTAAACTATTTGCAACTGATGAGAGATTTTGTATAGACAATGGTGTTATGATAGCTCATGCGGGTGCTGAAATGTTTAATAGTGGTACCCAAATGAAATGGGAAGACTGTTTTATAACCCAAAGGTATCGAACAGACGAAGTGGAAATTACATGGAGAGATGATTGATAATTTTTATTTTAAAATTTTGTATATACAAACTTGTTTTAATAAAGAGTACAAAGACATTCCTTTTATTTTTTGTTATCCATCCATCTCACAAATTACACAGCGAACTAATTCATCTCAGTCTTGTCTTTAAACATGTTAAGTTCTATACAAGTTAGGTAAATAGGTTTTTGAAAATAATGTAAATCCTTTCTATTATATATGATAAAATGCTTTAAGATTGCTATTAATTTTATCTAGTATATAGTTATATAATAACTTTTAGTTTTAATATGCTTGGACTTTATGCAACCAAATTTATAAAAGGTAATGTACATATGCTTTTAAGCTTTAACATCTAAAATAATAAAAGCAAATGAAATACGATGAATTATTCAATGTGTATACATATATAATTGTTCAAAGATTTTTATTAGGAAGAGATGTTCGTTTAAATATATAAATGCGTTATTTTATACTAAGAAACAATCTTTTTTTATTGAAATCTAAAAATAAACGTCTTAGTAGTATTGGCGATTGATTCAAAGAAAAAAATGATATTTATTTTACTATTACTTTGAATATTTCCGAACAATACATTTATATAATGGTAAATTTTACTGCTGATCGTTGTTGAATTATTCAATAAACGTAAATAAAACCTTTTTCCACATTAATGTTCGTGTTCTGTATTCGATTTCGACAATTAAGTTGTCATCAGCAGATAATTAATCCCAGTGTCGCACTTGCATCCGCAATAAAACTCGCACAGAATCATTACTGTGTGGTATGATTCTTTGCAAGTTTTACCACGACACTGTTCAGTTATCTGCTGATGAAGGTAACTTAGTTGTCGAAATATGTATACAGAATACGAACATTATTGTGGAAAGGAGTTTTACTTATCTTTTTTTAATACATTTATATGATTAATGATGTGCTTTCCAATTATAAACAGGTCATATAAAGAAAATATTTATTTTCCTTAAATATAACATTGATATGAATTACATTTATGTAAAGTGTAATTAAGCTTATAAATGACTATAATTTTTTATTTGATACTGAAATAAAGCAGAATATCTAATGTTTGCAGGTTTAAGCAATAACAGAATTAATCTTATTCCAAATGAATAATTATTTACTTTAACGTATTTATCTCTACTTCACCTAGCGTTTATAGTTAAATGACTAAATATTTATCGCTCAGAATACAGATAAAACGCTACTAAATTCCTTTATATTCAGTTAAATTCTATCATTACTGCTGCAGTTGACGAAAAATACATTGTAACAAATTTGAACAGTTTTTATGCATTCGGTAAGTTAATTCTTAATTTATTTCAATACAAATGATCAATTGTGACGCAGATATGATTAATACAAGTACAAATTAGTAATTTCTACTTCCTATAGAATTTAAATTCCTCCGAATTCCAAATAAAAAATTAGTTTTTTCTGCGACACCAACTGGAAGTTATTAAATATCCCCACAATTTGTTTCCAAACCGAGCAATGGGTTGGACCGTAGTTTGACGTTTAGTGACGCTTTTTTAGACATTTCCATTCAAATATACAACAATGTTTTTTAGAATTCATTTGTGAAAACTACACGAAAAGCCGTTAGAAACGTTAAGATGTCACTAAGTGCTAGCGCTGAAAATTTAGCAACGGACTCCCAGGTAAGATGGTGAAAAATTCAAAGCTATTTAATTTGTTTTTATTATTTGTTTATGGTACTTTCGGATTAACACTGCTGTTCTTCAGGGTTACGATGGATCCAGTAATATGTGCTTGGAATTGGCATTGGAGGGAGAGAGATTGTGCAAGGCTGGTGATTGTAGGGCCGGTGTTGCCTTCTTTCAAGCTGCGATACAAGCTGGTACAGATGATTTGAGAACTTTGAGTGCCATATATAGTCAGTTGGGGAATGCTTATTTTTATTTGGGAGATTATGGGAAAGCAATGCAGTATCACAAGCATGATTTGACTCTAGCTAGGTGAGACATTTTCTTTATAATTTTACATGTGTTCTCTTTATGAAAATGAGATTTAATTCAATATGTGTTTATGCAAAGTTCAGTTACTTTATTTAAAGTTTTGGAAAGCAGTTTTGATACAAAATTTATATATTTACAAATTTGAACTTGAGAAATAAAAAAGCACTGTAAAATGTGCAAAACGGCAGTGCATTTTATTGATTTATTATTTATTTTGTGAGAAATTCCATGTTTGTCTGTATAATTAATTTGTTTTTTGTGAAAAAATAGAATCATTTAAAATGTAAACTTGGAAATTATAAATTCTTTGATAGCAACATTGCATTTCAATTAAAGGAATTTTGGTACAAGTTCATGCTAAAAGTTACAAAAAAATGAACACTTCTTTACTGTATTATTGAATTATTCTTTATCTGAAACGTATTTATTTCTAAAGAAAATATAAATTCTCAGGGGAACTTGTCAGGAATAAATGATTGTAGCGGCCATTTAAAAAACGATGCCAAATCTACATTTTGTCGTCGCATAGTTGCCAAATTTTAACTTACATTCTAAAATAACGGTTTTTTGTTAAGAATATATGCTGTAGGTCAAGATGTGAATTTAATATGTTATTTATAGAACAATGGGAGATAAACTAGGCGAAGCTAAAGCTTCAGGAAACTTAGGCAATACTCTAAAAGTAATGGGCAGATTTGACGAAGCCGTAGTTTGTTGTAAACGTCAGCTGGACTTATCCAGGGAATTGGACGATAAACTAAGCGAAGGTCGTGCTTTATACAACTTGGGAAATGTCTACCATTCCAAAGGCAAACACGTAGGACGTGTCGGTCACAAAGACGCTGGCGAATTTTCCGAAGAAGTTAAAGCCAGCTTGAATAAAGCAGTTGATTACTATGAGTAAGTTTTGTTTTGTGCGTTAAAATTGTTTTCATTATGGCTATTGTGTTAAAATATTTCAGGGAAAATTTAATGCTCATGAAAGATTTGGGAGATATCGCGGCTCAGGGCAGAGCTTGTGGCAATTTAGGCAACACCTATTATCTCCTGGGCAATTTCGGGCAAGCCATAAAATACCACGAAGAAAGGCTTTCGATAGCAAGACAATTCGGCGATAAGGCCGCGGAAAGAAGGGCCCACAGTAATTTGGGCAATTCCCATATATTCATGGGTCAATTCGAGGAAGCCGCCCATCATTACAAGTATGTTACATGCATTTTTTCGCGGGCAATTTTAAAACTTTTTCACTTTGAAAATTAGGAAAACGCTTTCGCTAGCGCAAGAGCTAAAGGATAGAGCTGTAGAGGCGCAGGCCTGTTATAGTTTAGGAAATACGTACACGCTACTTAGAGACTACGAAACTGCCATCGAGTACCATTTACGCCATCTGTTGATAGCGCAGCACTTAATCGATCGCGTGGGTGAGGGTCGAGCTTGCTGGTCGTTGGGGAACGCACACGCGGCATTGGGCAACCACGAGAAAGCCTTACATTTCGCCACGAAGCATTTGGAAATTAGTAGGGAGGTATGTTAGTGGTGTATCTATTATTTTAGATCTAGTTAGCGTTTCTAAATCATTTAATTACAAGTAAATTTTAATGGAGACTGGGGTTAATTAAATTAATCAAAAAAGGTAAGGTAGGCATAACCATTTCAACAACTAAGTTGTCATCATCAGCAGATATTTAATCACAGTATCGCACATCAGCGGTAAAACTCGCACAAAGCGCTTTCGCACAAACTTTCCCCATGAACCATCAAACACATTGAATTTATTTCACACCCAATTTAATATGTTTCTAAATCTTAAAATTAATACTTATACTAAAGTACACCCCCGCTTCCACTTAAGGAGCTTTTTCAATGGTCGCATCTTCCAGGAACTCAAAGAGACAAGAATATGTTATCGGACCTTTATATATCTAGGAGGGAGTACCTAAAAATAACCGGAATGGCAGCACTGTAAGTGGGGTTTGGCTAGCACGCATTCCTGCAGCTAGGTGCGCGTAACGTAACTTCATGCACATATCCGATTTTTTGAATATTTAATTAACGTTTCATATAGAATCCCCATTAAGAAATGGCCTATTAAATCCGCAGAAGATAAGTCTCTTCTTGCACAGAGATAGAAGTCTGTCCAATCTCAATTTAGAGAAAAACTAGGTTTGATTGACAACAAGGTTGTGTCTTGTCACAGTGCATTTTCTTTTGTAAAAGCCTTAAGTGAACAGCGTGCGGCTATTCTGTTTGGAGGTTCTTTGAAAACTGCGACGAAAGAGGCCCAATATGTGGCAGACGAAGAAATGATTTTTCCACCATGATAATGCAGCTGCTCACACACCCTTATCAGTTCACCAGTTCTTGACTAAAAAACAGCACGACTCCTTTGCTCCACGCTCCCTACTCACCAGATTTTGCTCTATGTGACTTCTTTTATTTCCATGAATGAAGAGGGACATGTGGAAGAGGTGAGAAAAAACGACACAGCAGCTAGCAGCCATACAGAAAAACGAGTTCGAATAATGTTTCCAACAATAGAATCATCAATTAGATAAGTGTATAAAGTTAAATCGAGAGTATATTGAAGGTGTTAGGGTTGTTTTGTAAAAGAGATAAAATATAGGTTTTTATAAAAAATTCTGGTTATTTTTGGATTTTCCCTCGTGCATTTAACACATGGTTTTTTTATTTTGCACAATATATTTTGAAATCATTGGGTGAGTTAATGCCTGAAACAATTGGCCTTATTGAATTACTTGGTTTGTGTATTTTTGGTAAACAATGCATTCCCAGGATCATTGGAGCGCCCACACTTAAATTACAATTCTTGTAACACATGGACATGGACATTTTTTAACGCGTCTTTAGTGTCCAGCATTTTTCTTAGATTCATCAGATGGATCTTCGGAAATTAAGTTGTTCACTCTTTGAAAGTAATCGATTTTGCCCAAAAATCTTATTCCCCGTGTCTGTTTCTAAGTAAAAAAAGTCTAACACTTTTAATAGAGTTCCACTCACTATTAAGTCACTTTTGTTTGTGCTCTAAATTCCACTTGATTTGGATTTTTACAAGCGTTTCTAATGCAGTTTTTTGAACCTGGTTCAAAACTCTTAATTGATCTTTCAATGCTTCTAATCACCTCCCCGGTAAGAGTATCACAGCTAGATAAACAATACTTCAAACCTTCATTTACAGGTCTCTTTCTTTATGGATTTTGCTTCCCAGATGAATGATTGACCATTGGTGTTTCTTTTATAGGAATTATTTCAAATACTATTTTATAATGGCGGACAAAATTCTCTGAATTTATTATTCAGACCTTTAACTTTTATGGTTTGTGATTTCTCGGATTTTCCTATAAAAATTCCACTCTTCAAATTCAGTACACACTTCAAGTACACAAGTAATATTAACGAAAAGTAAAACTGAAAGACTTTTTATAGTTGTTGGATTCCATGGGAGAAGCAACGGCCAAAATGAATATATCCGATCTGAAGAAGATACTCAATCTGCCTGAAAGTCCAGATAACGCTGACGACAACAAGAACGTAGTTTCGACACCTAAAACCGACAACGCTGGCACCCAGAACAGGATACACAGGGTGAGACGTGAAAGCATGGAACAGCTTGATTTGTTTAAGGTAGCAGTTGCTTAAGTGTATAAACGTGCATGGACTTTAGTTTCTAATTTTTTATGTTAGTTCGTGCGGCGTTCATTTTTGTTCATTGTTTTCGTTTCATATTTTTCAGTTGACGCCCGACGGTAAGCAAAGACAAGGTGTTACTCTGATGCCAAAACCCGTGGTAGGTCCACCGACATCGCCTGATCGACATAACGACGAAGATAGTTTCTTCGACTTGTTGTCCAGATTCCAGTCAAAGAGAATGGACGATCAGCGTTGCTCCCTCTCTGTTGATAATAAAGAAAACACGAATGTTGTTAACCTGTCCAAAAACGATGGCCCTGATGACTTAATGGATATGATTGCAGGAATGCAGAGTAAGAGGATGGATGAACAGAGAGTTGCTTTACCTCACTTACCAGGTAAAATGATGTCGGAAATACATGGCTTGCCGTTTTTGGCATGGTGGCGTTGCTACTTTCTTCTATTTTCGTGAAGATTTCTTTTTTGGATTGAGGGTGTATATGTCAATATCAAAATTGCAACAAAAAAAGATAACTTGATTCTTAGAATTTAATCGTTGCAGGTCTTCAGCCGAATTCACTCCATAGACTTAAAGAAACGTCCAGAAACACGATTCCCGACGACTCGTTCTTGGATCAACTAGTGCGATGTCAGGATTCAAGATTAGAAGATCAAAGATCACCTCTGCCCGTTTCCACAGCGGATGCGGAATGCGAACCGCCCATACCAGCGACCAATAACACTACCAAGAGCGGAGCGACCGTACCAGATGAGGATTTCTTCAGCCTGATCATGAGATTTCAGTCTGGCAGGATGGAAGATCAGAGAGCGTCCGTACCACGTATTGTTCAAAGGTTCGATAGCATTTGGTGTACTTTTTTTTAATGGAAATTTATGCTATTTCGAATGCAACAAAATGTAACTGTTTGCGACGTCTTGCAGAAAACGGAATTAAAAAATATTGGTAGTGGGTGTTTTTTTAAGCTGCATGAGAACTATCGATATCGATAACTATGGTTTGATAGCTGATAATGTCAAACTGTGTTGACATTTCTGTTGAGTAAGATTTGGCAAGTCATCATGAATTGTTTAACGCCAGAACAACGCTTCCAAATTGTGAAATTTACTTTGAAAAAAATAAATCTGCTCGCGGAGTTCATAGAGCACTTCGTTCATTTTACGGTCAACATAATCGGCCTAGTGAGCAAGCAATTCATGCAATTATTGATCGTTTTTACACTAATTTTACTCTTCTCGATTCAAAACCATCAACAAGACAAAGAAATGTGCGTACCGAAGCGAATATTGCTGCTGTAGCGCGAAAGACGCCGAAATGTCGATTCGTCGTCGTTCTCAACTTGTTAGCCTTTGTCCATCGACTACGTGGAAAATTTTAAGTAAGGATTTTGGCTTACGTGCCTATAAAATACAGCTCATGCAAGACTTGAAACCGAACGACCGTCGTTTGCGTCGCATTTTTGCTGATTGGGCTCATTTGAAACTGACCGAAGATGAGCATTTTCGTCAAAGAATTGTGTTTAGTGATGAAGCGCATTTCTGGTTAAATGGCTACGTTAATAAGCAAAATTGCCGTATTTGGAGCGAAGACAATCCTCAAGCCGTTAACGAATCACCATTTTACATCCATTAAAATTGACTGTTTGGTGCGGTTTGCACGCTGGCAGCATCATCGGTCCTTATTTCTTTCGAAATGAGGAAGGAGCTGCCGTGACGGTGAATGGCGAGCGCTATCGAGCCATGCTGACTGAATTTTTGTTTCCAAAACTTAATCAGCTAAACATCGACGACATTTGATTCCTACAAAACTTGCCATAGAACGGGCTTAACAATCGATTTATTGCAAAATCAATTCGGTGACAACTTTATTTTCCAAAAGTAGTCCTGTTCACTGGCCCCTTCGTTCGTGCGATTTAACGCCTCTGGATTACTTTTTATGAGGCTATGTTAAGTCATTGGTTTATGCCGACAAACCAGCAACTCTTGAAGAATTGGCAGCCAATATTCAAGCCACCATTGACGCCATACGGCCAGATTTACCGGAAAAAGTAGTCAAAAATTGGACTGATCGCATGGACTATTTAACTCGTAGTCGCGCCGGATATATGCCGGAAATCATATTTAAAAAATAAATGCCATGAAATTATCTACCAGATTATAATAAAAAAATTTCATTCCAACAATATTTTTGTCTTGTATTATCATTTTAAGTTCTCAAGCTCTTAAAAAAACACCCGATACATGAATTTGGCAAATATCTTCTGGCGTACATGTTAACCTTTTTGTGGTACCTCCTGTACAATATATGAGGTGTAATCATTTAATTTGCGAACTGAAATTGCATAATCATTCGTGTTTGAACATATTTGGGTTGGGTTTCAAGCTGTTGGAACAAGTTTGTGTGTTAATTCCTTGCCCTTTTTTTTTTTTTACAGAATCGCCAACGGAAATCTACCGCAGCAGTCATATTCTGCAAACTGCAACAATAACAACGTCAATGGTAAAAAGAAGAAGTAATTTTAAAGTCGTTCACTGTCCGATTAAATAAAAAAAAAGTATTAATGATTAAAAAGGAAGAAAAACGGGAATATTATAAAAAAAAATAAATCGCAAACTGCCATGACCCACCTTGTTCACACTCCAATATGTATGTACGTTGTTTTCTTTTATTTTTTTTATACTTAGGCCTAAGAGAGCAAATATTATATATATTTTATTTTTTTTTTAATAATCTAATTATTTTATAGATGCATTTTATTATTTAACAGACTGTAATAATTAATTATTATTGTTATCCTCCATCTTTTTCTATATTTCTAGAGTTCGATTATTTAGAGAAGAAACTATGACTTATCAAAATCTGCGCGACGAGATTCTACCATAGGCGTAACACGGTGGCATCCAAACAATACTTAACCTAACTTCAATATTTCTGTATATATTTTTTACTTCAATCGTAATAATTTTTCACTTACCACTGATAAAATGGTTTTGAAAAAATAGTCTTTCATATAAATTATGAAGCTAACAAGTAAAAACAGCGAAAACAGCACACACACTATAAACACACGAACAACAATGGACACCACTGCAAACAGGGTCGCCCCTTCAGCGCATAATTGACTCGTCCTAAACCAAATTTCGTCCGAGCGCATTGACCTTGAAGTTTCTTCTTTAAATAATCGAACTCTACATGTTTATTGTTCACTTTCATTATTTTACTATACTTGTTTTTTTAACTTTACAAGATGTTTATATACATATATATATATATTTAAATAAGAAAAAATTGACTTAGCAAACATAGACTCGCTGTAAGAAATTGAAATTATTGAAGAATAAACGAATTTTAAACGAAATAAAACTGGAAAAAACTGAAAAAAAAGAGTTACGGTGTTGATATTATAAAATAGTGCCAAGAATTTTTTGTTTTAATTTTTCGTTTGACTATAGAATGTGCCAGCAACGTCGCATAGATTGTATATAACGTATCGTGCATGTCCTTTTTCATGTCGACGGGAAAATATTTGCTAATGCGCTAAACGGAGCATTTGTTCAAAAAAAAGCAAAAAAATTAAAATGTGTGTTAAATGTGAAAAATTGTGTCAACAAGCGTTTTTGTATGTTCAAAAAAAAAAAAGGAAAATAATGAAAGACATTGTTTAAAAATGAAACTATTCGATCCAATCTCACCAGAGAAGGAATATAATGTATAAAAAATATGTATGTTTATATCCATCCATTTATGTTGATTTATTATTTAAATAAATTCACAAAAAATAGAAGAAAATATAACCTTAGAATATCAAAGTTGAATTGTATATAGACAACAACGAAAGAAGTTTTCATTTTTGATTTTTTTTATGTATCTGCGTAGAACAACATACATTTCTTATCAAACTTGTTTTTAAAGTACAGTATTGTGCAAATTAATGGAATCAAACACAATATAACTAAGAAAATCGTTTATTTGTCATATCATGCCCTTCTTTGAATGCGATGATAGCCTGAAATCTTTTCGGCATGGAATCTATTAATTTTTGACAGTTTTCCTTTATTTTCTCGTCCCGAAACCACACCTGAATTACTGCTTCTATCAATTTTGTCTTTGTTGTACAGTCCATTTTATGTAACCTAGCCCTTATAGATGGCCCACAGATTTTCAATTGGGTATAAATCTGGAGAATTGCCAGGCCAGTCGAGGAGAGTTATTCCTTTTTCCTTGAAATATTTGATCCCAACCTTCGATTTGTGGCATGGAGCTGAGTCCTGTTGGAAAATTGCACCTCCGTTTGGCTCACATTTCTTTAGATCTTTTCCCAAATACTTATCCAGTCGCTCTTTATATTTCTGGCTGTTCATCATGCCTTCTATAGGCACCAGCGATCCAGTCCCCATGTACGAAAAACATCCCCAAAACATCTTCTTTACAGGATGTTTGACAGTCTGATCGATATGAGCTGCAGGGAGTTTTTCATCTCCACTTTTTCTCACGAATTTTGATCGCTGCCCCTGCACCAAAAAACGGGACTCGTCTGAGAACAACACCTTCCTCCAGTCTTCCTCATTCCATCCGGCATATTTCTTGACCCAAATAAGCTTCTGCTTCATCATTCGTTGAGTGAGGAGTTGCTTCTTCTGTGGTCGAATGGTTTTTCTTCTAGAGTCTAAAAGTCTCCTACGAACTGTCGAGTCATTCACTTTCACTCCAGCGTCGGCTGTCTTTTTGTAATTCAAAATTAGCTTTTTTTGGGTTCAGCTTGCTATTTCTGACCAAAAAAGTGACATCTCGGGGTGTCATCTTCCTCTATCTCCCACATTTTCCCGCTCGTTTCACTTCAACTATTCCGGTATTCCTTTTTAGTTTAGGATCTTGCTTACTGCTCCTTGACTAACACCACATTCCTGAGCAATATCTTTCTGTGTCATTGAAGTGTGCTCACTTAATGTCACAATCTTCTCAGGTTTTTTGGGCGTGATATCTATATCGCGAACATTCGGTAAAAGAATAATATAAATCAAATTTTGAACTTTGAAAGAGTATATGTGAACAAACTTTCTAAAACGCACTGAAGAACTGTGTAATGTGTTCCCAGTGATATAGGTTATGTTTTTTGACATAAAACTACTGTCAGAACTGACCTAACAATGTTTCCACATGCAGAAAACTAAAAAAATAGTCATGATTCCATTAATTTGCACAATACTGTACCAATATTTTTATGTTTTATTTTTTAGTTTTAATAACATGGAATTTAGCCCTACTGTTGTGCACCAAAATTTGTAACAAACATTACAATTGTACTCTTAAACTTATCCCAAATCACTTCTACCTCCAATATCTTTTTATCATTAGTAATTCTTATCCGATTCCGCGATCACAAAAATAATAATTTCCGCAATTCCTACCTCAATAATTCCTACGATTTTATGGCGTGAATTTTGTCTCTTATTTGGTTTATTTACTAGTAATTTCGTCTGTCACTCCATTTTTTATTTATCAAAGACATTGGAAATTATTATAATTATTTATTTATGATCTGTTGTTTCAACGTTGTGTTTTTTTTAATAAAAATCTGTCTTTCGTTCGCCAATATAATTCGAGATATAGCTCAGTTTGATAATATAATGTAAGCATTTGTTAGTATTTGAAACAACAGTATGCAATTAATTACGGAGATATATTACTTGGTTGTGTATATCGAATTTTGTAGAGTACGTCACTGGTGCAAAGTAATTAAAATTCTAACGGATGTAAATATTAAATGTGTTGAATGCCACGGGAGTCACCGGTGACCCCCAGTAATATAAATGCGTTATACGTAATGACGTACTTTAAATTTATTCTGAACAATATTTCAATATAGGCAATGCATAATTATAAACTCATGTTGACGTCACGGGTAAGCCATTTAAATATTAGCGTGACATTGAACATGTTAATATCGCATATTTGAAGAAAATTTGTTTGTTAACGTGAACAAATAAAATAAAGACAAGATAACGGACTGACTATTACAGAGCATGGATGTAGAACAATTAAACAATCATACAAAAACGGAAATTCATTTCAACGCCGCAAAGGTCACCGGTGACCCCCCAGTAATATAACTGCGTTGTACGTAATTACACACTTTAAATTTATTCTGAACAATATTTCAATATATGTAATGCTTAATTATAAACTCATATTGACGTTACGGGCAAGCCATCTAAATATTATCGTGACATGTTAATATCACACATTGGAAGAAAATTTTTTTGTTAACCAAAGTGAACAAATAAAATAAAGACGATGTAACGGACTGACTAGTATAGAACGTGTATGTAGAACAATTAAACAATCATACGAAGACGAAAATTCATTTCAGCGCCGCAGAGGTCATCGGTGACCCCAAGTAATATAAATTCGTTATGCGTGATTACACACTTTAACTCTAGTCTCCAAACTAGTTATGGATTATTTTTGCATTGACAACAATGCTGATATCGTTAGCGAAGACTATTAAATAACCCCGAGTACCAGTAAAACTCTGCATCAGTGTAAATTACAAACGAGGTGGGATTTATACTTAATTCTTTTGAGGTATTTCAAAATTTGCTGGTTGTGAATTCAAATATATAAAATCTAAGCGACGTGCATTTCGAGATTCATTTGTGAAGTTGAAAATGAAATTATTAATGCGCCACATCTCTTGCGCCTGTGTTCTTCATTTAATGTAAAGTGGAAGTTGTGATTGATCCAATCGAAAGCTTTTAATTCGCTTATATAAGAACATTAAGAAGTAGATTTTTATAAATTAATAATATTCGGCTCTTTTGTATTCGAATACCAAAATGTCTAATAGGAGGTAGCAATTCTAGAACTGGTGATATAACAACTTTGAATTCGATAGATCGTTTCATTTTCAATTTTTACAAACAAGAAACGTTACATTTCCCCTTCGAATGTCAACATGAATGGATGAATAATAAATTTGTTAAAAATTTGTAATTATATTACTGTTACTATTAATTATTGTGAACTATTACAATATTGATTCTGTTTTATAATGCACGTACATTTTTGTAAAAAAAAATCCAAGTCCGAAAAGGGATTTTAATTGTTGATGATATATTTAAAATCAAATGATTATATAACGTATTATAATGTATGGTTATTACATCTGTGGATATATCGTATTTGAATATTTTTAATTCTGTCCAAAAATGAAAACCGATAAACGAAACGTTGTTTTATTCAAATGGTACAAATATATATTAATATTTAATAAATTGATTTGAAACTATGTATTTTTTCTTTTATTTTTACCATCTGTTTTAATAATTACAACAAATGACATAGGAATTGTTTTAGTAATTTGTTCAAATTTTTAAATTCTTAATTTATCTTCCAAATCTAGTAATCCCCCCTCCCTGGCCCCAATACACTTGTGCCAACGTTTCTTCCAATTCTCGAAACAGTTGTTAAAGTCAATTTCAGGAATAGCCTTCAATGCGCGTAGCGATTCACGTTTAATGTCTTCAATTGACTCAAAACGGTTTCCCCGGAGCGGTCGTTTGAGTTTGCTGAATAGCCAGAAGTCACACGGAGCTTAATCAGGCAAATGCGGTGGTTGCGGCACGATATTGGTTGAAAATTTGGCGAAAAACTCACGAAGAATTAATGCAGTATGCGACGGTGCATTATCGTGGTGCAAAAACCAAGAATTGTCGGCCCATAATTCTGGCCCCTTTTTACGAATAGCATTGCGCAAACGACGCATAAAACTCAAATAGTATTCTTTGTTGACAGTTTGGCCGGTCGGAAGGAATTCGGAGTGCACCACACTTCGATAATCGAAGAAAACTGTCAACATAACCTTGATTTTTGACTTGCTTTGACGTGTTTTTTTGGGCTTCGGCTCACCTTTGATACGATATTCGGCCGATTGGTCGTCTGTTTCCGGGTCATAAGCGTAGATCCAAATCTCATCTCCAGTTATGATGCCTTTCATCTTGTCTTGATAGTCGGAAAGCATTGTTTCACAGACGTCAACGCGACGCTGTTTTTCGAAAAAATTGGGTGATTTTGGAACATCGTGCTTTTACTTATCTTAGGCCCAAATGATCATTCAAAATGGTTTTCACTGATCCTTCCGATATTACAACGATGCCAGTAAGGTCTCTGACTGTTAATCGTCGATTCTCAAGCACCAATTCCATGATTCTATTGACGTGTTGATCATCAGTTGATGTTGATGGCCGTCCTGGACGTGGTTCGTCATCAACGCGTTCTCGACCCTCTGAATAATTTGTATCAATCAAAAACACTTGCTCGCGACAAACAATTTTCACCGAAGGCCTTTCCAACATATATATATATATATATAAATTATATATATATAAAATTTAATGGAACTTCTTTGTTGAATAATTTATATTATATATAAATATATATATATATTTTTGTACTTCAGAAAGACAAGCGTATACTAAACACTAATGATTATTTTGATGTGACATTTGGCACAGATGTCACTGACAGTCATGCCAAACTAGAAGAGAAATATTTCGGCGAATGGGTTTTCGCGCGAAATTTAAATTAAAAAGTCTTACTATTTTTTGCCCACAGTAGTACATTGTGGTTTATTGTTAGCGCATCAAATCATGATCCCACGTCTAAACTTGAGGCATACGTTTTACGTATTGTTTGCACTTACATTATTCAATCCTTACACCATTACACAATACCATAAATGGAATAAGAATGAGTTGTAATCTTATAAAAACACTTACTGTTTCGTTTAATTCAAAAAGCGTAATCATTTTTGTTGCTATTACTTCTAAATGGACGAAACAAATGTTCTTGAATTTACTGAACGATTTCACGTGAGTTCAGCTTAGTGTTTGGACAGCAGCGCATACTTCGAAAAAGTGCAGGGGGTTTAGAAGATGTTACATACAGTTGGGGAACCGTCAGTCACCAATCATTCTTCGACCCGAGCGTATACCTAGTTTGTACGATTGTCTTTATTGTGCTAGGAGTTTTGTACGATTCAGTTTATTTTTTAACAAAATAAAGAAGTTTATAAGAGCATTTTCAGATTGAATAAACGATGGAGTTAAAATAATTAGTAAAGTTTGCCACGAAGCTTTCATCTTACTGAATAGATTTGAATATAAGAAACACGTGGATAGTGCACAGTGCAAGGTAGAATAACCGATTTATATTTGATTTGGGTTTAACATTAACTACGTGTAATCTACCATAGGAAAATGTCGATGTGCGCAAGATCAACATATTGTCAGATTGAAGCATTATTAGGAATTTCAAAGACCTCATTTGAAAAAATTTTGCATAAAGAATTGTGTGTAAAAAATTAATTTTCTGTCGGATACCGCATCTGTTGATCGAAAAACAGAAAGCAGCTAGGCTGAATTGGTGTCAAAAAATTCTAGATCGCTTCAACGTCTACAACATTGTCAGTGGTGATGAATTTTGGATTTACACATACGACTTGATCAATAAGGTTGATATATAACCCCTTTTCCACAATTAACTATTTGTAAATTTCTGTATACGCATTTCGACAACTAAGTTGTCATCATCAGCAGATAATTTCAAAGTGTCGCACCTGGTAAAACACGGCGAAAAAATTGTACGAAAAAAATAAACTCCGTACGCGATCCGCACCGATGAAAACCAAGATGTGCACTGTGTCTGTTTCACAAGATTTTTAAAAAATACTTTTACTTAAACTAACATGCACTACATCGAAAAAGGTTATTATGGTCAAAAGTGTGTGATTTATGTGTGTTTTATGATATTGTTCCTCTTGTCTTTCAGTAGAGAGAAGAGAGGCGTTTGCAGAGGGCCGGCGTCATAAACGTTTACCAGATGGCCTGAATTCTTTACGATGTGCATGCTTTCATACGCGTCCAGTTCGCGATAATTGTACACGTTCTTTATTAAATGTAAACAATCCATATTAACACTGTGGTTATTTTCTAATACATGTCTCGCTATACCCGATTTTTCCGGTCGGTTGAATTTTATGTGCGAAAGGTGTTCTTTATACCTGGTTTCGATCGATCTTTTGGTTTGGCCGATGTATTGTTTATTGCACTCTAAACATTCAATTCGGTAGATTCCCGATTTTTTATTCTCTTCAATTTTGTCTTTTGCATTTCCTAACAGCATTTTAAGGGTATTATTAGGGCGGGAACATACTTTAAACCCGTGATCTTTAAAAATACTATTCAGATTTTTTGTCACACGATGGAAAGGTAAACAAACAAAATACTTTTCCCGATTGCTCTCGCCGTGTTTTACCAGGTGCGACACTTTGAAATTATCTGCTGATGATGACAACTTAGTTGTCGAAATGCGTATACAGAATTTTACAAATAGTTAATTGTGGAAAAGGGGTTATATATCAACCTTATTGATCAAGTCAATCAACCACAGGCTCCATCAAATTCAACTACAAGATGACTTCCCGGTCAAAGGAGTACAACACATTTCACAAGATATATAGTAAAGCTAAGTTTATAAGTGCAGATATAAATTTCTTGAATCGCTGTAAAAGTAGAAATGTTTTTCCTAAATTTATTAAAGTAAATGTCACATCAAATTGTAGAATGAACGAGAAAATCATTTCATATGCGAAAATGAAATGGTTAAAAATGGAAATGAAATATCTGTACAGTAAAAGAAGTAGATTAGAATTAAAATTATATGAATTGCATTTAAAATTAACAAAAAACTTAAATGAATCTGAATATCAAGACTGGTGTTGCTTTTATAGAAAAATCGCGGAAATTACAAACCATAAATTAAATAAGAAAATTAAAGGTTTGAACAAGAAATTCAAAAATTTATGCCCACGATCAGACAAGAATGTTAATATAAATCCTATAAAAGAAACACTCGTCGTCAATAATTCATCCGAGACTTTTAATCGAGGAGAAATAGACTTATTAAATAAAGGTTTAAAACATTGTTTGTCGTACCGCGAAACCCCTACCGAGGAGGTGATCGCAAGCATCGAAGCGGCTATTAAATATTTAGATCAAACCTCAAAAAATTTTATTAGAGAAGCTTGTAAGACTCAAATCAAACAGAACTTACAAGAACAAAAACAAAAAGTAGTGCACCACGAATGGAACTTAATTAAGAGTCTCAGATCGAAAGACTGTTTTTATTTAAAAGCAGATAAAGGGAATAAGTTAGTAATTTTGAACAAAAGCGACTATTTTCTAAGAGTGAAAAATTTAATCTCAGAAGGTCCCTATGTTGAATGTACGAAAACTCCATTACCAAAAATGATTAGGGACACAAAAAACGCGTTAAAAAGTTGTTCAAAGTTAATAACCCCGAATCTGAATTATAGGCTAAGTGTAAGTAATCCGTTGATCCCTAGACTATATTGTTTGCCTAAAATACACAAACCAGGCAACTCAATGAGACCAATTGTCTCAGGGATCAACTCCCCTACTTACTTGTTATCGAAATGGCTAGTGAATGAATACAAAAATTTGCCCGAAAAACTTGAAAGTCTCTCAGTCAATAATTCATTAGAATTTATCCAAAGGATCAAAGATTGTAAATTAGAAAAAGGAGAAATTTTAGTTTCATTCGACGTAACGTCATTGTTTCCTTCGGTACCGATCCCAGAAACTTTAAAATATTTAGAAGAATTGCTTCACAAAAATAAGATCGAACCAGAGAAAATAAAGGAATACGTGAAATTAACAAACCTTTGCATGTCCCAAAATTGTTTTCAGTTCGAAGGGAAGTTCTATGAACAAAAACAGGGAACTGCAATGGGCAATTGTCTTTCTCCATTCATAGCGGACCTGTTTATGAGTAACTTTGAAATAGAACTAAAAAATAAAGCTAAATATTTTCCTAGAATTTGGGTCAGGTATGTCGATGATATTTTCGCGGTTTTCAATACACAAAAATGCAACTTAAATGATTTCGTTAAACAGTTAAATTCAAAATTCCCGACAATTAAATTCACAGTAGAAAAAGAAAACAATGACAAGTTGCCTTTTTTGGACACCTTAGTTATTAAGAAAGATCTCAAAATAGAAATTGATATTTTCCGAAAAGAAACCAATGTCAATAGATTCATTACGGCTGACTCAAATCACAGCATGCAACAGAAGATGGCTTCATTCAATTTTCTGATTAATCGTTTGATCAATTTCCCATTAACAAAAGTAAGATATGAAAGAGAATTGAACCTCATTAAGAATATCGCGGTATACAACGGTTTCGATTCGGAAATAATCAATGGATTAATTAGAAAGGCCAACATAAGAAAAACAATCCGTAACACCACATGTCTTTCACCACAGAGCAATCGGGAAAAGTATTTTGTTTGTTTACCTTTCCATCGTGTGACAAAAAATCTGAATAGTATTTTTAAAGATCACGGGTTTAAAGTATGTTCCCGCCCTAATAATACCCTTAAAATGCTGTTAGGAAATGCAAAAGACAAAATTGAAGAGAATAAAAAATCGGGAATCTACCGAATTGAATGTTTAGAGTGCAATAAACAATACATCGGCCAAACCAAAAGATCGATCGAAACCAGGTATAAAGAACACCTTTCGCACATAAAATTCAACCGACCGGAAAAATCGGGTATAGCGAGACATGTATTAGAAAATAACCACAGTGTTAATATGGATTGTTTACATTTAATAAAGAACGTGTACAATTATCGCGAACTGGACGCGTATGAAAGCATGCACATCGTAAAGAATTCAGGCCATCTGGTAAACGTTTATGACGCCGGCCCTCTGCAAACGCCTCTCTTCTCTCTACTGAAAGACAAGAGGAACAATATCATAAAACACACATAAATCACACACTTTTGACCATAATAACCTTTTTCGATGTAGTGCATGTTAGTTTAAGTAAAAGTATTTTTTAAAAATCTTGTGAAACAGACACAGTGCACATCTTGGTTTTCATCGGTGCGGATCGCGTACGGAGTTTATTTTTTTCGTACAATTTTTTCGCCGTGTTTTACCAGGTGCGACACTTTGAAATTATCTGCTGATGATGACAACTTAGTTGTCGAAATGCGTATACAGAATTTTACAAATAGTTAATTGTGGAAAAGGGGTTATATATCAACCTTATTGATCAAGTCAATCAACCACAGGCTCCATCAAATTCAACTTCAATTACACATACGAGCCAGAAAATAAACGCCAGTCGTCTCTTTGGGTCTTCTAAGGTGAATAAAAGCCGACAAAACCATCCATTCTCGAAGTATCTCCAAAAAAATGGTCGCGACATTGGTTTCGAATGCAAGCAACAATTCCTCTACAAGATCAAAGAATTGTTACTGCTGATTGATATACAACCATTTCTTTACTGCAAGTTATTACTGGGCTTCGAAAACCTAACCCCGAACGACGAATCATCCTCCACCATGACAGTGTAAAGTTCGCACACAGCACGCAAGCCAATTGAATTTTTAACGCAACAAAACGTCGAATTATTGGACCATCCTCCGTGCAATCCGGTATAGATTCCAAGGATTTCGTTACCTTTCCGAAAATCAAGAACGGACACGTGGTCAAAGTTCCAGTCGTCAGAAGGAGTAGTCGATGCCTTCAAAAACGCAACTGTACCAACAAACGAGTGGAACAGCTGCTGCCAAAGTTGGGTCGAGCGCATGCAAAAGTACATTAATCTTCGTGGAGAATACTTCGAAAAACGACGAAGTCTTTAAAAGTTATCTATTGTTTTATTCTAGTTTTATATGCAAAACTTAAAAGATAACCCACGTATTTATATCCTCGTAATCTCCAAACTTTCAAAACAATTTAGGGCTACTTTTAACATTGAAACAAGAATGGATTCTTTATATTAAAGTTAGTAAGTTAGAAGTAGTTGATAATAGTGTTAATTTTCACTACATAATTCAAATGATTTCCTACTTTTATCTAATCTATTTACATAATATTACATTGGTTCCCCCTCAAAGAAATAACAAACAACATCGATTGCAAGCAACCTTCTTAAATCAATATAGATAAAGTGCATCACTTAAAAATTACCTTTCCTCGATAAAATGTTGATGAACCCATACCTATCACGAAGATTTATTTGATTATATTCCGATATTGTTGCATAGTTGCATATTTCTATTCACAGTGACGAGTTAACTTTATTTGAAATTTATTAAGCGATTTGTTATTCAAAATTTATTTAAAAAAAAGCTATGAATACTCATCAAGTAAATATTTGTATAGTCTTCTTTCTGGCCTTCCAGCAGCAAGGTATAACATAAAAATTCTAATTTTTACCCCCGCCAATAATTTTTTTGTAAATATTCATTAGCTTCTGTGTCTACATCATCGTACTTTAGATGCAGTGTTGGTTCATATTATGCAGCGGGTGGAAAGAGTTGTTTGCCTTGTAAGTGTGATAAAGTAGGCTCAGAGAGTCCAATATGTAATCCCGTGGGAGGATCATGTCATTGCAGGATTGGATATAAAGGGTAAGTAGAAAAAATACACTACCACACATAAGGGCTGTATTTTTCGTTTGTATAAGAACTTACGTGGTTCATTCAAAAAGTTTCGCGATTGTCTTTATTTTGATAACGAAACGAAATGGATCGAAAATCTTTTTCTGAACAGATCCTTACCATCTTTATATAAATTTTTAAAAGCTCATAAAGCTGTTTTATGAAATCTTTAATATATTTTTCTAATTTTACCTTTTTTTTTGGCAATTCGTCCACCTCTCTTTAGAAGCTTAAGTACTGACCTGTACCTATTCATCGAAATTTTAGGAGGATTCAAGCTTACTAATTCAATCTATTCAAACGATTATATCACTTATATAGGGTTTTCCAATAAGGACTTGACAACTTTTTTTCAAAATAAAATGCAGACCATTTGAGATATTTCAAAAACTTTATTATTGGGTTGAAGTACAATCAAAACATTTATGAATGGAACTCGACTTCGTTCATATGGCCACCGCGGGCACGTTTGCAGCGGTCGATTCGTTGGACCCAATTTTCGATGACTCGGCCACACAATTCGGCCGAAACGGCTGCTATTTCGAGTTCAATGTTGGCTCTGAGCTCTTCCAACGTTGTTGGCTTGTTGGCATAGACCAATGACTTGACGTAGCCCCAAAGAAAAAAGTCTAGAGGCGTTAAATCACACGAACGAGGCGGCCAATCGACTGGTCCATTTCTTGAGATAACACGCTCATCAAACTTACTCTTCAATAAATCGATTGTAACGTGTGCTGTGTGGCTTGTGTCCAAGTCCATATCTTCCAATTCGGGCCAAAAATAATCGGTAATCATGGCGCGATAACGATTACCATTCACAGTAACGTGACTATCATTATCGTTGACGAAAAAATATGGCCCTATGACGCAGCCGGCATGCAAACCGCACCAAACAGTTATTTTTTATGGATGAAGTAGTGTTTCATGAAGCACATGTGGATTTTCACCCGACCAATAACGCATATTTTGTTTATTGACGTAGCCATTGAGCCAAAAATGAGCTTCGTCACTGAAAATGATTTTGCGATGAAATTGATCATTTTGGCGCATCTTTTCCAGAGCCCAATCGGAGAACGTACGTCGCTTCAAATAGTCCATCGGCCTCAATTCTTGAGTCAGCTTGATCTTGTATGGGTGTAAACCAAGATCCTTACGCAAAATTCGCCATAAAGTGGTCTGGGCGATGCCCAACTCTTGTGAACGCCGTGGAATTGACTGATTTGAATCATTTGCTGCGGACGTTTCAACGGCAGCGATATTTTCGACACTTCGACCAACCCGTTGTCTGACTGGCACGGCAACATCACACAACGAATATGTAGACTCAAATTTTTGCACTAAACTTGTTACTGCCTGTCTACTAGGGCGAGAATCACGACCGAAAATCGGAGTTAACGCTCTTAAAGTAGCGGTCACCGACTCCGAATTTCTGTAGTAAATTTTTATAATTTGCAGACGTTGTTCGTTCGTGTACTTTACCATGATGAAAATGTTAAGTTTACTGAATAAATTGACAGTGACAGTTCGATGATTAGTGAAAGGGTGCGTTCACAAATTGAATTAAAAGTTGTCAAGTCCCTATTGGAAAACCCTATATATAATCTAATAAATGCCATTTATTAATATAAAATTGTATGAAATACTAATATGATATAGAAAATAGTATAAACTCAACGTGGTTCTATTTTTCGTTAATTAGCTAGACGAAAATATGTAAAAATTGAAATGTTAGTTTTGCGTTTCTCGCCTGTTCAACGTTTTTCCGCAAATATCTCGAGAACTAAAAGAACTGGACGGCCAGCGGTTTCGTTATTCGTAATCAGCGTGTTCTAACGCATAAATTCTTGACACCGGAATATCGTTATTCAATTTTTCGGAATTTTAAATTTCATCGTGGTCCAAAAAAATTTTCAGATCTTCGTAACTTCAGCATTTTCCTTTCCATTCGGTCGTCGATCAAAGAACTCGTCGAACAAGCATCTCAGTGGGTTCTGGTGAAACAGTCTATTCGGTGTTATAATGTTTTTCAAAATGAGAGGAACATTTCAGAACGGACCCCCCAAGCCCAAATTACATCCTATAAAATTCGAATTGAAAAAATTCGAATGCAATAGTAAATAAACCAGTAGTATTGTTACATAATCTACACATTAAAGTTCATTTTTCTATGTATCAGGTTGTTACATATGAAATGTCCGATTTTGTAAGGAATAAAAAAAAGTCTAAATTTAAAAAAATATATATATTTATTCTGCAAAATAGTCTCTATTTACATCAATAGTTTGTTGCCAACGGCCTGGAAGCTGAAAAATTCCCTTTGAAAAGAAATCTAGGTTTTGACGGCTCTCATATTGCTGAAACACTGCTATTACAGACTCCCGGTCAGGGAACTCCCTATTTTTTAAGTGATTGTCTTGCATTATCATGAAGAAGTATGGGTCCATGTCTCTTGACTAGTGAGGGCTGCAAGCGGCTCAATTTTCCATGCATAGTTTCCAGTTCGGCACAATAGGACGCTGCCGTGATGGTTTCACCAGGTTGCAAAAATGAATAGTGAATAATACCCTTACTGGTCCACCATACAGTCACCATAATCTTTCGCGGGTGAAGTGATGCTCGTGCATGCTGTCTTGGTGCTTCACCTCGATCTAACCATTGTCCTGACCGTCTCCGATTATCATAAAGTATCCACTTTTCGTCACACGTTACCATTCGATGAAGAAACGGTTCAACTTTCTGTCGATTAGCCAAAGAGGTAGCCACGTCTAATCGACGGGGCTTATTGGCTTCCGTTAATTGGTGCGGAACCCATCGATCGAGTTTCTTCACTTTGCCAATCGAAGAAAGGTGACTACCAATGGTGGCAATGGACACTTGAAATGTTTCTGCAAGGCTACGCACTGTTGTCGACGGATTACTTTCAACTTCTACACGCAGCTCGTCGTCATTAACGGTGCTACGCGCATATCCGCGAGGCTCATTTTCCAAATCAAAATTTCCCTCGCTGAATTTTTTAAACCATCGCCGTAATGTGCGTTCATTACACGTGGTTTCACCGAACGTTTGATTACTTTCTCGCGGTGCTGCAGCTGCATTTAATCCCTTTTTAAATTGAAAGAGGTAAATTGCCCGAATATCTCTTGCCGACAGCATTTCCATAGGCGAGACAAGGACAGGTGTATTAATCTTTCCAAGAAATGGAACAGGTACACACTTCAAAATAAATACCCTTTTCTACAAATACAATAATAATTTTCACCAAAAACATACACGTCTTCACACAGGTGCGATTCAGTTCAGACTGAAGGAAAAAACGGATATTACATTTGTAACAACCTGATATTTGGATAGATAGATTTGTTTAGAAAATATGTTATTTTATTTATTAATTTAAAAAGTTGAAGTAATACGTCATAGATACAGCTATGTGGTTTCACCCTCTCAACTAATGAGAATTAACTGTCATTTGGATCTGTTCAGAAATTTGTCTCCCTCTTTTTGAAATACAGTATAATATCGTACGGTTACTGAGTGAAATCGATGGTCCGAAAAATTGTCAGTTCGGAATTTAAATCCGGTAACCACCCAGAAGTTTTCTTTACAAAGTGTTATTGGATATCCGTATTAGTATGTTATAATATTTTCAGGTCAAAGTGTAATCGATGCAATGCTGAATATTACAAAGATCTATTCAGTAAATCATGCTTACCGTGCATATGTAACAGAGACGGTTCGAAAAGCATAAAATGTAGCAAGACAGGTCAATGTCGATGCAAACCCAATCGTGGTGGCAAAAGTTGCAACAGATGCTTGAATTCACGCCACAATTTCGAGAAAAATTGTTCAGAAGACTGTCCAGAAATGTACAATGAAATCGCCGATACCTTTGACGTTTTTTTAAAGAATTTGAATGAGTTGGAAGAGTACATAAACAAATCGAACTTCGGCGTCGACACTTTGAACAAGTTAATATTGAAAATTAGACGCTTAAAACGTTCAATGCGTAAAAAACCACCGGTCGATATGATTTTGAGTAGACTGAGAGATATAGTGAGGAATTTACAAGAAGAAATCAGGTCTTATGTTCGTCAATCGAAGGATGTGAACGAACTCTTGAGAATAATGAAGAAGATTCTGGACGAATTCAAAGTAATGATGCAAAAAATACAAAGTGGATTGGAGGTTTGTTCTAAGGCTTGCAAAAACACGGAGGTATACGACGAAAATAGAGCTAACTTTCTGAATGAGTTAAATAATTTGAGATACATTCTCACCATTGCGATTAAAAATGAAGAGAATTTAGAAGAGGCATCGAAAAAGTTAAAAACCAAAGCTGCCATTAATAAACAGTGGAGTTCCCAAATATATAAGAACGTCACGGCGGTTGGACAACCTGCTTTTGAAGAAGCTTTCTTGCTGTTGGAAAAAAATAAACTGCAAGACCTTATTATCAAATTGGATCAATTGAAAATGGAGGTGGAGAAACTAGAGGGAATGTTTAAAAAAACTACGGTATTGCAGAATGAGTATCTACTACAAAATGTGAGAATTTTGAATGTTATTGCAGGTAGTAAGTATGAGTTTAAGAATTTATAATTTAATACAGGTCGAAAATAGTTTGGGAATAATATTAAATTGTTAATTCATTAAAAATTGACTAAAATTGGTTATAATATTGGGTCTGGGAAAAAGTTCGTGGCGTTTTTCCCGATAGATGGCATTGGTTGCCGATAACTAAAGAACAACAAGTCACAGCGACACCACCGAGGGCTCGTTTTTTAGATGAAACGTTAGTTTGAAGAAACATTGTAATCGGTGCTGGAAAGTTATTCGCACTTGAAAATGGAGAAGAATAATGAGAAATTTCGCTATATTCTGCAATATTATTATGATAAGGGGAAGAACGCTGCGCAGGCTTGTGATAAAATTTGTGCTGTGTACGGTGAAGGTACTTTATCGAAATCTGTTGCGCGGAAACGGTTCGCTCGCTTTCGTTCTGAAATTTCAATGTGAGTCAGCTCCGGTCGTCCAATCACTGAAAAATCTGATGAAATTCTTGAAAAAGTCCAACAAGATAAGCATATCAGCAGTGTCGATATTGGCATGGAGATAGGCATTGACCACAAAACTTATTACAAAGCTGGAATTGGATCAATTGAAAATGGAGGCTGGATCGAGCCGTTTCTGAAACGTTTAATAGAGGGAATGTTTAAAAAAACTAAGGCGTTGCAGAATGATTATCTACTACAAAATGCGAGAATTTTGAATGTTATTGCAGGTAGTAAGTATGAGTTTAAGAATTTATAATTTAATACAGGTCGAAAATAGTTTGAGAATAATATTAAATTGTTAATTCATTAAAAGTTGACTAAAATTGGTTATAATAATAATAGTTGTAATAGAATCAAAAATAAACTATAGATTTGGCCATCTGTAGTTTATTTTTGATTCTATTACGATATTCTATTATTTACTAACAAGAAGCTGCGCGGATTATTTAATTTTTTTAGTAAGTTCTCTCTGCTCATATTAATACGTGCGACGTCTTTTAAGTTTTGCGTAGTGAGACATAGAGGTCGCCACTAATCAAATGTCAGTACTAAAAATTAACCTCCATCTTTAGTTAACCTAAATCCAAAGTCCCAGTGCGATATGTATAGTGTCGTAGCTACAACGAACTGTCAAAGTTGACAAGTTAGTTTTAGAAAAATGGAATTAAACCGGGAACATTTTTGCGGAATAATTTTTTTATAATTTTCGAAGACAATTATCTCAACAAGAATGTCTGGCCGAGATGGTTTCTATTTTCAGCAACGAAGCACCACACCAGTCAACAATTTTTCGTTGGTATGGAGAATTCCAATGTGAACGGTAAATAATTATTTCGAAGATTTGAATTCATCGACCTGCTATGAAAGCATTGCTAATTTAAAGCGTCGTGGGAATACGAGGATAGCTTGACAAGTAGTGAGAATTACACATAGGTGGCGCTCTAATTGGTAAAACAAATGCACTGTAATTTAGTTTGCCCATTTATATGTTTACATTCCGATATTTAGATAAATCGGTTGATTAGTTTATTTTTGACAGCTGATTGAAGAAGAAGCAACACGTCGTTTTGTTAAAATGGAAAAAGCAGAGTATCGTGTGGTGATTAAATACTTCGTAATTAAGGGTACGAAAGTTACCGAAATAAAAGATGAGTTACGGGAAACATTAGGTGAATCTGCTCCATCATCCGCCACAATAAGTAGATGGGTAAATGAATTTAAACGTGATAGAACAAGCTGTGTTGATGAAGTGCGCTCTGGAGCACCCAAAATCGTGACTTCTAAGGATATGATTATAAAAATCCATAATATTATTACGCAAGATTGACGACTCAAAGTGAGAGAGATAGCAGACATGGCAAACATTTCAACAGAACGCGTACACCACATTTTAAGGAAAGAATTGGGCCTTTCCAAGCTTTCGGCAAGATGGGTGCCGCGATTGCTTACGACTGATCAAAAGTTCACATTTGCGCATTTCCAATAAGTGTTTGGACCTTTATAAGCGGAATCTGGTTGATTTTTGTAGGCGATTTGTTACTTGCGATGAAACTTGGATACACTACAGTACACCCGAAACTAAACAACAGTCAAAACGATGGTTAGGACGTGGTTCTGCACCTCCAAAGAAAGCGAAAACCACTTTATCGGCAAACAAGGTGATGACATCAATTTTTTGGGATTGAAAGGGCATTTTGCTGATTGATTACCTTCAGAAAGGTGCCACAATGCACTAGGTGGAAAGAAATTTTCGTCTAACGACGAGCTGATCATCTTCGTAAATGAGTATTTTGTAAGCTTTCCGGAATCACGTTTTAGAGATGGCATAAGGGCATTGGAGCACCGTTGGAATAAATGTATTGCTCTTTTAGGAGAATATATTGAAAAATAAAAATTATTTTGTATTTCAAAATTTCGTTTTTCTTTTCCATTCTCACTACTTGCCAAACTACCCTGTGTTGAGTAGAGAAAAATAACATTTTCTCTCCGACAAAATTGCAT